>OX104117.1:66471055-67071055 GCA_944474755.1 Limnoperna fortunei
AAATATTTTATGTCCGGTTGAGATTGTCGAATTAGGACATAATTATTTTTATATTGACCTTATCTGTTCATAAGTGAATTATCTCAACTATTGTAGTCCTTACTCTACAATATAAATATACGTTATTTCTTTTTATGTTGCCTTATATGTACATTAAATGAATGATATCCCTGTTAATGGCCTTATCCAACATAATAGGCTTCCTCTGAAGTGAATTATCTCCCTTGTTTAATTCCGAATATCTACGTGATAAATAGACCATTTGTTTTTCATGTTGTCATTATCTGTACCTTAAATGAATTATATCCCTTGTTATTATCCACAAGATCCACCTTTTAAACGTAAAGTTTGGGCCTATGACAAAATTGACTACAACAAATTTAGTACCCTCATGGATTCAATAGATTGGGTTAGTCTTTTTGATAGTTTGCAAGATGTTAATGAAATGTGCAAGTTGTTTAATGAGAAATTCAACTATATTATAGAAGAATGTATACCGTCCAAGTTAGTAACTATAAGGTCAAATGACAAACTTTGGATGAATAACGAACTGAGAAAAGAAATTCGTACTAGGTATAGAATTCGGAAAAAAGCTATCAAAAATAAAAGACAACGCGATATTGAAAAATACAAATGTCAACGGAATAAAGTCAATAACATGAAGAAGAATGCAAAACAACAATTTGAAAAGAACTTAGATAACTTTATTTTAGAAAATATTTCCAACTCCAAAGTATACTGGAAATTAATGAAAATGCTTATTAAATCAAACAATAGAACATATAATATACCACCCCTGAAAAATATCATAAATGATCCAACGCTTGGAGAAACTGTTTACGACGACAACGAGAAGTGCTCACTGCTCAATAAATACTTCTGCTCAGTTTCAGATTTAATAAAATGAAAACCAAGACCTTCCATACTTCGAATCAAAAACCGACAAATCAATTAATATATTAACTATTAAACAAAGCGAAATAGTTGATATAATAAAAGTCTTAGATCCAAATAAAGCATCAGGACCCGATAGTGTCAGTCATAAAATGCTTAAAATAAATCCTGAAAAAATTGCTGTTCCCCTTCAAATAATATTTAATAAATCTCTCCAATCTTGCAAATTTCCTACAAGTTGGAAAACTGCAAACGTGATACCTATTTTTAAGAAAGGCGAAGCTGATCTACCATCTAATTACAGACCCATATCACTTATAAGTTGTATTGGAAAAGTCATGGAACGTATAGTATATAAACATGTTTTTAATCATCTTTCTAGTAATAATCTCATATACGAATACCAATCAGGTTTCCTGCCTGGGTTTTCTACTGTGCACCAACTTTTGGAGCTATACAATAGCATACTCAATGGCCTTGAAAATAAAGAAACTAGCTGTTTCGTATTCTGTGATTTTTCTAAAGCCTTTGATAAGGTCTGGCACAAGGGTCTGTTGCATAAAATGAAAGGATATGGAATAAACGGTGATTTATTATCATGGTTCTCTAACTATCTTTTGGATCGGAAACAAAATGTTATGATAAAAAACTCAATATCACCACTCTGTGGAATTAAAGCTGGGGTACCACAGGGTTCTGTTTTGGGACCTTTGCTATTCATAATATATATAAATGATATTTCCGAAAAACTAACCTCGCTCACAAGATTGTTTGCTGATGATACATCATTTGGATTTTCTGCTAATAATAATGATCAGATACAGTCCGTTATCGAACACGACTTAAACGAATTAGACCTTTGTTCAAAAAAGTGGCTTATGAGTTTTAATCCTAACAAAACAGAGATCTTATTAATATCAAACATTGAAGCACCCGATGTGAACTTTGATTTAAATGGTCAAAGAATTCCAAATGTCACCTATCATAAGCATTTAGGGGTTACCCTTGATCACGATGGTAAATGGAATAAACATATAGAAAACTTGATAACAAGTGCAATGAAGCATGTCAATGTGTTGCGTAAGCTAAAATACAAGTTGTCAAGATCTACCTTAGAAAAACTATACATTGTCTATATAAGACCAATACTAGAGTATTCGTGTGAGCTTTGGGATAACTGTGGCATAGTATATTCAAACAAACTCGAAAGTGTTCAATTAGAAGCAGTCAGAATTGTTACAGGCGTGCCCATTTTTACTAATAAAGAACAGATCTATCGTGAAGTAGGATGGGAAACCCTGAAAGCCAGACGCGATCGTAAAAAATTACAAATAATGTATACCATGGTGAACAATCTTGCTCCCTCATTTCTCTGTAGACTGACTCCCCCAAGTATTAGTATCTTATCAGACTATCAATTAAGAAATAGAGATGATCTTGTTATTCCTTTTTGCAGACTATCGTTAACTACAGAATCATTTGTTCCGTCAATTATCAGATTATGGAACAAATTAGATCCCGCTATCAGTAACATACCTACTATTTCAAAATTCAAAAAGGCTTTAAAAAGCAGAATTTAAAGCACAGTTCCTCTCAATTTCACTATTATGGGCCGTGAAAGTTAAACATTATCTTAACACAAATGAGATGTGGCGCCACCTTCCTTAATTATGACCTCAGCAGAGTAGGCATTATACAAGATCCCTCATGCAGATGTGGGAATCAGCAAGAAACTCTATTTCATTTCTTTTTCGAATGCCCTCAATATGCGATAATTAGGCGAACATTATTTGAAAATCTATATATTGTTCTTGTCCCCTCAAATACCACGAAACTTGTCATTATTTCTAACAGGTGACAAGTATCTTTCCGAAATAGATAACTTGAAAGTACTTGATCATGTATTCGAATTCATCCTGCACTCGAAACGATTCCCCATATAGTTAAAATCACACATACACAAACACACACACACACACACACACTCATTCTTAGCATGATCCACGATTTTATCTTAACTATTTTTATTTTTATTTCTTTTTGCTCCTTATCATCATACTTGTATTGACATGTGCATGTTCATTGGTATTATTGTATTGTATTGTTAACGGGAGAGGACTTCATAAATACTTTGTACTTGTGTCCAATTCCCTTTTGAAATTGTTTCAAATAAAATATGTTTAAACTAAACTATTATCCATATTCTACATCATAAGTAGATTATATTTCTCGTTGTATTGTATACGATATATTATACATTGATGAAAAAAAAAGATATTTTGCATCACCAAACTACCCAATGCTTTGACAAAAACATAAGTTGTAGGGAGATTATTTACTTACGGTATAAAATGGACAAAATGAAAATAAGCAATCGTTTATTATGTATGATAAGGACTACAACAGGAGAGATGATTTACGTAATCTATGGAAAAGGACACCGTTTAAAACAATCAGTCTAATTATTATTTAGGAAAGGAGTATTACAGGGGAGACAATTCACCCACTGTAGAAAGAAGCACAACTAAAAATATTTCAAGAAAAATACAACAGGGGAGATCATTCTCTTAATGTTCTGATGAGGACAATAAAAATAACGTTTATTTATGATGTAGGGAAAAACAAATAGTTTATTTATAATGAAGGTTAATGACTATTACAGGGGAGATAATTAACCTATTGTAATAAAATACAACTTAAAAAAACAGAAAAGGTTTATGTGGGGAAGACTTTAAACATTTTAAACTAACTTTTCCGGTGATGTCATAAAAATGTCCATATATGGGGGGTACCCATATTTGGGAGCAATTTAGCACATTGCGTATTTGTGTTGACTAAAACTGATCACACCCTACTTCTATTTGCATATAATCTACATAGCGAGCTTGATGTTAGAGACGTCATAGATATATTCATATAAATCTTCTTCTGAAAAAAAGCCAGAGGATCTATATCTACTAAAAACTATACGGTAAACGTGACGACTTAACTTTCCAATCAGAGCTCTTCACGTTCATCGATGGAAACTTGTGGCTTTTACATATCGCACTGAACGTTATGCTATATCTTGTTTGATGTTTTTGACTATTAAGCTACTTATATTGGTCCAATGGCTGTACCTATATTGATCTTATTGGAGGTTCTGTGGTTGTCATTATATTGATATGAAACTCCATGTCCAAAATATACACAGAGTCACAGGCTGGCTGTTCACTTCCTCGATTTGTCCCTAGACATAATTCGTGATCAAGAATTAAAATTCGTTATAACGGATTCCATAAAAAATTCGTTCTCAATGAATTTCGAAATTCGTTGTCACGGATTTTAATTATTTAACGAATTCTCTGAATACACAAGACATTTATTGTGACAGACTAACCTGACTATGATGACAAAAGGGACGCGGTCGATACATGCTTGCGTTCGATAGAACTGTCTGGATCCACTAATATTAACATTCTATTTGAAACCCATATGATATCGAAATAATAAAAATGGTTATTACGTATTATAATCCGTGATCACGAAATCTGGAATCCGTAATAACGAATTATTCCTGATTACGGATTCAGGAATTTGTTATATAACGACACGGGGGGGGGGGGGGGGTGGTGGGGGGGTAACTAAGGATACTTTCATTATTTTCGGATGTTTTAAACGGGACCCAATCATATATTGGATTATTAAATCAGACTTATTCATATATTTTATTACTGCACATCCCCATTGACAAAATAGTACATTCACTACCAAAATAATCAAGTGATGTTAATGGAACACTTTGTTTGTAAAATAACTGTGGTTTACATAGGCTTAACATGCTCAAGATGAGAATTGAGGCATGGATATATTTAGATAATTTACAACTATACCCAATGATATATTTTTCAATGAAAAAAGCTACCCTTTCATATATTTTGGAGAGGTAAAAGGGTGACCCATTCGGGCCGCACATCCGTATTACCCTATATACCCGTATTACCCTAATGTCATTTTTTTTTTTGCCTAAATGTTTATGTGTATTCAACAATCATCATAATCATTGTTAATGTTTCTGTCTCTGTGTTTTAATTTGTATGCTCTTATTGGGCCCCTTGATTGGGTAAATAAAAATATTCTATTCTATTCTATTCTATTCTATTCTATTCTATACCAAGTTACCCCCCCTTTCCGGTGTATAACGAATATAAATTCGTGATTATTGATTCATGAATTATAGCGAATCATTCGTGATCACAATAAAAAAATTTGGAGGTCCTGAAGAAGCTTCTGTATTATAACCTTTTAATTTTGACATTATTTTTTTTTATATCAAAACTAAATTCAATCCATTCATACAAGAACAGAATGAAAAAAGTATCATGACTCCGGATCCGTAGACCCGGTCTGTTGCGCACTGAATCTATGGTAAACTTCCGGTCACTAACTGTTACCTTTTTTTTTGTCCGTCGTCAAAATAATTCAAATGACACAGGTTGTCAGTCACATACATTTGTTCATTTTGAATAGTATTCGTACACTGAATTGTCTGGAAATATTTTAAATAAAGAGTCTCATCATAAATCTTGAGGAAAGTGGTGACCTTTTAACGTCAACAACAGCTGTTCAGCACGTGTATGCCGTCGTTTTAATTCAGAATGCCAGGTGGTGATCGACAGTCCTCCCTGGTTGTTGCAGATACTTTTTGGTTTAAGTATACTTTATCTGCAATGGCTGCGGTTGTTGCAGAATCAGGTTAATGTAGCTAATTATCGTAAATTACATAGAGCTAGAAATAATGTAGCTCCCTTATGATGTACGTGTACGTATAATTTAATTTTAACTATAAATCTTATCAATTTAACTATAAATCTTATCAATTTTTGAGGTAAAAGCATCGATGACGTTGTGGAACTATTTGAATTTTAACGGCGTTAGAATAGGTCAAAGGTCACGCAAGTTATTTCTTATAATATGGTTTGCCCGATTTGAATTTACCAATCTTACTTACTTACCGGAAAATCTTTGCCATCCTTCAGGACAACCTCTTTCGAGTGTGAAGGGTCAGGAAGGGGGGTTTGCCATCACCATTAACCAAGAAAATACATTCACCAAGAATGATGAGGAAAGTATCTATATATATATTTCAGCATTGTACACTATATACAAATATTGGTCTAGTTTATTCATTTATGTAACTTTAATATACGAATGCGGGCAGTGTGTAAATCAAAGCACAATCTTCTGGTTACTTTATGTAGGATATGAATACAATCAGATTTCAGCTTACAAAGCAAATTAAATTATACAAAAATAATTAAAAAAGCTACATTATTGTTGGTAGCTGTACACAGTGACTGATCGATATTACCCTAAATTATTGTTCTAAAATCGACTAGAGCCCCATTACTCAGATTAACTTTTTTTAAGGTCCATTAATTTGATGCTCAATTTAAAAGAAAAACAAGTTCTTACTACTTAATTGAAAGTTTCATATCTCTAAAGGTTCATTATACAGTGTACACCAAAACATTGTATACATTTGAACATCATTTGCTCTAACACAGATTGCTTGAACACCTATAAAAGGACAGAAATTTCCCAGTATGTAATTAATATTACAATACTTTGATTTCTCAAAGGCTAAATATAGTGCCTCTGTGAACCAACTCCTAGCTAGTGGATCAAGAAAAGATTACATTCTCATTTGACATGTTAAACTTAAAAATACTGTTAAAAGATACACAGATGTATAAACCCTTCCTAATTATGCCACTCTTCCTGTCGCTAAATGCTTTGTATTAAATTTTAATTTCTATTGCAAACTCGCACAAAAAATGATGTAATACATGTATGATTACATGTGTATTTGTTTTATTCATTGTAGGCATTACTAAGCATGTGTTAATTTTTGTGTTATGTTTATTTTTAAATTAAGTGACATATCCATTGGATTTAACAAAGACAAGACTTCAGATACAGGGTGAGAAAGATGTAAAAGGTGATGCTGCAGCTATAAAGAAGAGAGGAATGGTCAGGACTTTTGTAGGCATAGGTAATACATATACTAGATTTTTCCCATTTAATGAGAAACCTAATAAAAAATCTGGAACACATATTTAGTGATACAGTGATCAGTGTGTAACACATTCATTGATCAGTGGGTAACACATATACAGTGATCAGTGTGTAACACATATACAGTGATCAGTGGGTAACATACATCCAGTGATCAGTGGGTAACACACATCCAGTGATCAGTGGGTAACACACATCCAGTGATCAGTGGGTAACACATATACAGTGATCAGTAGGCAACACATAAACCTTGATCAGTAGGCAACACATATACAGTGATCAGTGTGTAACACATACAGTACGCCCAGAGTGTGTGGTCACTCAAACACTCAAATAAGAGAAATTTCTCGGTGTTACACGGTGTATCACCGAAATTTTCTCTGAGAATCACAGTGTTTCAGTGTTGTTATCTATCACCACCTTAAAATTAATCCCCTTGATGTACCGACTTTCGGGTGTAACACAGTGTGACACTGTGTTTTTCGGATTTTTAGGGTGTAGAAAATATATTGTATCGATTGTTTATTGCAAGCAAAGAACCAACTAAGTCTTGCTTTTCTCATTACTACAAAATTAAAATGTGTTCAATCTTCGAACTTCACGATTTTTCTTTTGTTTTGCGCATGTAGAAATAACTTGACGGTCTTTATCTATATGTCTATCTATATTTAAAAATTAATTATGAATAATTAGCGTCTTTAGTGGTTTCAACAACGTTAACAATTTGATGTATTGCAATCCTGGAAGTCTGAGGAGAGTGAGCTGTGCTAGTACAATTCACAGTTCAGCTTCTTTCACTTCGCGAATTTATGCAAATCGTGTGCATGCCTGGAAACCTATTTTTATTTATTTCTATTTCGGTCAGCATTGTATTTTCAAAACTATTTTACGTGAATAAGAATTTTTTCCAAACAGAACTCACTTTTTTTTGGCAATACTGAAGTTAAATGTGAAACTTTTATCCCAAATTATACTTTATGCAAAGCACATGGTTTAACAGGTCAGTTGTGTATTTATGTACATGTTACACGTGGCTTTAGTCTAGAGTAGGGAGAAAAGTGTATGCCTATTGTCAATTTGTTGGACAAACAAAACTAAATTCACATATTATTTCAGAGAAAATATAATGAAACTAGAACAATAAAAACAACAATCATTGTTATACCGGTAACAGTTACTTGGCACATAAACCAATCTATTTTTATCTCTAATATGGGTCAAATTCGGTGTAAAAAATTGACATTTTTGATGTGTATACGGATGTTTTTTAAATGAAACTTCTATTTTTATTTCATGGTTTTGGTATGTACAATAAAGAAAGATGTAAATGTATATTTGACCTCGATTACCTTCTGCTGACCACGTGGTTAAACAGTTGTGTATTTATTTTTGTCAAGTGCACCTTATCTTGAGAAAACGTTAACATTAGTGTATTGCCGGCAAAAAAACGAATTGATATGATGTATATGAAATAATAAGGACGAAACACATCATCACTGGTATACCGTTTGTTGTTACTTGAACTAAGGACTGTATATTGTCTTTTTCTTTAATTACCGTATATCAAGTTGCTCTTAAAAAAATCAGTTCTAGTGCAAGTTCCGATTTATTTACGAAAATTATTAAAAATGTTTAAAGTTCTAAATTCTTCGTATTGACATGACTTTACCAGTCTATAGCTGTTGGTAATGCAAGAGTGACTAACAACAAATTGAATAAACAATTATTTTTTGCAATTTGGGGTAGAGATAAGTTGTGGGTGATTTTGAGTGTCTACACTCAAAATTTTCGGTGTAACACCATGAAACACTCTACACTGTGTAGAGTGTTTGAGTGACCATACACTCTGGGCGTACTGTATACAGTGATCAGTGTGTAACACATATACAGTGATCAGTGTGTAACACACATCCAGTGATCAGTAGGCAACACATACAGTGATCAGTGTGTAACACATATACAGTGGTCAGTAGGTAACACATATACAGTGATGAGTAGGTAACACATATACAGTGATCAGTAGGCAACACATACAGTGATCAGTGTGTAACACATATACAGTGATCATTGTGTAACACATATACAGTGATCAGTAGGCAACACATATACAGTGATCAGTAGGTAACACATATACAGTGATCAGTGTAACACATATACAGTGATCAGTAGGTAACACATATACAGTGGTCAGTGTGTAACACATATACAGTGGTCAGTGTGTAACACATATACAGTGATCAGTGTGTAACACACATCCAGTGATCAGTAGGCAACACATACAGTGATCAGTGTGTAACACATATACAGTGATCAGTGTGTAACACATATACAGTGGTCAGTAGGTAACACATATACAGTGATGAGTAGGTAACACATATACAGTGATCAGTAGGCAACACATACAGTGATCAGTGTGTAACACATATACAGTGATCATTGTGTAACACATATACAGTGATCAGTAGGTAACACATATACAGTGATCAGTAGGTAACACATATACAGTGATCAGTGTGTAACACATATACAGTGATCAGTAGGTAACACATATACAGTGGTCAGTGTGTAACACATATACAGTGATGAGTAGGTAACACGTATACAGTGATCAGTAGGTAACACATATACAGTGATCAGTGTGTAACACATATACAGTGGTCAGTGTGTAACACATATACAGTGATGAGTAGGTAACACATATACAGTGATAAGTGTGTAACACATATACAGTTATCAGTAGGTAACACATATACAGTGATCAGCATGTAACACGTATACAGTGATCGGTGTGTAACACAGATACAGTGATCAGTAGGTAACACATATACAGTGATCAGTATGTAACACATATACAGTGATCAGTAGGTAACACGTATACAGTGATCAGTAGGTAACACATATACAGTGATCAGTGTGCAACACATATACAGTAATGAGCAGGTAACACATATACAGTGATCAGAAGGTAACACGTATACAGTGATCAGTAGGTAACACGTATACAGTGATCAGTGTGTAACACATATGCAGTGATGATGAGTAGGTAACACATATACAGTGATCAGCATGTAACACATATACAGTGATCAGTAGGTAACACATATACAGTGATCAGTAGGTAACACATATACAGTGGTCAGCGTGTAACACATATACAGTGATGAGTAGGTAACACATATACAGTGATCAGTGTGTAACACATATACAGTTATCAGTAGGTAACACATATACAGTGATAAGTGTGTAACACATATACAGTTATCAGTAGGTAACACATATACAGTGATCAGTAGGTAACACATAAACAGTGATCAGTAGGTAACATATACAGTGATCAGTAGGTAACACATATACAGTGATCAGTAGGTAACACATATACAGTGATCAGTAGGTAACACGTATACAGTGATCAGTGTGTAACACATATACAGTGATCCATGTGTAACACATATACAGTGATCAGTAGGTAACACATATACAGTGATCAGTATGTAACACATATACAGTAATGAGCAGGTAACACATATACAGTGATCAGCATGTAACACATATACAGTGATCAGTAGGTAACGCGTATACAGTGATCAGTAGGTAACACACATCCAGTGATCAGTAGGTAACACATATACAGTGATCAGTAGGTAACACATATACAGTGATCAGTAGGTAACACATATACAGTGATCAGTGTGTAACACATATACAGTGATCAGTAGGTAACACATATATAGTGATCAGTAGGTAACACACATCCAGTGATCAGTAGGTAACACACATCCAGTGATCAGTAGGTAACACATATACAGTGATGAGTAGGTAACACATATACAGTGATCAGTGTGTAACACATATACAGTTATCAGTAGGTTGCACATATACAGTGATCAGTAGGTAACACATATACAGTGATCAGTAGGTAACACATATACAGTGATCAGTAGGTAACACATATACAGTGATCAGTGTGTAACACATATAAAGTGATCAGTAGGTAACACATATACAGTGATCAGCACGTAACACACATACAGTGATCAGTGTGTAACACATATACAGTGGTCCGTGTGTAACATATATACAGTGATCAGTAGGTTACAGGTATACAGTGATCAGTGTGTAACACATATACAGTGATCAGTGTGTAACACGTATACAGTGATCAGTGTGTAACACGTATACAGTGATCAGTAGGTTACACGTATACAGTGATCAGCAGGTAACACACATACAGTGATCAGTGTGTAACACATATACAGTAATGAGCAGGTAACACATATACAGTTATCAGTAGGTTACACATATACAGTGATCAGTAATTAGCAAGTGGGTAACACATATGGTGAAGGCATTTATAATATAAGCATCAATCATATAAGGAACAAAGTGAGCTGCACAGTTTGTCTGTCTTGAACATGTTCCAGATGTTCTGGCACACATCGATAACTGTGTGGTTATGGACAGGAAATAGTATTTGTAATGGTCACCTTCGTTGGTCATGATAAAAAAGCTATTTAAATCTTTCTTACAATCTCTAGCATATTTATGGGAAATAAAAAATCCTAAGTCCTCAAAAAAAACAAGCAACAAACGATGCACTGATACACCTTGAATATGTTTGAAGCCATATTATTACATCACTGTTCTGTCTGTACTACCACTAAGGACTGTAGAAAGCATTGATAATGTCAGTTACAAAGGGGCAGGATTGGACTAAAGAAGGCACAGATAATATCATTTATAATGGTAAATAATTAGGACTACAGGAGATACTGGTTTTCTATCTTTGAAAAAAGAAGAGATGGTGAGTAGGGCTTTAGAAGGCAGTCGTATAATCAGTTAGAAAAATGGTAGATGGTAAGGACTGTTGAAGGCAATGGGAAGGTTAAATGTGAATACTTCTGTTGACAATAATGGTAACTAAGTATATTAACATACAATTTCAGTGAAATATGCAGATTTGTGAGTGATTCATTTTCTTTCAGTGACAGAAGAAGGACCATTAAAGATTTTTCAGGGTCTTTCACCTGCTCTATATAGACATATTGGTATGTATTTACTGTACAGGAACTGTAGGAACTATTTCCAGTTTATGAAGGCATATTTATGCCACTTCTGCTGCAGCAGTTATCTTTCATTAGAACTGTTATTTTATGTGTGTTAAGAGTTATCTCTCTTAGCTGACTCCTATATGTAGGAGATGTCTGTTCTCCATTTTCTTGTGAACATTTGCATATTTTTTTTTCATCTATGGCATCCAATTTATTTACAGTACACATAAAGACAAAATTTCTTTCTGTGCCTCATGTGGGTCATATTTAGTAAAATTATTCTTTGTTTAATTGGGCTAAATGCCATTATAAGCAATTTTTTGCCAGGTCTTGGTGTCCAGTTCTTGTTGTAGAAGGAAGTCGGAGTACTAGTTGAAAGAACTTGAATTTGACAGCAACTTGCAAACTTTGTCAATTAATTTTGAAGTGGAGCACATCCTGCCCACAGTAAAGATAGAACTGCACACCTCAGTGTTGACAGGCTCTTAACCTGGATAGTAGATGTTTGTTTGAATATTGTTTAACGCCACTTTAAGCAATTTCTTAGCTATATCATGGCATCCAGTTTTTATTGGGGGAGGAAGCCGGAGAAAACCCATGACCTTTGGTGATACATGTTGTAGATGATTAAATACCTTAATTATTTAGCCACCAAGGCCCCGCCCCGTCATAGATTAGACAACAATGAATTTCCATTCAAAAGACAAAACAAAGCTATGATGAACACCCTCTCCCCCCCAAAAAAAAAAATCACACACACACACAAAACAATAACAAACAACCACAAAAAACATGAAAGATAAGATGTAAAGCCAAAACTTACTAAAGTGTGGTAGAGATTAACTGTGTGTCAATCACATTGTATTTATTACCCCATTAGTGTATGCCATGTCTCTTGTTCAGTGAAGTGTGTGTAACTAAAGGAATCTTTAAAGTAACATATTTGTTATTGATATAAACTTCATAACCTGGTGAAGTAGGAATTAAACAATTAAATCACTCTTTAGTCATAGATTTGAGTTGATTATAACTTTTCTTGGCTGGCATTTTAAAGAAAAAGATTGCCAACTTAATTAATGGTTCTTTGGTTCAATTTGTGAAAGATTGTGTTGTGTATATTACAGTTTTGTCTTTATATATTTGTAGTATATACAGGATGTAGAATGTCATTATATGAGGTTATCAGGGATAAAATTCTGAGAAAAAATCCAGATGGCAGCTATCCTGTTTGGTATGTTAGAAGGGATCTTTAAATGAACTAATGGTTAAAAAAAGTTCTATTGTTTTTTTTATATGTGACTCTTGTGGGAACATGACAAGAACACTTAACATCAAACAAACAAACAAACAATAATTTCAGTAAGTGTCCGTACTATCCATTATTGTATTTTTCTTAAGAAACAGAAACAGTAATGTTGGAGCAGCAAGATATTCTAAACACAAATTCATTTTAAAAAGTTTACATAACCATGAAAACAACAGCAGAACACATATCAAAAGTTTATTATACCTTGCAGTGTTTTAGCAAGTCTTGCCTTTACTGTCACTACAAAACAGGAAAAGTCTGAAAAGGTTAGCTTTTGTACTGACTAGTACTGAATTTTACTCAACCGGTTTTACTTGGTCTTAATTTTACTCAACTTTACTAGACCTAAGTCTCGACATTACTCAAAAGTTCTGAATTTATACTCGACCTGTCTGAAAAGTCTGAACAAGTCTCAACCTGATCTCGACTCAGTCTGAATTAGTCTTGACCTGTCTGAAAAGTCTGAACAAGTCTCAACGTTACCTCCACCCAGTCTGAATCATTCTCGACCTGTCTGAAAAGTCTGAACAAGTCTTAACTGGATCTCGACCATGTCTGACTCGGTCTTGACCAATCTGAAAAAATAAAAAGTGAAAAAGTGGCAATAAACCTCATTAAAACAAAAACATATTTTTAGGCACTTGTTGAACATATAAATGTGTACTTCTGTAAGAAGAGAGAAAGAACATTGAGCAATTGCTCAGTAGATGTCACTTTTTGCTAACATATTTTTGTGTTCTATCACAGACATTTGAACATATTATGCACAGAATAGTGTAACTGCCATATTCTATAACAGTCAAAGAGTTCAGATGATAATTTATGACTCATATTTCATGATATCCATATTTTAGGAAGTCATCAGTAGGAGGGTTAACTGCTGGTGCTCTAGGACAGTTAATTGCTAGTCCTACAGATCTAGTCAAGGTGCAAATGCAAATGGAAGGTCGGAGAAGATTGGAAGGAAAATCTCCAAGGTAATAGGATCGTACTTACTAATTCCTAAAGATCATGAAGTTACTGGTGGATTTGGGGGCAAGGCGTTGATTTAAAAGAATGGAAACAAATACCACATTTAATAAACAAACATTATTGTTGTGAGTGTATGCTGAAACTTCTGTACTGCGATGAGAGTTATTTGTACTACAGTACTATGATGCCAATAGGATTGTAGATGCTACAATTTAAGAACTGTAATCGGATATATAAAAAACTTATTGAAATTGAAGTTGATGGAACATGTATTAAAACTTATACAATGGGACATAGTGAAACTTAAGTACTGTGATGAGAAATATAAGTACTGGAATAAAGGAATGACTGATTGGAGATTTTGAAACTTAAATAATAGAAATGGGTACTAGAACTGCGCAACAGGCATTAAGTCATTGATACTTAAGGACTATTTTGAAACACAATTGATAAAGAACTGATGGGGAAATACTAAAACTTCAGTACTGGAATTTTGCATAATGGGACTAAGGTGTAGTGATTAGAAATATTAAAACTTTAGTACTGGAATTGGGCATAAAGGAACAATTTTTAAAATCCATATGAAACAGAAAAAAACACAACTTAATGTCAGCAACAAGCACATGTAATTTATAACATTTAATTCCTTAATCTATTAGTTGATGTAAATACAATGTTAACCTATAAAGTAAACTTTAAAATGATAAGATTAAACATTAATATTTCAAATACTAATTATAGCACTTGAGATGATTTATTCCTTTTTAACCAGGTTTATTTCAGAGTAAAGAACACAGCTCATGCTTTTCGCAAAATTGTAGCAGAGGATGGTTTTAGAGGTCTTTACAGAGGTGCTGTACCAAATGTCCAAAGAGCTGCCTTAGTTAATATGGGAGGTAATTATTTATATTTTGGCCTTAATAAAGAATCAATGCACTGAAATTGTGAAATAGTTAAAAATTCTAAGGTTTTTAGCTCATCTTATTGAAAGTAAGGAAGAACTACTTTGCCTGGGACTCCTTTTCTGTAGTTTATCTGTAAACATTAAATCTTTTCATCTGAAACCTCTGGGTTAATTGATGCCAATTTTTGCGGGAATGTTGTTCTTGAGGTCCACTTCAAGTGTTCTTTAATCTGTCTTAATTGCTAAAAACACAGCCACAAGGCCCATTCTTGTTTCTGAATTTAAACAATCTTCTCCTCTTTAAATATTGGTCCAAATTGTTTGTGTAACTTGATACAAATGATGTATGTGAGGAGATTCCTCATTTGATCTTATTTTGACAAAAAACTTGCCTTTCATGAGCAATCGTTGTTTGCTATTAGCAAAATGAACCATTTTTTTGTTTTCCCCATATTGGCTGAAAGCAAAAACTTTTCTCTGAATATATAAGACAAATAAAGGGTTATTTTGTAAGAATAATACAGGGGTAGAGGGACATTTAAAAATTAAATTTCTTGCCAAATAAACCTTCAAAATTGTCAGCAAAAATATTCTATTTTATTGACAGCAATGAGCATAATTAGGTGAGAGAAATGTTTTTTTTTAGAGCCTCTTGTTCTATTGCAGAGGTGTTTATGGCATAATGTTTTGGAATTTTTAATATATTGGATTATTTACAAGCATGGCTATCATATTTATTACCCCCCTCCCCCCTATCTGTCTGTCTGTTCGTCTTTCCACATCCCTTGTAAGCGCAAGGAAGTAAATTATATGAACATGTGCATGAAGGATTTTTATTGACCTTGGATATCGTTAAGGGGAGATAATTGAACTTGAAAGCAAAGCGGGGGTATCCCCTTGTGAGCATCCACACTTGTTTTATTTTGAATACCACTATGTCTTGATGAGTCAAAATATACTATCAGCTAAGTAAATTGTAATATGAATATAGTATCAGCCTAAATGCAAGCACCAGTTTTCCTACCGAAGGTCGGGGGTTTTCTCAGGCTACTCCGGCTTCCTCCCCTAATAAAACCTGGATGCCATGATATAGCTGAAAAATTGCTGAAAGTGGCGATAACAGCATTTAAATAAACAAACAAATAAATACAAGCATAGCACATTTCATCATTGATGACATTACTTCTGAGCACACTAAATGTGCCTCTGAATTCCACCTGGTCACCTGGTTTCTTTCTCAAATGGTGATGTCATATAATTGTCATTTTTATTTAAATTGTGTGTTTCAGAGATTGCAAATAATTTGGCTGAAACTTTTGTTTATATTTAAAACAAAACTTTTTATGGATGTCAAAATAATTTAGGGTAAAATTCACTTCATGACTGTTAGGTATTAGGCAGATTTTGATCATGTGATACAGAATATTGTAAAGTTCATCAATCTTTGTGGGAGGCTTAGCTGCTTGCTATGAGCTGGGGTTGTTTTAATTTTGGTATCTTTGAATTAACTTTCTATGAAATCATATGTCATTTCAGCTGAGTGGCCATCCACTTCTGTTTTTTGAGATTATCTTGTGTTAACCTTATCGGCAGGCGTAAAGTGGTCCTATATCTCCTATAAAATTTCTAGCAAATATATTGACTTACAAGGGTTCTTCCAGTATTTTCCACTATGGTTGATTATTAACAAATATGTATAAACTTATATATAGAATCTTATTTTTGAATTGTAAAATCCCTATAGAAACTTTAGTTTAGTGAAGTCAGACAGGCGGGCAGGTATATAGGGTATCTGTTTTGTGTAATCAACTCCCCCTACAGTGCAAATGTCTGCTATTATGGAATGAATTGTTGGACATTTTTTCCGAATTTTACAGACTTGGAAACAGTCATTTTTCCAAATATTTGCAGAAGATGGTACCGATTTTGTGTAATCAAATCCTCCTACGGTTTTCAACCCAGATCTCCAAATCATTACAGAAAGTTTGCACATGAATTATAAATACCTGTATATATTTGACAAATTACTATAATACTATGTTTTAGATCTGGCAACATATGATTCCGTTAAACAAAGACTCCTGAAACATACGACTCTAACAGACAATTGGGTGACACATACCCTAGCAAGGTAAGATTGCTGTAACAGACAATTGCTGAAACATCTGACTGTAACTAAGATTGCTTGAAATATACTGGTTTTTAACTGACAATATGGCAACACATATCAAGGCAAGGCAAGGTAAGGTTGCCTGAAACATACAATTAGTCAACACATTTCATGGTATGTTAAGATTGACCATTTTATTAAACTCAATATATCATTATGTCATTACAGTGCCTGTTCAGGATTAGTTGCTGCTACATTAGGTACTCCTGCCGATGTAATTAAAACAAGAATCATGAATCAGCCAACAGAAAATGGAAAGTATGATATTATAATTGTACTTCTATTCATTTATCTTTATGTCATCCATCTGACCATTCGTTGGTGAACATTTATCTTTATCATTTATCTTTAAATCTTTTTCTTGGAAACCATTGGGCCAATTTGAACCAAATTGGTATGGATGATCTTTAGAAGGTCACATATCAGAGTTCTATCAGAAAGCTTCATACTATAATCAAGATCTCCATCTTTAATATTTTGTTTGTTTGCTTCAATGTTGTTTAACACTGTTTTCAGCAATTTTTCAGCTATATCATGGCATCCAGTTTTATTTGGGGGAAGCCGCAGTACTCAGAGAAAATCCTCAACCTTTGGTAGGAAGACTGGCAATCCTTCTCGGTTTAGATTGGAGTCAAGTGCACCCTGCCCGCAGTAAGACTCCCATCTTTAACAAATATAGAAACTAATTTATTTGGCTTATTCTGATTAATTTTTGTCAACAACAGATCTTTTTCTTAACTATAATTTTTTTAAAGAGAAATTTTAACCTATATTTTTTTGTTCTGTGGAATTCATTGCTGATTTTGAGTATTTTTTGAGTCCATGTTTATAAGATATATATTTTTGTCCCCAAACATAAATCACAATCTTTCATGCCAGCTTGTATCCTTGTATCTAGCATGCAAATTGCATATTTTTTAATCTCGTGACAGAAATGTGATTAGCTTGCAGTGTGTTTTCTTATGCATGCTTACTGTGTGACTGTCAATGGAATCTAACCACTAGCAAATATGCAGCAAGCATACACATATTTGGAACCATTTGGCAGGCATGCATAAGGTAGTCATCCTCGTGCTTGCAGGTTGATCGCAGCCTGCTTGCTTGCTTTGACTCCTGCAAGATAGTGTGATCTATTCCGCAAGCAAGCCACAGACATTAAAAATAGCATAGCTGAAAATGACAAGAAATGATAAACAAAATCATATTTCAGTGGATTGGTTGACTGATTGCTAAATGCATCCTCAATAGTCAGGGTTTCTGTGTCCACGAAACCCTGACCAACTTAGCAAGGAAATTTCCGGGGGAGAAGGGGGAGAAGGTTTTCATATGAAGTGACACCTTCAGAAAAGCAACCAATGTAATCAGTTAAAAGAAGCAAGTGTTTGGAAGTAGAATATACAGCATGGTGATAGATGGATTGATCGATAAACAAAACTAATAAATATCACAATCATAACTAGCTGTTAACATTTTTGTACATAATAAACTGATTTTCACATGGTCTTTGAAACACATCCATTTGTTTATTTACAATTGGCATTGAGATATCCCCTCACCAAGTCATGTATGAAGAAGGGTTTTTGATTGGTTGGCTACATGCGGGTATGATGTAACCAATCAAAATAGTGACTTCTCGCCTGGGAATTTCCTAGCTAAGTTTGTCTGGGTTTTGTGGACACGTGGACACAGAAACCTTTACTTGTGAGAATAGCTAAATGGCTAGTGAGTATTATTTTAGCTGACACCAGCTGTTCTCTACACACTCTATTAAATCCCATACCCATTGTACATAGTTTTAATCACCTTACTCATTTTGTAAAATTGCACTTGTTCATTTCTCTAAATTGTAAACATATAAATTTTATACTTTAGCCCAAGCCACGCTGTGCAACAGTTTTGTTATTATCAGTACAAAATGTAATTGATAGTGAACTGTATACCCCAAGAAGAAGAATAAAAACTGCAACATAAACTTTGGGAGGGGGCTTGGTGGCTGAGTGGTTAAGGTATTTCGTCGTCTATTGATCATGTGGTCTGTCAACAATGAGATTGTGGGTTTGATTCCCACTGCAGCAGGGTGTTCTCAGTTCCAATCTTAATTGACAATGATTGTCAGTTTTCACTCAAAAGCTTGTGGGTTTTCTTCTGGTACTCTGGCTTCCTCCTCAAATAAAAACTGGACGCCATGGTTTAGCTGAAAAATTGCTGAAAGTGGTGTTAAACATTTAAACAAACGAACAAACATAAATTTTGGTCTTTTATTCTTTTTAAAGAACGTATGTTATATTTTATGTAAAATTAATAGTTTTTCTCTCATACTGTCAAATAATGTGTAGCCTTCTCATAAGGATATACTTCACTTATATTTGTATTATATTTGTGTTTATATTTTGTTATGTCCAATTGTGTTAGGGGGTTTCTTCGTCCATGCATATCAATAAACCATTTATAATATTACAAATACACTTAAAATTATAATATAACTTACAACAATTCATTTTTCTAATTAAATGTGTACATAGTAATATCCGTGTTTTTATATTATTCCAGGCTGTGATGAGTTGTAAGAATGTTTTTTTTAACAATTTGGGTATTATGGAATATGTAACAAGTTTTGGACTTTTAAAGAATGCTTGCATTATTTGTGCATGATGCTTGTAAAAAATTTTGGGGAATATTTGCAAGATTATTGCAACATTCTGTAAGCTCCTGGTATATTTGCAAATCATCAAGCTTGCTTGATGCTATTTGTGTTTGCAAGGAAGTTTGCAGAAATCAGGGTTAGTGGTATAGTTTTAAAAAGCATGTGATAGCTTTCATCAATCTTGTCAAAAGCTGACAGCAGTTAAATTGTGTTAGACTTGATATTTTATAACTGCAAATTGACTATGTTTCAGTATATAATACAACACAGGCAGTTTGCATTTAATCTTTTTTTCATTACAGAGGTACACTGTACAAGGGATCCCTCGACTGTTTAGTTAAAACTGTTACACAGGAAGGATTTTTTGCTCTATATAAAGGATTTTTGCCTATATGGGCAAGGATGGTATGTGTAGTTTTGCAGTTCGTCTGTGCATTGTCTGTGTATATGTTTTAGATTTCTCCTCCAAAACTATTGGACCATGACAGGAATGATAATTATTATGTCTACTACCAACATTCATTATTTCGTCTTGATTTTGCAAAAATAAAAACCAATAGACTACACTACTGAATTCATGCTTTTGATTGGCTGAAACTTAAACATGCAAAGTGTTTATTTTGAAATACTGATGCGATATTCAGGATAAATTAATAGCTGCCAATTAGTTTTTTAAATACAAATATAAATCCTTAGTAATCTAAGCACTTATTCTTTTGTTTATTTCATTGTTACTTGTATTTAAATTAGTATACTCCCTTTCTCCATGGAATAGATTTCTTAGAGCAAATCTGTTACTTGTACTCAGTAGGTAGCTAAAGTGAGGCTAAATATTCAGATCATACAGATTGTTCTCTCCATTCCTGTGCAAATCGAGTTCTATTCCTCATATCGGTACAAATTTATTTTTATTGCAATTTTTTCCTCAGCTTGATAAAGCTGAATAATTCTTCCATTATGTGAGAAGTAGACAAAATATCTGTTTTGTGTTCTTCATTTTTATTGCATGTTTTTAATGTGATTTTCCATTTTCATTGATAGCTTTTTGTAATATAGATTTCTTTTTTTTTCTACAAGATAGAACATTTACACATGCATATAAATATTTACTGGTAAATAATTCTCTACATGCTGTAATTTATTTATATTGAGTGCTTTGATTGGATAAAAACACGTAAATTACGTCATCTCAGATAATTTATATGTTGTTATTTTCTCTGAGCGGACTACTTCAGTAACCAACGTAAACAAGATGGTGTCCTCCTAGCGTATCCTAAGGGTGAGGGTACAATGTTTTGTCTGCCACAATTATTTCTATTAAAATCAATTTAGATTTCAAATAAAATATAATAAAAATAAAATTTCAGGTTTTGTTTTACTAGTATTGTTTTTTTAGCTCACCTGACCCGAAGGGTCATGTGAGCTATTGCCATCACTTGGCGTCGTCGTCGTCATTAACTTTTCTTCAAAAATCTTCTCCTCCAAAACCACTGAAGGGATTGCTTTGAAACTTTGCATGCATCATCAGTAAAATGCCCTCTACCAAGTTTGCCCAAATCATGGCCTCAGACCAAACAACATGGCCGCCATGGCTAAAAATAGAACAGAGGGGTCAAAATACAGTTTTTTGCTTATAGTTCAAAAAGTATAACAGATACAGGAAAACCAAAGAGACCTTCCTTCTTCAGCATCTAAAGCTCTACAAAACACTCCATGGGGTCAAAGTTGTATGATGACTCCTTGTAGGAGTTATTACCCTTAATTGTCAAAATTTATGATTTTTGCCATTTTGCCTCAAAATCTTGAAAATTATTAGAACTAGAGAAAAAGTTAGCATTGCTTAATTGTTCTGCTCTATGAGGGCTACAAAAATGACTTAGGGTCAAGATTGTCTGATTAACCGTTTAAGAGTTTTATTCCCCTTGAACTGTTTTTTTTTAATCGGTTTTAATTGATTTTTAAAAATCTTCTCCTCTGAAACAACTGAAAGTTCTGCTTTGAAACTTTGTACACATCATCCGTCAAATGTCCTCAACCAAGTTTGCACCAACCATGGCTGCAGATTAACCAACATGGCCACCATGGCTAAAAATAGGATGGTGGGGGGGGGGGGCAGTAAAATACAGTTTTTAGCTTATATTTTAAAAAGTGTAACAGATACAGGAAAAGTGAAGAGACATGCCTTCATCTGCATCTAAAGCTCCATGAAACACTCCATTGGGTTGAAGTTGTTAATTGTCGAAATTAATTATTTTGGACATTTTTGCCTCAAAATCTTGAAAATTATAAGAACTAGAGAAAAAGTTTGCATTGCTTAATTGTTCTGTTCTATGAGGGCTACAAAAATGACTTTAGGGGTCAGGATTGTTTGATGAACCGTTTAGGAATTATTCTCCTTGAACATTTTTTTAATCAATTTTACTTGATTTAAAAAAATCTTCTCTTAAACCTATGAAAGGACTGCTTTGAAACATTGCACACATCATCTTTAGGACGTCCTCTACCAAAATTTTGCAAATAATGACACCTGACTACCTACATAGCTACGTTGGATTAAAATAGAAAAAATGAAAAAAAGGGGGGGGGGGTGGGGGCTGATTCGACTGATAGTTAAAAAAGTATAACAGGTACATCAAATTTGAAGTGAACCTCCCTTCTCCCTCTAACCATCAAAAGATCCTCCTTATAGGAGTTATTTCCCTTAAAAGGTCAAAATTAATGATTTTTGCAGAAGTGTCGGGCTTTTCCTTATAGCAAAGAAAAGCTGGATAAAAAAGGGTTGTTTGGTTTCAGGTTCAGGTGAGCCTCTAGTTTATCAATATCTGCAGAAGCTAGATTCCTTTGGTAATATGTTTTGCCAGGGACAGTCTATACTAACAGTATAGACTGTCCTTGATTTTGCATATTCCTACGTTTTCCAGCCTTGGTACATTTTGAGGTCTCTATGGGTTTCTGTAACTGTTTTTGTAGCTTTAAAAATCACAATGATTATTTTAAGGAATTATAAGGATTAAACACTGTGTTTTAGGAAATTATCAATGTGTTAACTCTGGCCACTCACTCACAAACTTGCCATAAAGTCCTTCGGACTTGACTTAGTTTGTGAGTGAGTTGCCAGAGTTTACACATTGATAATTTCCTAAAACCTAGTGTTTAATCCTATAATGAAACAACTACATGTATATACACTTTTTCAAAATACAACCTTACCAGATATTCATGTCTACCTATTACAGTCGTATCAAGATGTCTGGTAAAACGGGTATTGTACAAATAAATTGTTAGTCGCAGTATGATTAAGGGCATGACGAGTGTAGATGAATTACTATTTTTCTCTATATTTCAGGCTCCATGGTCATTGACTTTCTGGATCACATATGAAGAAATTAGGAAATTATGTGGTGCCTCTTCCTTCTAATCCTGTGGAATTGTGTGAACAATTGTAAAGCTTATAAACTGAGAGTTTTTACAAGGTTCAGATTATGAATTCTTTAAGGATCAATACAAAAACAGATATATTGAGTTTTAACTCACACTTGTATGTTAAAATAAATATATGTATACAAGTGTAAGTTGACAGCTTATCATAAGTGTGTGTGTGTATATGTATGTTAATTATTCATTTATATACAATGTATGTGTTTCTATGCATATTATTTGTTTATTTTAAAACAAATACTATATTTTTTTCACTGTTGGGCATTAAATAAAAGTATCAAAAAAATAATAAAGACAGTGAGAAATGAAGATAAATAATGAAAATAAATACTTAAATAAATACAAATAAATGAAGATTGGGAAATACTGTGATTATGTCATTATGAATGATAAATAACATTGTCGAAATAGAATTCAGTGACCTATGCCATACTATGCACCTAAGAGTTGAAGTGATTCAGATTGATGTGGCAGAAACATCTTTTATTGAATCATAATATGTAATATATCTTACGTTTAGAATGATTAGTTGGTGTCATTTAGTGCTTTATTGAATTTTACGGTTTGTGTTTGGTCCATTTCCTTTCATTTATACAATAACTTTATTTTGTTGAAAATCTAAGATAAATAACTCGCCTGTTTCATATTTGGCAAAAGTTAAATATTTGTTAAAAGAAAAAGGTACTCGTTTTGATCAAGCTGCAGTTTATATTTGATCAAGTTTTTCTAAAAGAAACTGCCAGAGGAGATGGCTATCATGCAGCTTTAAAAGAGAATAATTCCATGACTGTGTACCAAGTTTGGTTTTATTTTACAATTCAGGTCAAGTAAATTTTATTTAAAGTCGTTGACATATATAAAAACAAGCATAACCTCTGTAGAGCTTTTAAAAGGAACAGAAAAAAACAACTAACAGTCAAAATAAGCATACAGTACAATACAATACATATGTTAAAAATTTTGATCACCTGTGGGTTAACACTGGGGTTGCAAGTCTTAGCCAGACTTTAGGCACGGTGTGCTGGACTCTAAACAAAATTAACATTCATTTGCCAGTTTTCCTTTCGAATGGTGGGGTTTTAATCGAATCCTTCAAATTACTCCTCTTCCAATTAAAAAATGTGCCATAAGATCTGGAAAGAAATGCTGAATGTGGGTGTTAAGCCTCAAACAAACAGCATTTTTATGATTCATGTGTGAAACCCTTGAACCAATTAAAAAAGGAAAAAAGGCCACCAATTACAATAAAACTAGGCGACCAATACAAACGAAACTAGGTGAGGATGACAATTAAAATGGCCCTAGAAAATATCAAGCCAAGATGACCTAACTCCGGCTCCATTACTAATTGTAGAATGATATGACCATCACAACCAAAGTAATATCTGCAACTAAAATGGCGGTATGATTATAAATGGCAGACCCTTTAATTTTTTCAGCAAAAATAGCTCATAGTTAAGCTCAAGTCTTGCGACAAGACGCCTATTATGATATCACTCATTAAGTTCATTCTTATACGTTTGCCAAATGACATGTGGCTACTTGATGTGTCAAGATAAATTACAGGTGACTCCGGAAAGGCTTGTTATCGTTAATAATTGCAATAACACATGCAAAAGAGAATGCTCCCGTTCCTTCGAATTGTTCTTATTAAAGGTAACAATTGGGAGGGTCTAAAACGCGGAAGTGGAAAAGCCGGAAGTATAAAAACACATATATTTTTGTTCATAACTTTTTAACGGCTTGACATAAAATAGAAATTAAAAGTGCCTCTGGGAGATATTTAAAAGATCTTTATGATGATATATAGTTTATTGTAAATAATTTTTAATAAAGTACCTAAAAGTTGACCGGAAGTGAAATTTGTGCGAGTGTCACTACATCAAATTTTCACATTGGAACCAAGATTTCTCCTAAATGCTTCACCCCGGTCAAAAAACTATTAGTGGTTGGCCCAGGTAATTCATTTAGCTTTAAAATGATGTATAGTTTATAAGAAACAAATGAAAGGAAAGTATAGAAAAGACTGCCGGAAGTAAGTGCGGTAGCAAAAGCTAAAGTTCGAATTTTCCTACACGGGGCCCTATATCCATCTCTGTGGTCTCATCATCTTTATTGTCCTGTTAAAACTATACATCATCGTAAAGAACTTTTAAATAACTTCCAGATACATTTAAAAAATTTTTTATTCAATGTTTTAACCCGTTCAAAAGTTATGAAGACAATGGTCGAGTTCGGATGAAGATTCCGATGTGCCCTCGGGTACCGTTGTCACATCACATTTTTTGTGCGTGCGCAACTTTCCATTTGAACGCACTCCGGTTTCTCCTGACAGATTCCAATATGGCCGCAATAAACAACTTTCATTTATTTCATTTATAACTGGGGACGATGTAAATATCTTCCTTTATCAAAACAATTCCATTTTAGGACTTTTAATGGGACTGTACAATATACATCCCAGAGTTGAATTGCCTAAAATACGTGGCTATGTTGAAAACTTAATTTCACTGTTCCCGGGTAGTTCGAATGGATCTCGGGTAACTCTGGTAGGGTCCCGGGTTGTCGGTATCCACCCGATATTCCGAAGGTCCGATAGTCCGAAGGTCCGTTAGTCCGAAGGTCCGTTAGTCCGAAGGTCCGATAGTCCGAAAAAACGTATATTTTAGCGATGTCGCCCAAAATCGCCTTGGATAGTATTCATTCAATTCAGTGCATCAAAATATACCTAGAAATCATTTTTCATTGAAATCGGGCAAAGTCGACGTTTTCCGGGGGGGGGGGGGGTTGGTAAAACGTCCGCCATTTTAAAATGGCCGTAGTCGCGTCAAGTTGATCGGCATACCCATTTTACCAAATCAAGACGATTTGAAAAAAAAATTAGCCGATATCGTCCGAGGCGG
Source organism: Limnoperna fortunei (assembly GCA_944474755.1). Lineage (NCBI taxonomy): Eukaryota > Metazoa > Mollusca > Bivalvia > Mytilida > Modiolidae > Limnoperna > Limnoperna fortunei. Next base: position 66,497,392 of record OX104117.1, read on the forward strand.
CCATTATGAAAATTCGAAAAAAATATCTCATGACGTCCTATATGTGTGCCATGTTCTATTTCAATCCGTCGAACGATGCTCTCGAAATGTGTGGTCTGAGCAGAGGTATTTGGAAGTGTACAGGACCAACCTCCTTATTTTAAAGTAAAATATTACCCAGTAAAAATTAACTTTTATCATTGTTTATATTTATAACTTGTCAATTTATTTTACGCACTACTAGTTATATTTTAAATAAATCATAAGCATTATCAAAAGAACTATGAGGTTTCAAATGACACAGCCCCTTACCAACCCCGCCCCCCCCCCCCCCCCCCCCAATACAAGACTTTCATAACTGCAAAACTTTCGACGAACTCGGATAATCTCAGAAGCCTAACGACTTTGTTCGGAGACTTCCGAACCAACCCTGCTTTACGTCAGAAACCGCAATTCCGGCCAATTACCCTTGCACGAGTCGACGTAACGGCGCGAACCAGTGGTATATAAAAAGGGAACCGCTCCTTGCATCATGCTTGAAAATTAGGGTACACGCGTGTAACATGGCGTATCTTATGCCCGGAATTAAAAGGGGGAAAATTTTGATAAACGAGGGTTTTCGTTATCAGAAAAACCGTGAAACAAAAGAGAAGATCCATTGGAGGTGTTGGAAAACAGGGTGCAGAGCCAAGCTGAACACACTTCTCTTCGATTTGACAGAGGAATCTCCAGAAATAACTGTTCTTGAGGTAGGAAATAACTAGACTATTGAATTACTAGAAAAAAAAAACTTCTTCATTTTCTTGTTTTTTTAAGACCATATATATCTATAAAAACATGTCATGTATTTTTTTAATTTCCTAGCTCAAGAAAAAATCCCAAACAAATTGTCAAATGGTCCGTGCGTAAGGGGGCGCACGACACCCAATCCCCCCATCGGCCCTAAAACGGGACAAAATATGACTTTTAGATCATGTTTACTGTGAAATCAATGAAAAAAGGCCCAAATCGTTCCATTCGGCGAATATTAAATACCAACGCCCCCTTTAACCGAAAATCCTTTATCCACCCCTGGTTCCGTACCCACATGAATCGCAAGGTGGATTAAATTTCTTGAAATAGAGTTTTGACATACTATAGTGGTTGTTCGATTGTGATCAAAAGATATGAAAATTTTCGTCAAGTTTTTCTCAGAAACCGTACATGATATTAATTTGAAATTTGGTAGGATGTTTCAGTATGACAAACTATATGTCCTTAGCGATTTTTTTACCTGTCGGACCCCTACTTCCTGTTTGGGCCAAGGGGGCATCCCTGTCCCATGGACAAATTCCTCATTTAGTTGTTTCTAAATAATTATACTTTCTTTAAAGCGCTGGGAATTTTAAATGAAAACGCAGCCAAAAAAAAAAGTTAAGCACGGACTTCTGAATGTTGTTAAACCAACAATTTGTTAACATATCTGAAAATCTTCAAAAATATGCCGTTGGACGGAAGAAATAGATTTATTGAACTGTTTAAGTTCACTTCGTACAAAACTTTTCTTAACTAAATATACATTACAAAAAAGTATTGTTTATTTCAGTATGATCAGCACAACCACGCCACTGACGAAGCTGTTATCCTTGAGCAACAAGTTTTCAACTCCATTAGACAAGAGGTAAAGAGAGATCCAACAGTGCCTACTCGACGGTCTTTTGATAAAGTGGTAGCCGACTTTATGGACAGTGAAGATGGCGTTGAAGATCTACCGGACTTTCACCAAATGAAAAGCAAGATTCAACGGTTACGCAGCTCTTTATTGCCGCCCATCCCACATTCAATAGATGATGTTGAAATAAATGGCGAATGGGGTAGAACATGGTCCCACAGACCTTTTCTGAGCCTATTAGATAATAACTGGGGTATCTTGTTGTTCGTAACCGGGGCAAACCTTAAGATTCTCCAGAGATGCACCACCATATATATTGATGGCACATTTAGGACCTGTCCTAAACCATACATGCAAATGGTAACCATTCATGGGAAATATTTAGGGCAAACTTTCAGTCTATGTATGGCTTTATTGACAACAAAGGAGGCAGGCGCTTACAGACAACTATTACAGCACCTCAAGCGCAGAGTACGTAATACGACTCACCATAGATTTAGTCCTGAAAAAGTGGTTTGCGACTTTGAAATGGGATTAAAAAATGCGATTGAAACGGAGCTACCAAACACCAGGGTCGTAGGGTGTTATTTTCATTTCTGTCAAAGCTCTTGGAGAAAAATTCAGGAATTAGGGCTATCTCGAACATATCGCCGCCGTAGACATGTTAGAATGTTGTTGAGGAAATTGATGGCTATAGGTTATCTGCCTGTCAACATTGTACGACAGAACTTCAACATGATACAGACAGAAAGAAGAACAAGGCGCCTTATTGGTATATACCCTGCAATCCAGGAATTCCTCAACTACTTCAGAAATACGTACATTGACGGCCAGTTCCCCATAGCCTTGTGGAATGTTTTTGAAAGGGGCATGGACTGCCGAACAAATAATATTGTAGAAGGTATTTTTATGCAACTTAAAATTATTAAACTTGCTTTATCCGTAACAATTTCATAATTGCATTATACATATACTCCATTTGTATATGTTTACAACTACATGTACAAACATGGGTAGAACTATTCATCCCTAAAAAGCCTATATGTTTAACGCTTGTGGTAAACTTGAAGTCTGCTTGCTGTCTTTCGTTGTGGGTCGGGGTTTGGGAAATTATATCACGCGTACGTTCTCCGCATAGCAAGATGGCTAGCAGCGCCTGCGGATTGCTCGGTGTCTTTTGTTGTGGATTCTAATTTTGTTTTGTAGGAGTTGTGTCATATACATTTATTCCACCTATCATTTTTTCTATTATTATATTTTATTCTATTCCATATGACATAAAAATCATACCTGCCCGTACGTCTAACCGGAAAGGGAGTGTTAACATTTTATCACTTTTCACATCCTCACAAGTCAGGATTTCTGTGTCCACATGTGTCCACGAACCCCTGACAAACTTAGCTAGGAAATTCCCGGGCTAGAAGTCACTATTTTGATTGGCTACATCGTACCTTAATGTAGCCAATCAAAAGCTCGCTTTCATTCACGACTCGGTTAGGGGATATCCCGATGTCGATTGTAAATAAACCAAACGGATGTGTTGCGTAGACCATGTGAAAATCAGTGTATTTTGTACAGTAGTGTTAATAGTTTGTTATTACCGCGTTATTATTTAGTTCCGTTACGTTTTCTTCACACTCCAGAATGAGTAAGAATGACTACTGCCAAACACTTGCTTCTTTCAAGCAATTTCATTAGTTGATATTTTAAAGGATTGACGTCATACGAAAATCTTCTAGCCCGAGAATTTCCTAGCTAAGTTTGTCAGGGGTTCGTGGACACATGTGGACACAGAAACACTGACTTGTGAGGATGCACTTTTCACAATATTATTTTTTCAAAATAAAGTAAGAAACGGTTGTTAAGAGGTTATGTTTGTTGTAAGGTATATTTTAATGCATGCATATGATAGGACAGTGCAGTTTCCGCCATTTAATTCTTTATAATGCAATAGGCACAATAATTATTGTCCTTGTGTGTATGAATCGATATTATAATCAACTCTTCTGTATTTTACCTATTTGGGAAGTGGTTTTTTTTTCCTATCCAATATTTTCGTTCTCTTTTTTTTATATTCAAGGGTTTCACAGTAAATGGAATCGTTTTGTTGGCACAAAGCACCCATCTTTATGGATATTTATAAGGAAGCTTAAAGACGAAGAACGTTCTGAGAGAAGAAGAATAAGAACAGTACATGAAGGGCGAGACGGACCAAAAATGAGAAGAAAGTGGAGGAAGCTGGAGAATAGAATTAAACGTTTGAAGCGAGAATACCGCAGAGGGATTCGCAACGCCGGCCAATACTGGGGAGCAATGACATATGTAGTGAAATCTTTCGACTGAAGATGAACAGATACTGTGGGAACAATTACTAGTAACTACATGTATGAAGTTCAACATAATTGAGAAGATAACAGTAAAATTCTTCCTGTAAAACATTGAAGTGTAAATATATTCTTGTTAAAATGAATATTTGAATCAAATCTAGTTTTTATTGTTGGTATTTAAAACCTCTGACGGGCATGGTAAAAGTCGTCCGTCCGTCTGTTTGGTGTCTTGCTTGTAAACACATTTTCCTGAAACCACATGATCGATTAGATTGACGTTTGTCTCTTGTGCAGATGACATGGTAATCTGTAAATGTCTTGCATACACATTTTCTGAAACCACTAGGTAGACTACATAACCTGACCAAAGGCCATGTGAGCTTATGCCATCACTATGCATCCGTCGTCCTTTTACATTTTTCAAAAATCTTCTCTAAAACCACCACTAAAGCAATTCGCCTGAAACTTTGCAAAAACGCTTTTTGGTATACTGGACACAAACGATCCTCATTTTAAAAGAGATTTGATCGAAAACATGGCCCTTGCCAAAATGTTTTCCGCCGTTGTTAAAAATAGAACAGGGGATCAGAATACAATTTCTGGTTTATATCTCAAAAAGTATGAGATAGACGAAATTTGAAGCAACCTTCTATGGGCCACATGCAGGGACTTGCTCCCCTCTATCAATATTTTGTTAGAGTCAATGTGCGGTACGAATTTATTACCCATTTATAGGAGTTAAAGCCCTTTAAAGGCAAAAACATAAAAATGGTGGTGTTTTTTTCATGTTTTGTCATATAGAATGAAAGCTTAAATGTTCATCTTATTCAGCTCTACAAAAGTCTCCATTGTGTGGAAGTTGTCAGGTAGCTGTGTTATTGGCCTTTGAAGGTCAAAAATGTTTTTTTTTATTTAAATGTTTGTGCCATATAGAAAAAAAATTGCAGATAGAGAAAAGCTTTTGTTGGTTCAGACCATTCAGCTCTACAAAATTGTCAATTTGTTCGTAGTTGTCAGATGACCCCTTATATGAGTCATGGTCCTTTAGAGCCTTAGAGGTAAAAAAATCCGTTTTCTTAATGTTTTGTTACAAATGTATATAGAATGAAAAGTATCGCAAAAAGAGAAAAGGTTTTGCTTGCTTAAATGTTCAGTTCATTACGCTGGAGGTCTAACTTCATTGGGTCCAGTTTGTTGGATGACATTAATTTTGGTAGAGAATGCAGAAAAGGAAACCTAATTAGGTCTGTTGCATTACATGAATGTGTGTCATTGTTAGCTCACCTGGACCGAAGGTCCATGTGAGCTATTGTCATCCCTTGGCGTCCGTCGTCGTCGTCGTCGTCGTCCGTCGTCCGTCGTCGTCGTTAACTTTTTATTCAAACATCTTCTCCTCTGAAACTGCTTGGCCAAATGCAACCAAACTTGGTATGGTTGTTCCTTAGGGTATTATGCAAAAAGTTTGCGTTGGGATTTTTGATCCGTTGAAAAACATGGCCACCGTTACTAAAAATAAAACATGGGGGTCAAACAGCAGTTTTTTGCAAATAACTCAAAAATGGTTAGGTTTAGCCAAATTCTGACAAAGGGTACAAATGTTCAGAATGATGAGATCTACCTGTGGACAAATTTTCGTAAAAATCGGATAACCGATGTCGGAGTTATTGCCCTTTTTTGACGTTTTTTGCTAATTTAACTTAAAAAATCTTCTTCTCTGAAACTGCTTGGCCAAATGTGACCAAACTTGATATGGTTGTTCCTTAGGGTATCCTGCACAGAACTAATGTGGGAATTTTTTATTCGTTAAGAAAACAAGGCCATTGTTACTAAAAATAGAACATGGGGGTCAAACAGCAGTTTTTTTGCAAATAACTCTAAAATGGTTAGGTTTAGCCAAATTCTGGCATGGGGTAAAATATGTTCAAATTGATTTGGACATCTACCAGTAAACAGGTTTACATGGTTATATGTCAATTTTATGATTTTATTTGCACAAAAGAATTTATATTAGCTTAGTAGACCAGGTGAGCGATTCAGGCTCCTTGGAGCCTCTAGTTAATATTATTAGGGGCTTGAAACCTAAGAAGTCAGGTGAGCGATTCAGACTCCTGAGAGTCTCTTGTGTTTCATGCACAGATCATTTTTATTCCAATTATTTAGCAATCATGTCTCAGAAATGGATGATATCAAAGGTTGCACCCAAAAGATTATCATGGTTAAATGCTGCCATCTTTTACACGATGTGCCCTATCCAAGCCAGGAACCCCTTCATATTTTGTATGATTTTCTTTGTCTTACGGGGGTTTTATTAAAAGGTTGTATCTGTCATCAAAAACTTAAAATCCAAAGAAATTTACATCATATTGAAACAAGAGAATAAGTAACACAGTAGAATAACGTCTTAAACACACAGAGCTGAAATGTTTAATGACTCAGGGTCCACCAAAACCGAAAGTATGCCAGCGGCTTCTCTAGAAACACCCTCCGATATTTGAGCGTCCGAAGTTTAGCGCGATGAACGATACAGCAAGTCCGTGTGACATCGGTCGGCCAGCTCTAACATAACGCAAATAACTTTGATACAACGCAATAAGTGAAAAATCGAGTAGCGTTTCTAAACTTCCCCAGCAATTTTATTCCATCTCCTTGCAAAAATATCGGCCAAATAGAAATTTAATGTCAATTTAAAAGAATTAGAAAAAAAAAATTAAAAGCAGAAAAACAAATATATACAAAAGGAGTGTAACCAAGTGCAATATAACGACTGAATTATTCGGGTTAAGGTAAGTTATGTATTTTCTAACTGAAAGCAAAAGGCAGATTGAAGCATTAAATTACAAAATAATGGCATTACTATACATTCCTTTCGCAGTAGTTGGCTGCCGGTTTCTACTTACTGAAGAATACCAGAGAGGTGAATGTCATATACTAAATGGTATAATCCTCATACATCTTTAAACTATGGTTTGGAAATCGGTAACAAAAGCACGAATACAAATCGATAACCGCTCCTATACAACATAAAACCATCAACCCACAGGGTCGGTCTCATTACATGTAACACGTAGATGTACATGCCAATAAATTTAATTGAATTTAAAGTAAATTTGTACATGTAAATTTTCTAAGCACCATCGTCAAAATGTCTTCTAATTCGGACTATCGAACCTTCGGACTATCGGACCTTCGGACTATCGAACCTTCGGACTATCGGACCTTCGGACTATCGAACCTTCGGACTATCGGACATTCGGACTATCGGACCTTCAGACTATCGAACCTTCGGACTATCGGACCTTCGGACTATCGAACCTTCGGACTATCGAACCTTCGGACTATCGGACCTTCGGAACTACGGACCTTCGAACTAAAGGAGTGTAATCGGGTTGTCATCCGAACTCGACATAAATATCGAAGGCCAAATATTGTATGTTTGAACAAGGGAAATTCCGTCTAAATGTGTTTCTCATCAATTAACACTATTATTCCTTCAAAATATTATCAAAAAATTATCAACAAAACTCTCTTTTATGCAAAAAACCCTAAAATCAATTTAAACGTATCGTCTCTCGTTCCGACAGTCACCATTTTGGATGCCTACTAACTCTTGAGTCCGACCAGGGTTAATCGAGGACTGGTGTCAAAGGTCAGATTACGTCATTTGGGCACCTTCCCGAGTAGTTCGAATGGATCTCGGGTAACTCGGGTACGATCCCGGGTTGTCATCCGAACTCGACCAATATGTTCTACCGTTTCGGTTATTCACACTTCCTCGTTTAGACCAACCCGATTATTTCCCTTGGGTTATGTGACATTGGACATTTCCTGCTGCCAACTGCTAAGTAAAGTAAATTGTATTTCACGTGTGTATTTGTAGTCGGTACATATACAAAGACAATACAAACGGGAGCTCTTACAATCGAATGAAAGACACAACAAATTAAGATACAATGCATGCACCTAGAGAGCACTGTTTTCAAACAGCACTCGGTCTCAAGTTAAAATTGTCTTTTTACCACAGGCCATCTATATATCCAAAAGATCCTATCATAAGAGGTAAATATTTTAAACTTTACAGAAATTATAACAAAACTAGAAAATTTAAACGTAAACTTTATAAAGAGTCATTATAACAAAAATTAGATCTTTTAAAAGTTGATGACCCTAAAAGTTACTGGAATCTTTTATATGAAATCCAGGACTTGAAAAAAGAAAATTGTGCCCTTAATATAGAACCTGATATATAGGTTAATCATTTTAAATCATTACACTCACATGTAGATGACAAATGTCTTGAAAGAGTAAATACTATATGATAGGTGCCAGCGTAATGCAGGAGTTACTTACCCTTCCGGAGCAGCTGGACTCAGCCCCGGTTTTTAGTGTTTTTGTGTTTCCGAGATAATGAATTGGCGGTATCTCAGGACATACTTCTTTTAGTTTATTACAGTCAACAGTCACTTTAGTTTCATGAAAGAGATGAAATAGTACAGTGTAAGTATACATAATTACCATACATTTTTGTATGCAACCGTCATTTTTACAATCATCAGGTTACCAATGGGTATAATAGCTTGTTTATTGGCAGTTGCAGAAATTATACAGAATTTGCTAAATTCAACATGTATCCTGGCTTTGCCGGTTCTCAATAGCTTAAGAGATTATTGGACAAAACTTTGTTCTTATCTTATAGATATGTTTATTTATGTACCCATTTGTTTCATAGATAAACTACTACACACTTGCAAAAAATTACAAGGCACCGTCCGGTTATTGCCAAGATCTTCGAATTATTCGAACGACCTAATTTTTGACATATGGTATACTACGTCACCTGTTCTCGATAATTAATGTATGCGTAATATAGCTATGCAGGGCTATTCTGACAATAAAATACCATAAAATGTAATTAAAAATGTTATTCATATACAATTTGTTTAAATTGAAGCATTTGTTTAAAAGATAGGACCCGTCTATTGTACTATAAGTTGAAGAAATTTTTGGGATTACGGAAAGGTATCGAAATATATGGTACTCTGTATTTGGGAGAATTTTAAACATCTAAACATGGAACCTGTTAATTTTTTCATTCCCGAGGAGCAAAGTGGTATTCTAAAGAAAAATTTCCGACAAACAGAAGATATGTGCGAATCCTCGTTTTATGACGAAATGAATTTTTGCATGACTATCGAGAATAGGTTACTATCGAGAACAGGTTAAGGCACGATACATGTAGGTAGCACAGTAGTAAATGTTTTGGCTATAGTCGAAAACATTAACATTACTGTGATTTGCATACCTTTCTAACATTGATCAGCATTTACCTGGACTAGGAAATTAATAAACTTTCATTTACCATTTAAAAAATATATGCCATATTTTTTCGCTATAGTTAGAACATTTTGAGACGCTCCCACTTTTACATGCAATTTCCAATGCAGTGAATGTAAAAATACTACATTGTTTAAAAAATTACCAAAATTTTATTTTGCAAGGTCATGAAGATCTGAGAAAAATTTTACCACTCTTTAAAACTTATTTTATGCAGGAGCTTACAGCTAAAAAATTGTACACATCTAACCACTATTTACCAAATCAGAACACAACGAAGTATTCAGTACTGTAATTTCATTGTCGCATTTTGCATGTCTTGATATCTTTTATTCTCATTTTTGTCTCGCCTGTGAATCAGAATATGTTGTTATTTTTATTGTTATCTTACCATCCAGTAGTCCTTTGGCAATGTAATTTGTAGAACTACCTTACCATAATATGAATGTAGGCACAGCCTAAATGCAAGCATCGCGCATTGTTCATGTCTTTACTTCAGAGCCCCCTAACAGGGCCTCTACATTCCATTGATGACGTGACGTCTTATCTAATGTGTTGGTGACGTCACAAAACTCAATTTCAAATACAGTGTTTCAGATTGAAAATAAAAATTGTCTGGCATTTTTGAAGTAATTTAAAAAATAAACACTTTAATTTTATCAATGTCAAAATGATTTTTGTCTACTTTTATATTATATATTTTTTCGTTCGTCTACAATATTTTCTTCGGATAGCTCAGCTACCATCTGAAATGGATTTGTTCATATGGATCATGTGACTTTTTTTTACACACTTGCATGTAACCGTATAGCTCGCATCTGCGATGCTCGCTATAAATAAAGTAGAAATCTGCTGTTTTGATCTTATATTAAGTAGTACCTTGGCAATACAATATATAGTATAGTTTTAATCTTCATCTTTACATCCAGTAGTACCTTGGTAATGTAATATGTAGTACTACCTTACCATATAGGATAAAGTAGGAATCGGTTGTTTTTATCTTTATCTTTACATTCAGTAGTATCTTGGCAATGTTATATGTAGTAATACCTTACCATATAACATAAAGTAGGAATCTGGTGTTTTTATCTTTATCTTTACATCCAGTAGTACCTTGGCAATGTAATATGTAGTGCTACCTTACCATATTAAATAAAGAAGGATATTGTCATATATCAGGTTGGTAAGAAGCCTATCGATTTTGGGGGAAATATGTCAAATTTCAAGGTCACAGTCCACGAAAAACGTTAGAAATTTTAACATAAAAGTTGTTTCCGGACAATAACTCAAAAAGTTTGCATCCGATTTGAATGAAACTTTGGGATATTGTTATATATCAGGTTGGTAAAAAGCCTTTTGATTTTGGGGGAAATCCATAAAATTTCAAAGTCGCAGTCCACGAAAAACGTTAGAAAATTTTTCACAAAAGCGGGGGTATCAGCGATCGCTAGATCGATTTTGTCTAGTTATTGCAGAGGAGTGTTGTGAGGTCATAATTTATAAAGCCTGATCGAGGACCGTAGTGGGTCAGGTGTTTAGAGAATGTTGCCGGCAATGATTTGATAATTTAAAATAGATTTATGTGCACAGTACAAGACCTTATGAGCAAATTATACCGATAGATTTTAGTGTATGTTTGATGAATTCTAATAGTAAAAAATTGTAATATGTACAGCGGACCATTCTGGACAGTTTCCTAGTGATCAAGCCACAGCGTTGCTTAGCACGTCCCCATGGATCCGCATAGGCAGGTTGTAATGGGGAAAACGTGAGTGGGATCACAGACATTTTTGTGCTTGCAAAGTCCTACGCTTATTTAAAGCATTATGTTTGCAAGGATGTTTGTTTTATTTATTTGCATTGGCATTTAAACGTGTGTTGTATTCTCGGGGTAAACCGATGCATTACTGTGGATAAATGTTTTTGTAGAAAGCCATAGTATCCTTTAAAATCCCCAACCTTCGATTTATCAATTAGGATTGAAGCCGACCACATTTTGTCAGCAGTGAGATTAGAACCAGTAGCCTCAGTGTTGGTAGGTCAGGTGAATAATTTTAACTACCGTAACAAGTAAATTTTGTAAAGATTATTATATTTCACATATATTTTGATTGTATTCTAAACTGTCATTTATCGTTGCATTTTTATAATCATTATGAAAGAATTAATAACATTTAGGCTTATATTTATCAAGTGCGAATTAGATTTCAAATTTGCAGCTTATTTTGCGTATTGTGTACAACGATTTCATAAGTTTAGATTTAACATATTTATAATTCCATATTTTTTTTATAATCTAATGATAACGTCTTGAACTAACCTGATTTCTGCGATGAGTCCCAGAGCTCCACGCACACAGATACTAAGCGCGTCCACAGGTTACTAATTAAAGGCCTGTCGGGTTATAATATGAAAATCCTGACCACGGGCTATAGTGGGTAACGGGTAACAATAAACACCCTTTATGTAAAGTTCTATTGTAGTCGCTACAAGATGCTAAATTATCCATTCCTACTCAGAACTCTATAAAAGTTCTGTTTTCTCGCAATAGTCCAACCCTTTTCTTATTAATGTTATTGTTTGGTAACCTGAATATAACTAAAATATTGATATTGCTGGCTAGATGTTAAGCAAACCAATCAATCGATCAGAAGTACGTGGATACCAAATGGTATGTATGCAGCGTTTATAGGATGCAGTCTTCCACACAAACCACTGAACAAAAGCATTCCTGACAAGTTTCTGTTGGGTCAGTGTTTGGGAGAGAAACAGTTCAAATGTAAAAATGCAATAAACGTTGATGGCCGACGACGGACAAAAAAAATATTGCCAGTACCCAGCAAACACAGTACGTAAGTTGAACGTTACACTAACGTTAAACTTTGGTTAGTAATTGAGTAACATTTTTTAACGTTTTTGTAACGTTCATTGATAACGTTAGCGGGTAACCAAAAAATAACGTTGTTAAATAACGTCATAATAACATTTGAATAACGTTAAAATGTTAATGTTAATTTAAAACGTTTTTCTAACATTTGTTTAACATTAAAGAATAGCTCTGTATTCTTAAAAGTTAACTTTTAAATAACGTATGGATGGTAACGTTTATACAACGTTAGGCAACTATCTTCTATCAGACATCTGCTGTATCGAAAATATATATTGAAAAACGACTGTTCTTAGCAAATATTTATGGGTAGTTGTTATCAAAAAAGTGTTTAGTTCACATACACGGGACAACCATTTTTCGTCCCTTCCGAAGGACGGACTAGCATCGTTTCCTGGAGTGAACGGCCTTCATGTAATTATACGGTTTAATAGGGATCCTGTGACGAAAATATCAACTACAGTTAAGATGTCAAATATATAAATAGTCTGAGTTTACGTTTATATAAAAAAAATCATGTCGACATCTAGAGTGCATAATTTTAATCACGCTTAATTTGTTTCGATTTTTAAACGATATTTTAAAAACATGTATGTTTATTTTTCACTGTTTGGGGAAGCACAGCCGGCAATTTTAAAAGCGAATGCGTTTTAAGTTTTAAATGAACCTTCATTTTAAAACAATATCCAGAATATGCAACATATATAGATGGTAAAATTAATATGATATATGCATATTTATTTTAATTATTACTAGGGGTAGCAAAATATTCTCCGTCCGGAAATTTGCTTTACCCTTTCGGAAACTGATACTAACATTAAAATTTTTCGCCAAATACTTTCGAATAAATTAAGTTAAACCACCTTGTACTTTGAAAAGATATATTGACTAGCATATTTATTTTTCAAAACTTATTCATTTCTAATTTTTGGGGGTATCTAATCATCACAACAGCAGTTTATTTCAAACATACGAAACTAACCTTCAATTTCAAAATTCTGCTGGTTTTGGCGCTTTCACACAAACTTCGATCTCAACACCTTACTCGCATTTATAAGAATTGTTTCATTTTCATTGAAAAGGTAAGGATACAGTCATTTACTCGAAAACATTAACTTAAGCCTCAGTAAAAACCTGCTACTGTACTGGCACAGAGTAGATCTCGGCACCTGATTTTCAAATGTTTATTGTAAAATTATTTTGACAGTCAGATCGAAAATGCAACCTGATCTTGAAAGAGTAAAGGATGGCCTTCGAAACGAGTCCTTCCATGAAAATTTTCACGGTAACTTGGAAAAAAATTTGGCAACATGGCGAGAACTAAGTCTGTGACAAGTGTGCTACTGACTCGCCCAGTGCCAGTGGAAACTAGTACTGTTGTACTGAACTGTGCCTGTACAGTATGTACTTTTTAGTTTTGCACTGCCCTGTATATCATAGCGAGCATCGCAGATGCGAGCTATTCTGTTACATGCATGTATGTAAATAAGGTCACGTGATCAAATTATGAAGAAACCTTTTTCGGATGGTAGCTGAACTTTCAGAAGAAAATACTGTGGGTGATCCAGAACACAAAACAAATAATTTAAAAGTAGACAGAAATATCGATAAAATTTAAGTGTTTATATTTTAAGTAAAAACAAAAATGTCCGACAATTTTTTTGCAATCTCAAATAAGCTTTATTTTTGTGGTGAAATTAGGCATTTCCCTGTTTATGGGTGGTTGTTCAGACCTGATCTCTTGTCCGGGGCATCTCGGGGGTGTTCAAGAGACCAACCATTGGTGGAGCGAAGAAGGCCGAGAGACACGAGAGGTTTCCCGCCACCACAAGAAGCTGTGACGTAATAAGCAGAAAAACAGACGCCATTGCTGTGACCAGTTGTGTAGAAATATAGTCTCGATCACCCAGACGCATATATATAAGCGTCTGGGATCACCTTGTTATAATTTCGCTACCAATAGGTGGAGAAAAAAACAATGATTCTATTTTTAGGGCCCTATTTTTAAACCAGGAAAACCATGCATACTTATAATATGACGTCACGTTCAGATTCACTCTTGATTGTGCACAACAATAATATTTGTTTAATTAATTGATAAAGTTATATTTTATAAAAATATTCAAATGTAAACTTTGGCACAATTTGTTATACACTTCTTAATATGAACGGAAGTAATTTTTTAGATAATAAAAATATCATCCAATCAAAAATTACGCCCAGTTTTGGGCGTAATGGTAACGAGTTCAATATAGAGATGAATCCAGACGCACACATGTAATTAAGCGTCTGGATGATCGAGACTAGTAGAAATATTGATCAGGTAATATTGCATTGACACATTGCTCCAGGTTGAACCCTGTAACCCCCACCTACCGAAGGAAATTACATAATAGTGGCGACGAGGATATTTTGGGACAATTTGGGTGGAAATCGAAGCGATTTAGGGCTCGATTCCCAATTTGAAGCGGGCAGGTCAGGGTGCCCTGTTGGGGACTTTTTTGGGAAAAGCAGGGGCTTAGAACTTTTCCGGAAAGTTATATCAGAGAAACTTTCTTTTTCATACGTAATAGGAGTTCCGAGACAACTGCAGTGTAGTTTGGTTACATTCTTGATAGTTATTTTGGGGTTATTGGACAATTGTTTATTGAAGCGTGTGTAGCACACGACACGTTTCACGTGGTGATTTCCCGCCATTGTTGGGTCTTGTCAACCTTTGGGTAAGGTGAAGGCCAACCGGAAATTGGACTTTCGGAATACACCACTGTGTACTTGGAGCAGAAATCAGGTCAGTCATTTGTGTACATTTTGTAGTTGTAAATAGTATTGAATAGTGAATGATTTTACATAACGGAAGGCTATATCGTACCACTGAGTGAATTTCTGCGGTGTCCAATTGCTTTTCCCCATTAAGTAACTGGTAAATATTGAATGTCAATGGCACACAAGAAATGCGTTTTGTTTAATAAGGTTGATATAAATGATTGCGACTATGAGCAGTTATTGTTAATCTCAGGCGTGGGAAAGGCCACTACTCAACATTTGTTAAAATTACAGGACAATAATATTTGTATCACTAAAGAAATAGTTTGTAGAATTCCATACTTCAGGCCCAGTCCTGAGTTTTTTAATCTGTTAAATGGCCAGATCGTGTTGATTTAACACAGGTTGATAGGGACTGTGCTGATCTGTATAACACGTTGGAAAAAGCTGAACGTGATTGTGCTGATGCATTGCTAGCTTTACACAGGCAACCTGGTGGAACCACTGACAATGTCATTAAACAGGAAATTCTAACAGACACTGACAATTCGTACAAAACACACTTCCAAGACTATCACCATGATAAAGTTGAACAACCATACACATCCACACCACTCGTTGGTAGACCGAAGCAACAGTATGTCACACTTGATGATCAATCAAGTCGTCAACTTGAACATCTTCAACAACACAAAACTGTTGACCAACCATGTCAACAAACATTCCAACAGCACTTATTTGCTGAACAACCGTACCAGCAACTTGAACCATGGCAATAACAACAAATACTTGTTGACCGACCAAGTCAACAACAACAGGTTCAACAGGAACAACGATTAGTTGACAGACCAAGTCAAATCCAACAAACGTTCCAACCCTTACTTTGTGACCGACCAAGTCGTGAACTTGAACTTCAACAACATACCATGGTTGACCGAAAAAGTCAACAACCATTTCAACATTACTTATTTGTTGACCGAACAAGTCAACAACCTCAACATAACATAATTGTTGATAGACCACATCAACAACAGTCAACTACCGACCGTCCGAGTCAACAACAGCAACCATATACACTTGATTAACGACCATTTCAACAACCACTTCAACATGTAACTAGTGACCAACTAGGACGTCAACAACTACTTCAACATACACTTGATGACCAAACAAGTCGACCACTTGAATTCCAACAGTACACTTCATCTGTTAACCAACAGAATCACCATCAACAACATTTAATGGTGGATCGACAACATCAACAACTACTTCAACATACACTTGTTGACCCATCAAGCCAACAACAACTTGGATTACAATAACCCGCCGCAGTTGACCGACAACGACAACAACCTTATGTTGACAGACCAAGTCAACAACAAGTTGATTGTTTGTTTGAATGGTGTTTTAACGCCACTTTCAGCAATTTTTCAGCTATTTCATGGCGTCCAGGTTTTAGTGGGGGAGGAAGCCGGAGTACCCGGAGAGAACCCCCGACTTGCGGTAGACAACAAGTTGAAGACCATCAACAAACTATATACCAAGGTCCACAACTTCAACAATTTCAACATCCACAACCACATATGTTGCACGACAGACCAAGTCAACACACGCAACAACAGCAGTCACTTGTTGACCGAATAAGACAACAAAATACACACCAACTGCACTCAACAGGTGAACAACACTACACATCAATGGAACAATACGCGCACCGTGAACATCTTTATCATGAGAGACAACAACTACAGGGTCAGTACAAGGAATTGGAATATGAATATATGCAACTACAACAAAAAGTTGCAGAGTTACAACTGGAACACCAACAACTTAACAAACCGACTGAGGCGACTAATCAGGGCAACACAGTGCCCAGACTACATCTTGACACACAAGACGACTCGCTCGGACACCGAGTATTATACACCACCAACGTCAAGGACTCACCAACTGCCATTTAATTCAGCACAATGCAGGAATGAACGGAATATCCAATTATCGGCGTTGAGTCAGTCAACCAGACTTACAGATGCTGGCAGTCTAGCACCATTGGTGTATGAAACATATACACCACCTAACGCAGATAACAGGCAAGAAAGGCCTACTAGACAGGATTTACTGCCACGTAGAAGGTTGCAAGCTAGAAGGCAGTCCAGTTCATCGTCCGAACGATCGGAAATACAGATTCCAGTAGCCCGTAACTGTAATCAGGGGAGGAACCGACAAATTCAACCTCAGCAAAGGTCAATTCAGACACCTAGAGATTTGAAGTTCACAGGCAAGAACAAATCTGCTTGGAGATCTTTTTTCAGGAGGTTTAGTGAGTTTGTTACAACTAACGGACTGACAGAGCAGAAAAAACGAAGTCAACTCTGTTGGTGTTTGCAAGACGAGGCTAGCGATTATTACACCTTGTTGCTGGACCAAGATCCAAACATCTCATATAGCCATGTCATACGGAAGATAGAAAAACGATTTGGTTATCAGGACTTACCACAAACCTTGAGGGCAGAATTTAACAATAGTGCCCAGCGAAAAGGGGAAAGTATAGATGAATGGGCAGACCTCCTACAGTTGTAAGCTAACAGAGCGTTTGAAGGCGTCCCAGAAGATTTTGTCAACCAAACAGTAATAGACCGTTTCTGCCAAGGATGTTCAGATAAACAGGCAGCGAAACATGCCTGTCACTCGAGACCAGAAACACTGGACGAAGCTCTGGATATAATTAAATACTTCCAGGAAACCAGTAAAGCTATAGACTCCACTTCAAGTGAAACACCAGTCAATCTCAATGACTTGACCACTACGGATAAGGAGCCCGTTACAATTCAGGCATATAGCAGAAAACAAGACAGTACTGCTGAACAAATTTCATCAGTCCAAGAACGAGTGAAATCTGTGGTTTCTAGTTTAGCCAAGATAACTGATACCTTTGTTGGCAACATAGGTGCAATGTCAAATAATATGACGGCTATCATAGAAGAGCTGAAGCAGCTTAAGCATCAAAAAGTTGATACCAATAATCGACCATCTATACAGAGAAGTCCATCTCCGAAATGGACACCAAAAGCGAATAGGAAATTCGAAAATGTACAACAGCAACAGGACTCGTACAAACCTAACAGAGGATACAAAAAAGATCAACAGGCAGTCTGTTACAATTGTAACCAGCCAGGGCACTACCGTCGAAATTGCCCAGAACTAAAGGGTTCACCATTACCACAGAGAAAGAGGGTTAATTTCAGTAATGAGAAACAAAGGTACCCTAGTAGACAGGGCAATAGACAAGATTACTACAAAAGTCCAGCGATTTAACCCTGGGAATAGGTAAACTGGAAACATCAACGATGCTAAGGGTCCCAGTGACAGTACATGGGTATCCAGTGATAACAGTCCTGGATACAGCTGCAGAGGTAACAGTTATATCCGACGAGATATACAACAGTTTTAAGAAGAAACCAAAACTCATTAGTGACGCTATCCTGCATAATGCAGGGAGAGGATTTGAAATGCGTGCTAAACGAACCATCCCTGTGGAACAAGGAATTGGACCACGTAGCTGGCGTGAAACGCTACATGTAGCACCAATTGACGACGATATGTTATTAGGTCTCGATTTCTTGAAGAAACACAATGCTATAGTGGACATCAGAAAAGATATATTATTTATGCATGGGGATACCATACCATTGCATTATGGGAAAAGAGAATCCATGGAAATGTCGCAACCCAGGATATGTAGGGTGACAGTGGACAGACGTACTGTCATACCCCCACACTCAGCAGTGCGACTAAGTTGTACATCAAATCAGATCAACAAAGAATATGTGGTTGAAACAATAGAACAGGAGCACCTGTTGGGAGCTAGAACAGTAATCCAGGTAGTCAACCGGAACTATGTCTCATTAAGGTCACGATGGACAATATCATCCTTAAACAAGTGTGGACACAGAAAAACGTCTCGCCTGCATTCAGCATCAGTAACGAAAAATAAATTTCGTCATAAGCTTTACGTAAATAGCATTAAATATCAGCAGCGGCCTGTATACAAAATATTGTCACCATACCATGCATAGTTACAGGGGAACAGCCGTAACCCAAAAACTTTAACGTAGTCGCTGGACCATGAAATTGAGGTCAAGGTCAGGTGGAACCTACCAGACAGTCATGTACTATCCATCAGCAACCTATATACCAATTATTGTCATCCTACCATGCGTAGTTACAGAGGAACTATCGTAACCCAAAAACTTAAACGTAGTCGCTGGACCGTGAAATTGAGGTCAAGGTCAGGTGGAACCTACCAGACAGTCATGTACTATTCATCAGCAATCTATATACCAAATATTGTCATCCTATCATGCATAGTTACAGAGTAACTATCGTAACCCAAAAACTTTAACGTAGTCGCTGGACCGTGAAATTGAGGTCAAGGTCAGGTGACACCTACCAGACAGTCATGTACTAGTCATCAGCAACCTATACACCAAATATTGTCATCCTACCATGCGTAGTTACAGAGGAACTGTCGTAACCCAAAAACTTTAACGTAGTCGCTGGACCGTGAAATTGAGGTCAAGGTCAGGTGACACCTACCAGACAGTCATGTACTAGTCATCAGCAACCTATACAACAAATATTGTCATCCTACCATGCGTAGTTACAGAGGAACTGTCGTAACCCAAACACTTTAACGTAGTCACTGGACCGTGAAATTGAGGTCAAGGTCAGGTGACACCTACCAGACAGTCATGTACTAGTCATCAGCAACCTATACACCATACATTGTCATCCTACCATGCGTAGTTACAGAGGAACTGTCGTAACCCAAAAACTTTAACGTAGTCGCTGGACCGTGAAATTGAGGTCAAGGTCAGGTGACACCTACCAGACAGTCATGTACTAGTCATCAGCAACCTATACACCAAATATTGTCATCCTACCATGCGTAGTTACAGAGGAACTGTCGTAACCCAAAAACTTTAACGTAGTCGCTGGACCGTGAAATTGAGGTCAAGGTCAGGTGACACCTACCAGACAGTCATGTACTAGTCATCAGCAATCTATACACCAAATATTGTCATCCTACCATGCATAGTTACAGAAAACTTTAACGTAGTCACTGGACCGTGACATTGAGGTCAAGGTCAGGTGACAGGTGACTGACTGGCAAGTACTCATCATAAGCTACCTCTGGACCAAATTTGATGGACCTAGGGCTTGGGCTTACAAAGATATGAAGCAAGATGTCAAGTGTTTACGCCGCCGCCGGATTCCCATACATATGTCTCGCCTCCAGCGACTTTCGTCGCAGGCGAGACAAAAAACGACATCGATATGCTTGAAGATATAGTGTCCGCTCCTGTAGATACCATAGAGGAGTTTAATAGAATGGGGCAGGAGTTAGAGGAAGATGCTGATCAGCGAAAGATGGTATGAAAATATTACATTTAGGTTTTTTTTAATGAAATACAAAATTTTACAGATTTTCCAATAAATAAACTAAATTTATTGTTGAACACCTGAATAATGTTTCCTTAATAATTGCATTTTTGATGGTTTCACGATATAAAACGGTGAATGTCAGGCAGTTAGTAACATGTAACATCCACCCCAAAAACTAAGTTGTTTGGCGGGCGGGGGGGGGGGGGGGGGGGTGGAATAGGAATCACCCTTCAATCGTAGTGAAAATCGGAAGAAACGTTGGTACATTTTGATTTTAATTGTCATATTTGTCATTGAAATTTAAACACCTATGTATATTCTAATTTACTTTGTAAAAGTACAGTGAACGTCCCTCATTAGCCACAATCAACTTGTTATCTTGTATGTCAAAATCGATACTAAATGGCACATTTAGTTCATCTGTTTCATTCATAACTTCTTTCCAAATATCTGTCTGAAAATTCAGTTTCCAGATTTTACTCTCTCCACTTGCAATAAAAACACTATTTAACCCATTATGGACAATATCATTTACGGTTGCCAGATCTGACAGAATGTATTTTTGTGTGCTGTTATCCTGCATGTTAAAACTAAAGACTGTATGACCTTCATTTTTCACCGACATAATAGTGTCATCACCTACAGCACACAGATACAAACTGCCCTTAATGAAAGGAATAGTTCGGATGTGTTTTCCACTTGGTAGCATAACAGTTAACCCTTTATGACAACAATTTACAAATAATTTTCCATTGGCAAATGCAACTCCAAAGCAGACATCATGCATGTTTATAGCTTTAACAATCTTCAAATCGTCTGTGTCAACTATGAAGACAATTATTTTAACTGTTACAGCAACTTGATTTTCGGACATTATTGCAATCATTTTCGGTGTTTCATCAAACTCCACTTGTCCAGCTTTCTGTCCACTCTCATAATAGATAAGCAGTCTGTCCTCAGATGTTTCAGTCATTACTATTTTTCCGTCAGACATTATTCTTACACAATAAATTGAAATATCGTTTTTGTATTTTTGAATGTAAAAACTATGTATTTTTTCAAAACGTTCTTCTTGTGTACTTGTTACACTATCTGTACTAGCTTCAGTGTTTGTACTTGTACAAGTATCTGAGAAGGCTTCAGCTTCATCCTCTGATATTGATGGATGCTCCATGTCTGAAAAAGATAATTCATCGTGTTGGGCAGTATTCTCACTCATTATCACTGCTTCTGCTTCCGCTGTTGATGAACTGTTTTCGAATTCAGAATGCTCCCAAACAACCAAATTTTTATCATCGTTGGAGAAATTGTACTTTTGTGACTTATCAGTAAGAGTAATTAGTTGTCTTTTTTCATCCACTAAAATGACAGGCTCATAACAAATAAATTCAACTGGACTTAAGTCCTTCAGAAATGATTCATCTTCTTTATTTTCTGTCCTTATAAGTACTCGTGTATAAAAGTCTGCAATGGCCGGAATTTTACAGCATTGTTTTAACTTTTCAATTATTGATTGCCTTTTCACCACTTCTTTGCTTCTGCTCTCTATTTCCGTTATGTTACGATTAATAGCTGTCTGTGAAATACCAAACTGTTCCTTAAACTTCATTTTTATCTTTTCTTCAAATTGATCAAGATACTTCTCAACTTCTTGTCGACTTCTTTTTATTTCTTCCTCAAACGTATTATGGTGTTGTTCGAGTGTTTTCTTGTTTTCGAGTTGTTGTGCCAATACATGCTGCATTCTAACATTTAGGTCATTAATCTCCCTTTCATCCTTTTGAAATACCTGTTCTTTATCCTGCTCTGAAAAGGATTGATTGATGTCTTGGAGATCACACGAGGACAACTCATGCTCCAACTTGCAAACTCCACAACAAAATGATTGATGAAATTTACAAAAAAAGTCCAGTTGTTTGTCAGTGTGACTTTTGCACATTAAATCAATTTTGCTAACAACATCTCTTACAGCCAAATATTCTTCTAATGTATAGGGATCATGGCTTTTTGTTGCTTTCAATACTCTATGATGCCCATAACAGCTTTTGCAGAGCAGTTCTGTACAGTCAGGACACCAGTACTCAGCGGGAGCTTTTTTATCTTGTAATATGCATGGCTCACAGTTTTCAATTTCATCATTCTTCCTAAATGCAAAAATAACCGATTATATCTACTGGAAATTACGTAAATTGCAGCTACATGATGTAGATGAAAAAATGCTCTGAATACAAGAATGTCATTTAATGTACTTGTAAGTTACCTACAACGATAATCAAATTAAAACAATAGTTAATCCTTTATTTAAATAATGTACATCCCTGCATCAAATGTTACAGATTAAAAGAAATTTGCAAGACATTTGCTAGACTTGTTGCATGTCCCTTATCCTACATGTAAATTATCCACTCATCTTTCCACACAAGTGGACCTTTCAAGGATGATAATATTATAGGTTATATTGTTTAACCTGGTTTGCTCAATTTGACTTGGCCAACCAGATTTCATGCAGCTTACACATGATATTAAATCATTTTTAATTAGTTACTATTCTCCATGCATGCAAATCATTTTGATGCATATTTCTACTCATAAATTCATTAAATTATCAAAGGGGAAGGGGGTTCTTTTTATTGTTGGATACATATCGATTAATGAATTGCATGGAATATAATTGTTAAAAATCTAATGTGTAACTGAAATCAATTTTGGGAAGAAAATATACATAAATAAAACAAAGGCATCCTAGATTTATAAACTGATTTGCTTGTTTTAACATAAATTTGTTTATAAAGGACCAAACCCCATAAGGGCAAAAAATGACCCATCTTTCAAAATTGATAAAATTTTGAGAAAAGTATCACAATCAATCAAGATTTTAGAAAAAAATTAAAATTAGTATTTTCTACTTTAAATACGCAAAATAAGATGGTTGGTTTTCATGGTGACTTAAACCTCAAAAATGTATCTTTGTGCTTGATACAATAAGTGCATGATTTTTTATGGGCTGTTATTTACAACTGAAATGTATTATATGCTTTTAAAGTTTCAAAAATATACTAAAGTAACTACCAATATTTTGGGTCCTGCCACTTAGTGGCGGATGCCCATAGTGATCAGTCATGTCCATCCTTCCAGGCGTGCCCCCATCTGTCCATCCTATACTAATCGTGTCCGGGCCATAACTTTTCATCTTTTTGAAGTAGACTTTTGATCATGTGGATATTTAGGATGTGGATAGATAATATCAAGGACATGTGCCGCATACCATGGTTGATGACATTTGACCTTAACCTCAAGGTCACCAGGGCCACAGAGATGAATACTATCTCACTGATATTAATTTTTCTACAAGTTATGGATAGTTACTTTAAGTATTAGTTTATTTTGAAACTTTAACAGCAGAGAATACATATATTTTCATTTATAAAGTACTAGAATTTCGTGTTCTATTGTTTCTTGTTTTTTTTTCTGTATTTTTGTATTTCCTTAATTTGCATAGGTTTGTTTGATGCTATATATACATTTTAATTTACAGTAAAGAAAAATGTTTGTTTTGAAGTATTTCTGTTTATACTAAATCTTTCGTTTGTTGATGACTAAAATATCATGGTAGTAGTAAATCGTGCAGCAAATCCCAACCAAAAGGCTGCACATGATCGGAATTTTTAACATTTAAAAATGTTTATTCTTTAAACAAAATACATCAACTAACAACCTTTTACTTTGAATTAGATTTTAGCACCAATGTCCCAAAGGACTCTTAAATTTCCACGAGCAAACGATATTTTTGTTCAACTCTAATGCAGAAAAAATGGATGAAAAAAGGCTATATTTCGACTCAGTTTATTTCAAAAAAAGATAGAACGCATTTATTAGCCAAAAAGATATTTTACAATCAACATTGGACAAGCAAGTCTGAGACAAGGTTAAAAGATTATCTTGGTTAATAGATGCCCTCTGTGTAACTTTTGAAAAAGGGATGGTATTTTCGATAAAAATGCATTAAATTGGCGATTTTACACGTACTTAAGCCTACCATGGCAACAAAAAAATCACATGCAAGCAATTTAATGTTAGTGCTTTTCAAAGCACTAGATATAATTTTATTTGAAATCACAGTTTAACATTCCTTCTAAAGTGTTTTGTTTTAAATACTGGGCCAAAAAAGGCCCTTAAGGGGTCTGGTCCTTTGGCTGTCCGTTTGCATTGATGATTTCACATCTTTAAGGCCACAACTGTTGTAAAACATTAAAGACAGCTGCTTTCCAAATTAATTACGAAATTATTCTTAGAAGACCATAAAAATTGAAGAATGTGTCCATGGGACACAGATGCCCACGCTAAATGAAGTCCCAAACAGGAAGTAGTTGTCCGACAGGTCAGAAAGTTGCTTAGGATGTACAACTTGTGATACTGAACCACCCTGCCAAATTTCAAATTGTTCTATGTACGGTTTCTGAGAAAAGCTTGACGGAAATTCGTACTGACGGACGGACGGACATGAGTAAAACTTAATGCCCCCCCCCCCCCCCGACATGTCGTCGCCTGGGCATAAAAAACTGTTGAGCATGTCTTTAAGGAGCATACAAATCCAGAAATCCTTTAAAATATTTTTTTCAAACTTTACTGGAATATTGTCTATAATGGATATAGCTACAATAATGTAGCTCCTTTTTTTTGATGGACGGAGCTACAAAGAGGTCCCATTACTCGTAATGGAGCAAAAACACTTTTGGGATTTACACATATTTCCCGCTATTTAACCTTTGTCTTTATTAAATAAATATGTTTTCTTTCCTCCGCCGTTCATCTGATATGTCTACAATGTCTAATTAAATAATTTTAACACTTTTTCGTAATCGTGGCATTGTTGACATAATTAAAATTGTGGAGTGTAGAATTTCGGAATCGTATCGGTAAAATTTGTAATAAGGGGACATAATCATAATGCAAATGAATACAGCTGAAATCATCCGGAATTACATTTTTTACCAAATCGATTCTGATATTATCGAAATTATGCACTTCCAGAATTCATATTTTGTCAAACAATGCCATGATTACGAATAAAGTGATAAAACTAACGAATACGGTGTTGTGGAAATATCAGTAAAACTGCAAATACATAAAAAAGTATGTAGCAAACCAGGGAAACAGTGTAATTGCTTATAATATGTATAAAACCCCCGGGTGTGAATCACTCCCGGGCTGCTCCATTACGAGTAATGGGACCTCTTTGTAGCTCCGTCCATCAAAAAAAAAAGAGCTACATTATTGTAGCTATAATGGACATAACTCTAAAAAAGGTAGGTTTCAAACCTTACAAACAGCTTTTTGTATAAATCTGGGCAATCAAGTAATTTTTTAAAGACAAACAAGGACAGAGATCATCTCTCTGATATGAATTTTAATCTTTCATACATATTTCCAATGTAAGTTTATTGTTAGCTGGACAGACAGACACCACATTATTTCTTTTTTTACAAGTAACTAAATTGTAAGATACAATATTTCTAGTTAATACACTATAAATTAAAATATGTTAAATGTGTTGCCATAATAATCTGATTTTATACTTGTGACTTGTTTGGTTAAAGGCAGAATCTAGTCCCATTGCTCCTGATGTATTAATAGTACACACACATGAGGTACATCTCTTTTACATTATCTAAGCATGAAGCACTGCCAAATAGCTTTAAACAATCTGTATAAAAATAATTTCCTTGTCATCTTTTAAATTATTGTTTGTTGTCGCAATGATACTATTCAACTTCGCATTGAAACATAAACATGTATGGATAGTTGTAGTTGTACTATTTCAAACCCGGTTCGAAGCATTTGTCCAAAATCCCAGCTGCACTTATATGTTCATTCCGTTCTCTTAATAAATCAGGTTTACAATTAATATCCACAACATTGTTTTATCACTATTAACTCCATATTGAAACAGCAGATTTTGCAATATGGGACTAAGTCGGCAAATTTCATAGTGTCTAGATGTTAACAAACATTTTCATCCACTTTTAACATATATAATTCGCTAGAGAAAAATATCTAAAGAAGCGAATTATATATAGTTTAACTGTATGAAAATGTTTTTAACATCTGGACAAGATGAAATTTGACGACCTGGACCAGTGTCGCAAAATCCGCTGTTTTGTCTTTGGAGACGTCCCACGCAAATAAAAGAAGAAACTAGAGGAATGTATTCACACGAATACGACTTACCCGCCTGCCCAAGTTGTTTTCGAGCACAAATGTTGAACAATATAGTACCCAATGCACAGTCAAGATCATGGGTATACACGCACGATTCAAACGCTTTTTATTTTTTTCAATCTGTCAATATTTTGCCACTTACAGCAAAAGACTTCAACATCTTGTTATTATTTCTGACTGAAAATTTTTACCATTCAGTTTTCCATTTGTTCCCAATGACACTAAATTAATATGTTGAAAAGTAACCCGACGTTGTTACAACCTGATTCAGCACGGAAACTATCAACACACGATGTAGAATGGTAACGGACTTATCGCGTTTTTTCTGTTTAACGGACTAATCGGGTTAAGCAAATGACTGTTCGTACCAATAAACATGAAGTAACTCAGAAAAATTAGTTCAAATGAAAACCAGAAGAGGTAAGTTTTATTAACTAGAGGCTCCCAGGAGCCTGTATCGCTCACCTGAAGCTGAAACCAAACAACCCTTTTTTATCCAGCTTTTCTTTGCTATAAGGAATTGCCCAACACTTCTGCAAAAATCATTAATTTTGACCTTTTAAGGGAAATAACTCCTATAAGGAAGATCTTTTGATGGTTAGAGGGAGAAGGGAGGTTCACTTCAAATTTGCTGTACCTGTTATACTTTTTTAACTATCAGTTGAAAACTCTCTCGACCCCCCCCCCCTTTTCATTTTTTCTATTTTAATCCAACGTAGCTACGTAGGTGGTCAGGTGTCATGATTTGCACAATTTTGGTAGAGGACATCCTAAAGATGATGTGTGCAATTTTTCAAAGCAGTCCTTTCATTGGTTTAAGAGGAGAACATTTTTTTTTAAATCAAGTAAAATTGAATATAAAAAAATGTTCAAGGAGAATAATTCCTAAACGGTCCATCAGACAAACTTGACCTTTAAGTCATTTTTGTAGCCCTCATAGAGCAGAACAATTAAGCAATTCTAACTTTTTCTCTAGTTCTAATAATTTTCAAGATTTTGAGGCAAAAATGACAAAAATCATCAATTTTGACAATTAAAGGGCAATAACTCCTATAAGGAGTCATCATACAACTTCAACCCAATGGAGTGTTTCTTAGAGCTTTTGATGCAGATGAAGGCATGTCTCTTCGGTTTTCCTGTATCTGTAACACTTTTTTAAATATAAGCCAAAGACTGTATTTTACCGCCCCCCTCCATCCTATTTTTAGCCATGGTGGCCATGTTGGTTAATCTGCAGTCATGGTTGGTGCAAACTTGGTTGAGGACATTTGACAGATGATGTGTACAAAGTTTCAAAGCAGTACTTTCAGTTGTTTCAGAGGAGAAGATTTTAAAAAATCAATTAAAACCAATTAAAAAAACAGTTCAAGGGGAATAACTCTTAAACGGTTAATCAGGCAATCTTGACCTTTAAGTCATTTTTGTAGCCCTCATAGAGCAGAACAATTAAGCAATGCTAACTTTTTCTCTAGTTCTAATAATTTTAAGATTTTGAGGCAAAAATGGCAAAAATCATCAATTTTGACAATTGAAGGGCAATAACTCCTATAAGGAGTCATCATACAACTTCAACCCAATGGAGTGTTTCTTAGAGCTTTTGATGCAGATGAAGGCATGTCTCTTCGGTTTTCCTGTATCTGTTACACTTTTTTAAATATAAGCCAAAAACTGTATTTTACCGCCCCCCCCCCAATCCTATTTTTAGCCATGGTGGCCATGTTGGTTAATCTGCAGTCATGGTTGGTGCAAACTTGGTTGAAGACATTTGACAGATGATGTGTACAAAGTTTCAAAGCAGTACTTTCAGTTGTTTCAGAGGAGAAGATTTTAAAAAATCAATTAAAACCGATTAAAAAAACAGTTCAAGGGGAATAACTCTTAAACGGTTAATCAGACAATCTTGACCTTTAAGTCATTTTTGTAGCCCTCATAGAGCAGAACAATTAAGCAATGCTAACTTTTTCTCTAGTTCTAATAATTTTCAAGATTTTGAGGCAAAAATGGCAAAAATCATCAATTTTGACAATTAACGGGCAATAACTCCTACAAGGAGTCATTATACAACTTTGACCCAATGGCATGTCTCTTCGGTTTTCCTGTATCTGTTATACTTTTTGAACTATAAGCAAAAAACTGTATTTTGACCCCTCTGTTCTATTTTTAGCCATGGCGGCCATGTTGGTTGGCCTGAGGCCATGATTTGGGCAAACTTGGTAGAGGACATTTTACTGATGATGTATGCAAAGTTTCAAAGCAATCCCTTCAGTGGTTTTGGAGGAGAAGATTTTTGAAGAAAAGTTAACGACGACGACGACGACGGACGACAACGGACGCCAAGTGATGGCAATAGCTCACATGACCCTTCGGGTCAGGTGAGCTAAACACCATACTCACGAAATACTTAATTGATCTATGATAACTACTAGAAAGTGTTACGTCGATGTAACTAGTGGTTATTTCACAAATTTTTCGTGGTAAAAAAATCAGATAGAAAAATCGAGAAAAGCAAACATGGATTTCTATCATTCATCGTCAAATTGATATTTTTAATGTTTTGAGATGTCCTGTTTTTAGTTAAAAATACATTCAACAAAGCAATTAAACAATAATCATTTGCTAACCCGATTAGTCCGTTTAACAGAAAAAAAACTCAATAAGTCCGTTACCATTTTACACCGTGCAACAATGAGAAAAATAATTAGATTAAAAAAAATAAACAAACGTGAAATAGATAGATAAAATCTGAGATTTTTTTTTATTAAATAACCCCCCCCCCCTTTTTCCTCAGTATAAAAAATTCAAAACCACGTGGGTATATTTAAATCCACTGTGTTATCCACTGTAGCTGTGTAGGCTATTTATAGAACAGTGTGCACAGCAGTGAACAAAGAACATTAATTAGGGAATATCTCACCAATAATTTAATTAATAAAAAAGTGAAGATTTATATTAATTTTAAAAAAGTAATACAATCGATAATTTATAATCTACACCTTTAAACTATCTTTTAAAATTATTTCACGTGACTATATTTCTAAATTATGTCACGTGACTTTTTTCACAAATGCACAACCACGTGAAATACCTGTGTTATCGATCGACAACGTTGGTTATTTATAGAACAGTGCACACAGCATTGAACAAAGAAACCTTAATTAGTGAATATCTCATTAATAATTTAATTAATCAAAAAAAGAGCGCCGTTCGTCTATTGTACAAAATGAGTCCGATAATCCCTGCAAGTTTGAGCTCTTAATATTGTGTAGTTTTCGGATAAAAACAGTTTCACACAAAATCTGTGACGGACAAAATTTTGCCAAAGTGAATACATTACTTACCCGCCTCCTTTAGGAGGGCGGGTAAGTAAAAAGCGTTGGACGGCAGAGGATTCTCTGACTAAACTTTGTCATATTGGAAGTGTGCTGAACAGAAGAATTATTTCTGAGTTTAATGTAATGTTATTCTATCCATCTTCTTTGGAAATTTGCTCAGATAAACATGGCATGTTCATAGCAAACTGTTAGGAATATTATGATATACAAGAACTCATGACTGAAGTTTATGTCTACACATATACAATTATTTTTTTATCTATTTTTATTTGTGAATACCTTGTACTGTAGTAGATAGAAAAATATTCCATATATATATCTGGTGCTTTTTTCATTGATTTATGATAAAGGTTAAGTGCTATTTGATATTGCATACCACAAATAATAATGAAAAAGAAAGACAAAACTGAATCTAAGTGTTTTATGGTTTAAAGAGACAAGAGAAATAATACTAGAAGTTGATGTAAATAATGAAAAATGTATGTAACTACTGCAAAATTAATTATTTGTACGGTCCCCTTGACTTCTGCCTAGTGTCTCCATGAAGTCTCCCCATAGGGGCCTGACTTCTCCCTGTTTGGCTACTTTTTTAAAGTGTGGTGACCCCTGCAAATGTCCCTAACATACAGCTGGTAATTATAAAAAGCTATAATTATCTTCTCTTATCAATAAAAAGCAATAGTAAACATGAAGCTAAACTAGAGGCTCCCATGCCCAGGAGCCTGTATCACTCACCTGAACCTGAAACCAAACAACCCTTTTTTATCCAGCTGTTCTTTGCTATAAGGAATTGCCCAACACTTCTGCAAAATCATTAATTTTTACCTTTTAAGGGAAATAACTCCTATAAGGAGAAGCTTTTGATGCTTAGAGGGAGAAGGGAGGTTTACTTCAAATTTGCTGTACCTGTTAAACTTTTTTAACTATCAGTCGAAAACTCTCTCGAATCCCCCCCCCTTTTTTTTCATTTTTTCTATTTTAAGGCAACGTAGCTATGTAGGTAGTCAGGTGTCAAGATTTGCACAATATTGGTAGAGGACGTCCTAAAGATGATGTGTGCAATTTTTCAAAGCAGTCCTTTCATTGGTTAAAGAGGAGAAGATTTTTTAAAATCAAGTAAAATTGATTAAAAAAATGTTCAAGTAGAATAATTCCTAAACAGTTCATAAGACAAACTTGACGCTAAGTCATTTTTGTAGCCCTCATAGAGCAGAACAATTAAGCAATGCTAACTTTTTCTCTAGTTCTAATAATTTTTAAGATTTTGAGGCAAAAATGTCAAAAATAATCAATTTCAACAATTAAAGGGCAATAACTCCTATAAGGAGTCATCATAAAACTTCAACACAATGGAGTGTTTCGTAGAGCTTTTGATGCAGATTAAGGCATGTCTTTTCTGTTTTCCTGTATCTGTTACACTTTTTTTAAATATAAGCCAAAAACTGTATTTTACCCCCCCCCCCCCCCCTCCGTCCTATTTTTAGCCATGGTGGCCATGTTGGTTAATCTGCAGCCATGGTTGGTGCAAACTTGGTTAAGGACATTTGACGGATAATGTGTACAAAGTTTCAAAGCAGTACTTTCAGTTGTTTCAGAGATTTTAAAAAATCAATTAAAACCGATTAAAAAAAAACGTTCAAGGGGAATAACTCTTGAAGGGTTAATCAGACAATCTTGACCTTTAAGACATTTTTGTAGCCCTCACAGTGTTCTAGGATTTTTTTGCTAACTGAACTTTACACGGGAAAGTGTTCTCTATAAACTGGCTTTCCCACATCTCAAGTAAACTTTCCCACAAAGTTCTAATGATGTGTTAATTTTTTAATTAAAAATATACAGATATGTACCAACTGAAGATTTTCTTCTTGTACAGAATTGCACAATAGTTGTTGTTTCCAAATATAAATGTACTGTATTCAGTATTTATATTTGGGAAACATCTATTTGCAATTCTGTCGAAGAAGCTGGCTTAGGTTTCTTGTTGTACATATTTTTAGCTCACCTGACCCAAAGGGTCAGGTGAGCTATTGTTATCACTTTGCGTCCGTCGGCGTCGTCGTCGTCGGCGGCGTCTGTAAACTTTTTACATTTTAATCTTCTTCTCTGAAACCACTTGGCCAATTGAAACCAAACTTGGCCATAATGTTCATTGGATGGACCTTTACAAAGTTTGTGTTTTTTATTTTGATTGGTAAACCAATATGGCCGCCACCTCAAGACTTAGTTTAACATAGGACCCTATGGGAAAAAAGTTAAAAAGGGCTTCTTCTCTGAAACCGTTTAACCAATCAAAACAAAACTTATTAGCAATATTGTTTGGATGGTCCTCTATAAAGTTTGTGTTTTTGATGGGAATTGGAAATTCAAAATGGCGGCCACCTCAGGACTTAGTTTAACATAGAACCCTATGGGAAAAAGTTTTAAAAGGCTTCTTCTCTGAAACCGGTTAACAATGGAAACAAAAACTTACTAGCAATATTGTTTGGATGGTCCTCTATAAAGTTTGTGTTTTTTATGGCAATTGGAAATTCAAAATGGCCGCCACCGCAGGACTTAATTTAACATAGGACCCTATGGGAAAAAGTTTGAAAGGCTTCTTTTCTGAAACCGGTCAACCAATGGAAAGAAAACTTACTAGCAATATTGTTTGGATGGTCCTCTATAAAGTTTATGTTTTTTATCCCAATCGGAAATTCAAAATGGCCGCCAACGCAGGACTTGGTTTAACATTCGACCCTATGAGAAAAAAGTTTAAAAGGGCTTCTTCTCTGTAACCGGTTAATCAATGGAAACAAAAACTTACTACCAATATTGTTTGGACGGTCCTCTATAAAGTTTATGTTTTTTATGGCAATTGGAAATTCAAAATGGCCGCTACCGCAGGACTTAGTTTAACATGGGACCCTATGGGAAAAAGTTTTTAAAGGCTTTTTCTCTGAAACCGGTTAATCAATGGAAACAAAAACTTACTAGCAATATTGTTTGGATGGTCCTCTATAAAGTTTATGTTTTTTATGGCAATTGGAAATTCAAAATGGCCGCTACCGCAGGACTTAGTTTAACATAGGACCCTATGGAAAAAAGCTTTTAAAGGCTTTTTCTCTTAAACCGGTTAATCAATGGAAACAAAACTTACTGGCAATATTGTTTGGATGGTCCTCTATAACGTTTTTGTTTTTTATGGCAATTGGAAATTCAAAATGGCCGCTACCGCAGGACTTAGTTTAACATAGGACCCTATGGGAAAAAGCTTTTAAAGGCTTCTTCTCTGAAACCGGTTAATCAATGGAAACAAAAACTTACTAGCAATATTGTTTGGATGGTCCTTTATAAAGTTTATGTTTTTTATGGCAATTGGAAATTCAAAATGGCCGCCACCGCCACAGGACTTAGTTTAACATTGGGTCAATGGCAAATAAAAAAAATCTTCTCTATACAACGGGTTAACCAATGAAACAAAGCTTTCTAGTAATATTGTTTGGATGGTCCTATTTAAAGTTTATTGAAAATTACAGGACTTACTTTAACATCAGGGAAATGCCATCTTCATTGCCTATAAAATCAGGTGAGCGATACAGGCTCTTAAGAGCCTCTGGTTATGAAACAAACAGTACAAAACCCCCATACA
Source organism: Limnoperna fortunei (assembly GCA_944474755.1). Taxonomy (NCBI): domain Eukaryota; kingdom Metazoa; phylum Mollusca; class Bivalvia; order Mytilida; family Modiolidae; genus Limnoperna; species Limnoperna fortunei. Next base: position 66,530,954 of record OX104117.1, read on the forward strand.
TCTCAAAATATGATGTACACATATTTGTAAGTAAATGTAAGAAAAAACTTCAATATTATATTTTTTAATTCATTACAAAATTTACACACAAAAAAAACAAACAGAAAATTGTTTCCCCCCAAAACCGGATTTTGCCGGTTTTACCGGGTTTGATTTGGTACTTACTGCATTCATACTTGATCTCAAAAATGTTTTGCAGCAGTGGTGAAAACTCAAATTACAAGCACCTGTATAACATTGATCAAATAAAAACGAAAACAAATAACTACAATTGATTTTTTTATCTTGATTTCAAAAAATTAAACTATTGAACAAAATTAATGTACTTTTTAATCCTGACAGTCAAGTATGAAAATTTTTTTAAGAATCCCGGCTTTTAATGTGTACTTGCCCACGGGTGACCAGGGCAACAAAATTGGCTTTCCCGTGCTGAGAAATCACTTTCCACGGGTGACGGGAAATGGGAATCCTAGAACACTGCCTCATAGAGCAGAACAATTAAGCAATGCTAACTTTTTCTCTAGTTCTAATAATTGTCAAGATTTTGAGGCAAAAATGGCAAAAATCATCAATTTTGTCAATTAAAGGGCAATAACTCCTACAAGGAGTCATCATACAACTTTGACCCAATGAAGTGTTTTGTAGAGCTTTAGATGCTGAAGAAGGAATGTCTGTTCGGTTTTCCTGTATCTGTTATACTTTTTGAACTATAAGCAAAAAACTGTATTTTGACCCCCCTGTTCTATTTTTAGCTATGGTGGCCATGTTGGTTGGTCTGAGGCCATGATTTGTGCAAACTTGGAAGAGGACATTTTACTGATGATGTGTGCAAAGTTTCAAAGCAATCCCTTCAGTGGTTTTGGAGAAGAAGATTTTTTAAAAAAAGTTAACGACGACGGACGCCAAGTGATTGCAATAGCTCACATGACCCCTCAGGTCAGGTGAGCTTAAAAAAAAAGGAAGACAGTCCAACACTGTTGACAAGGCTGTACATGGCTGAAATATGCAACTGTTTTTTTGACATCAAAATGCAGTGTGTCATTCATTTCCGCTTTGCAACATTGCAAGTTTGCAATTAATAGGAATTATTACCCTTGCTAAACAAGTGTGGACACAGAAAAACGTCTCGCCTGCATTCCGCATCAGTAACGATAAATTTCGTCATAAGCATTACGTTAATAGCATTAAATATCAGCAGCAGCCTGTATACAAAATATTGTCACCATACCCTGCATAGTTACAGGGAACAGCCGTAACCCAAAAACTTTAATGTAGTCACTGGACCGTGAAATTGGGGTCAAGGCCAGGTGGAACCTACCAGACAGTCATGTACTATTAATCAGCAACCTATATACCAAATATTGTCATCCTACCATGCGTAGTTACAGAGGAACTATCGTAACCCAAAAACTTTAACGCAGTCGCTGGACTGTGAAATTGAGGTCAAGGCCAGGTGACACCTACCAGACAGTCATGTACTAGTCATCAGCAACCTATACACCAAATATTGTCATCCTACCATGCGTAGTTACAGAGGAACTGTCATAACCCCAAAACTTTAATGTAGTGGCTGGACCGTGAAATTGAGGTCAAGGTCAGGTGACACCTACCAGACAGTCATGTACTAGTCATCAGCAACCTATACACCTAATATTGTCATCCTACCATGCATAGTTACAGAGGAACTGTCGTAACCCCAAAACTTTAACGTAGTCGCTGGACCGTGAAATTGAGGTCAAGGTCAGGTGACACCTACCAGACAGTCATGTACAAGTCATCAGCAACCTATACACCAAATATTGTCATCCTACCATGCGTAGTTACAGAGGAACTGTCGTAACCCCAAAACTTTAACCTAGTCGCTGGACCGTGAAATTGATGTCAAGGTCAGGTGACACCTACCAGACAGTCATGTACTAGTCATCAGCAACCTATACACCAAATATTGTCATCCTACCATGCGTAGTTACAGAGGAACTATTGTAACCCAAAAACTTTAACGCAGTCACTGGACCGTGAAATTGAGGTCAAAGTCAGGTGACACCTACCTGACAGTCATGTACTAGTCATCAGCAACCTATACACCAAATATTGTCATCCTACCATGCGTAGTTGCAGAGGAACTGTCATAACCCCAAAACTTTAACGTAGTCGCTGGACCGTGAAATTGAGGTCAAGGTCAGGTGACACCTACCAGACAGTCATGTACTAGTCATCAGCAACCTATAAACCTAATATTGTCATCCTACCATGCATAGTTACAGAGGAACTGTCGTAACCCCAAAACTTTAACGTAGTCGCTTGACCGTGAAATTGAGGTCAAGGTCAGGTGACACCTACCAGACAGTCATGTACTAGTCATCAGCAACCTATACACCAAATATTGTCATCCTACCATGCGTAGTTACAGAGGAACTGTCGTAACCCCAAAACTTTAACCTAGTCGCTGGACCGTGAAATTGAGGTCAAGGTCAGGTGACACCTACCAGACAGTCATGTACTAGTCATCAGCAACCTATACACCAAATATTGTCATCCTACCATGCGTAGTTACAGAGGAACTGTCGTAACCCAAAAACCTTAACGTAGTCGCTGGACCGTGAAATTGAGGTCAAGGTCAGGTGACACCTACCAGACAGTCATGTACTAGTCATCAGCAACCTATACACCAAATATTGTCATCCTACCATGCGTAGTTACAGAGGAACACCAAATATTGTCATCCTACCATGCATAGTTACAGAGGAACTGTCATAACCCAAAAACTTTAACGTAGTCACTGGACCGTGAAATTGAGGTCAAGGTCAGGTGACAGGTGACTGACTGGCAAGTACTCATCATAAGCTACCTCTGGACCAAATTTGATGGACCTAGGGCTTGGGCTTACAAAGATATGAAGCAAGATGTCAAGTGTTTACGCCGCCGCCGCCGCAGGATTCCCATACATATGTCTCGCCTCCAGCGACTTTCGTCGCAGGCGAGACAAAAACAAAGGGTGATGGTATGATTATTCATTCTTTACAATACTGCAGATCCCAATAAATGAAAGTGTATGTAAAAATTATAATACCAGCCATGCTGAGGATGTCAGTCTTTGATGATGAAGACTTACATGTATTGGCTTATCCATCCTCCCAAGTCAGAGGTTTGTAGAACACCTTCTTTCCATCATCAAAAGTGTACGTGGACTAAAAGATCAGAAAGTCTGACTTGGGAGGATAAGCCTGCCAAAAATATTGACATAATACTAGTAATTAATTATATCAACAGTTGCACTGACCATGATATAATAAGTTTGCATGATAATACAATTAGTATGCCATTATTTATGATGTGACATAGGTCGAATTTTACTGCCATTATAATTCGAAGTTGATTTTGTGATTTGTCGGATTAAAGGCAGAATTTAGTCCTATTGCTAATAATGTAGCAAATAAAAATTTCTACCTTTGGTCTATTTGTAAAAAATTCTAACATAATATTCATCTTCTTTACGTTATTAAAGCTTCAGACATAGCAAAAATAACAGGAAACGATCTTTATTGAAGAAATTTTCTTTTTCATCTTTAAAGATGCACATGGAAAATGCTATGTTGATCATTTTTCTATATATGGATAATGTGACCTTATTTTAGTATAATTGTTGCTAATTTTCATACTGTAACAACCAATCCGTAGTAAGAATCCAGTAATTTACATATCATTTCCCCAAGATGCAACACACCATTCAGTTTTGGGTTTCTCAGTTTTTTCGTATGGTAAGCGTAATTAAACAGAGACATGTATGTCAATTAATACACGAAACAAAGCAGGTTGTTAAAAACTTCAATAACTATCATCATATATCAATAATGATCGATTCTAAACATGAAAACGATAAAAAATGGCGACACTGTTGAAAGATATTAAAATTGACCACTGCGGATTATATTTGCAAAGTTCTTTGTGACATCAAAGAGCCAGGAGGTGACCCACTCCCACTCTGCTACATTACGAGTAATGAGACTAAATTCAACAGACTTTTTTAATAACATAAAACACTATATTTAGTTTTCTACTGTTTGCTTATCTCCCTTACATAAAGTCTGTAACAGAATGTGGTTGTCCCCCTTGATTGCTTTAAAATAATTTGCTCTTCTCTTCTTTTAGGAGTCATGACACTAAAGGGGACCAATCAAATGGTAGTGTGTTGGTCAAGTTAAACTTATGAGCTATGCACAATCAAACATTTTTGAAGAAAATTTTCAATAATTTTTATACTTAATGTTTACCTATAACATGTATAATGTGAATTAATTTATGCTCAACTTTGAACTTTTTACTAGTAAGGTCAAAGAATTCATAGTTGAACATATGTCTCAGTCCTTGGGACTGAATAACAATTAAATCTATGTTAAATGTAAGATAGAGGTACAAGTGCCTGTGGTGAAAAGCTTCTGTTGTTAATTTACCACACTTAACCAAAAAAAAACTTATGCACTTGTTGAAACCTGTATCAAAGCAGATACATGTTTATTTTTTCTTACGTATCAACTGTACATACACTGAATAAGCTTCATTCATGGCTTCTGTGTTTGACATCGTTTCTACTGTCATTAATTGTTGGTACATGTATTTGGTACAACATAGATTCCCAACATTTTAAGACAACTTTTTCTTTGAACTGTAACAGAAGAAGAAAAAATAATTTGTTTAAATAAACAATAGATTTAGTATGTATGTAGTAAATAAACTTTCTGTTGGTTAAATGAAGCATACATGTACAAACACAATACTATTACAAGTATAATATAATATTTTGTCTATCAGAAGTTCAGCATTTCGAAACACATTATTTCTGAGTTTTGATAAATCATGTACAATAGAGATATTTATATTGGCTTACTTTTTTTCTATGGTGATACTTATTCTAAGCATCAATATACTTAATTAAAGCACTGTGACACTTATTAAAAGCAACTGCTTAGTTTTAAAAGTAAGTAAATGAAAAAACAGTATGCAAAATTGAATAAAAATATCGCTCATTTTAATAATAAAAAGTATCTATTAGTACTTGCTTTTTTTAACTACCTGATCGATGTGTCATGTGTCAGTTGTGGCCTATCTAAAATTTCTATCGATTTAATTACTACCTATATAATTGAGAAAATTAAAGCAATTGCTATTGGCAGGAAAACACATTTGAAAGTATTGTTTTTGATCTTACTGGTACATGTGGTATATCAATATCTGTTGAACATAAAGTAAAACTTCTGGGACAGCGTTATAGGACTACAATCTTCCATCACCATGATCACCTGTGGACAGTAATTTTTCAGCACAAGAAATACTATTTTTTTTGTCCTGGTAACATGGTCAAGAGACAGGATTGTTTAAACAAAAAGTTCATACTTGCCCTGTCATGATATAAAAAATATATATTTTATTCAACAGTCACATATAGAAGTCAAGATAAAAGACCAAATGTGGATGGTCGTTTTCGTTTTAGCTTGAATAATGTTATGCAGATGCTTGTAATTGGTTAGTTTTTACGGCTGTTGCAAAACATTTTAGAGATCACGTATAAATGTAGTAAATACCAAATCCACATCATTTAAACCGAATATGGGTTCTGGGGTTGTTTTGCCCATAATCTTGTTCGACCAGGGTAGTTTTGCCCCTACTTTTATATGATACACATTGTAAGTATATTTCAAACATTTGTTTTGTGTTTATCATATCATTTTGTCTGATAATTGTCTGCACAGATTGCTGAAGTGCAGGACTGTTGGCTCTCATCTTAAAGTTGTTGAAGGTGTCATGGATGTGGGCAGCTGGAAGTGGCAAGGCAAACAACTGCTCGGACTACCGGTACATAGTTTGGTGTTTCCTCTGTAAAGTGACCAATCCATAACATATTTAATTTCTTTTAATCGTCACATTAAAAAGTGATAATTGGTATTTGCACAAAGTTGGAATATAAGCTAATTTTGCAAAAATATGTATAATTCTTTAAAAATAATCAGATTCACAAAATACGCTTTATTGTTTACAGATAATCGGCTTCAACACATTTTTGTATTTAGAGCGAAATGACATATTTTATACATGTAGGTGCGAAACGACTTGAAGCGAATAGACCCAATCTCTATGCAGAGGATTGTGGGTATCCTACATGTATGTCAACCACAATCACCTCTAGCTGCCATACCATTGGTTGACAGTGTGAGAGATATCTCTCATGGCAGATAAGCTTTGCATACAAACACAGTAATTGCAATGTAATTGTAAAACTGTATGAAGTGTAAAAATAGACTGTATAAAAATTAAATAAGATCTCGTGTATTATTTTACAAACATCACTATTTGTTTACAAACGTCACGGGTAGACGACAAATGTACTAACAGTCTCCCAGCAGGTTTTCGACATTACTGGCAGATAGATAGATTGTTCTATTTTTATGGGGTGTGTCTTTTTACCACAGGCTACCACAGACCACCACAGGCCTACAACAGGCCACCTTATTATAATATGATTGTTTGTTTGTTTGTGTTGATGGTGTTTAACGCCAATTTCAGCAATTTTTCAGCTATATCATGGTGTCCAGTTTTTATTGGGGGAGTGAGCTGGAGTACCCGGAGAAAACCCCAACCTGCGGTTAAGAAAACTGGCAATCCTTGTCAATTAAGATTGGAGTCGAGTACACCCTGCCTGCAGTGAGAATCGAACCCTTAATCTCAGTGTTGACAAACCACGTGATCAATAGTAGACGAACTACCTTGACCACTCGGCCACTGAGGCCCCACATAATATGACATTGTATGATCTATTTTATTGAAATATAGAAAAAAATATAAGAAAAATAAATATTTAATATCAATATTTGTGGTTTGATTTAATACCTTGATATGAATAAATAAATAAATAAATATGCATGGTTCCATGACTTTAAACGTTGGCCTGTGGTATAATTAGCAAGCATGTGGTACGAAAAAATATTTCACCTAGATATATCTAGAAAAAGAAAAAAGTGTTCCTACATTTTTTATCTGTGATGAACAAATTAGACTCATTAGAGGATCCAATCCTAAACTGTTTATAGATAATCTGAGGACAATGACAAAAATTCATGCATTGATTATCAAACATGGTTTACTCATTTCGAAAACTGAAATATATTACCTGGTCAGCAACAAGAATTGGCTAACAAATATGAAAATTTGATAAAACATAAGAATAATTTTGAGAATAAATATTTAGATAAATCCATTTTAAAAAGGAAATTTTGGATGCTTGTTGAAATCTGAAAAATAATAAAGCTAATGGGCTAGATAATATATTAAATGAAATGATAAAATATGGACAACATGTTTTAGTCTCTTGTTTAGAAAAGCCATTTAACTTAATATTAACAAAGGGTGTGTATCCTAAATCAAAGTCAACGATAAATTAACTGAAGAATTTAAATCAGAAATAGGTGTTAAACAGGGAGATAATTTAAGCCCTACATTGTTTAAAATCATTTACAGACATATTAAGAGACACAATTAAAGATTATCAACAATTGTAGTAATAGAATTCACATGTAAAATGACAATATATAAATTAAAAAAAAGAAAATATGAATACTATAAACATGATAAAATGTACCATATGCTTGTTAATTTGAACAGTCTATAATGAATTTAGCAGTGGCTGGACAAGATCTGAGGGTCTTCATTACTTAAAAGAAAAAATAACTGATTATCTTTATCAAGATTGCCAAAATTTGGAAATTTTCTAGAAACTAGTTCAAATAAGGTGACCCTATTAGTATTATGTTTAGTATATCTGCATAAAAAATGGACTTCATTTAAAGAACAATTTTTACAATATCTCTCTACCCTAGGAACATTTTGGTAATGACCGAATTCAATTTGTAGTCTATGTGCTGAAATTCTAAATTTACAAAAAGCTTTTCTTTGGTAAATACTAGTATTAGTAATACACTTTAAATAATTTTCAAACCCAAAATGATCTTTTACTTTGAGATAGGTACAAAGTTTCCCTTCAATATTTTTGTTTTTTAGTTCATACCAGTTTTCTAGCAGTTTTTCTCAAGCAGTTTTTCAACAGATTTATTAAATGTGTATCTATTCAAGTTAACCACATCTGATGTCACTCCTAAATAATGTCTTAATTTGTCAGCAAATGTACATAGAAATAAAAATATTTGTTACTATGTAAATATTTGCTACATTCATAAGCATCTTTCAATAATGAAAGATCAGGTGACAGATTTTCTAGTCTGTACCAGTATCTTAAAATAGATTTAACAATATCATAATATAATGGAAACCTACCCAGTTCCAACAGTACTGCATAATTAACACTTTTCTTATGAACACAAAGTATACATTTTAAAAATTTAACATGAAGTTTTTCACATGGTATGTTTTTGTATATGTTTTCAAGATTAAAAGTTGTGCGCAATTTAGAAAGAGAGACTCAAAATATTACGCCATATTTCAATAAGATGGGCTTAAAAGTATGATCAAAAATATGTAAACTGGTCTTAATACTAGGATTGAGGCTTAAGAGTCACTTCTCAATTTATAATACGCTTTAAGAGCTTTGTTATAGAGCTCTGTTCTCATCTGATGAAATTGAAAAAATCCAGAAGTGTAAAATAGACTCTTAGATATCTATAAGTTCTAGAAATACATTCTATAATATTGTTCTGTAATGTAAATTTTTGGCTAATTTTTCTGCCAGCTTTGTTAAAAAAGAACTTAAGTTTTTTTAATATTAACTTTCATGCACTAGTCTTCACAGAACTTTTCTAGTTTGTTTAATCTCTCTTGTAGGCCAGAGGCAGATGCTGAGAAAATAACAACATCATCCGCATACATTAAGCAATCTAATTTTACACAATGTAAAGAGACACTGTCTGAACATAACTTCATTCAAGAAAATCTTGAATAGAGCAGGACTTAAATTGTCTCCTTGGCGAACACCAAATTTTATTAAAAAAATCCTCTGTCAAGGATTCACCAACTTTTACACAAGCCTGACTGTTATCATAGATAGAAGATATGATTTTATAAAAATTAGACCCTACATTAAGTTGCAAAAGTTTAAGTTTCAGCCCAGTGTGAATAACACTGTCAAAAGCTTTGTTGAAGTCAACAAAAGAACAAAATAGTTTTCCATCTTTATGGTGATTATATTTCTCAATCAGTGTTTTAAGAATAAACACATGATCTGCAGAGCGAGCATTTTTTGTGAAGCCAATTTGTGATGGGTTGATTATTTTATGGTTTTTTAAGAAAGTTTCAAGTCTATTGTTCAGTATAGCATTAAACAATTTCCCAATAGAGCTAGTTATAGTTATTCCCTGATAATTTGATGGGTCGGTTGAATCATCCGATTTATATATTGGAGAAATGTACCCATTTGCCCAAAGACTAGGATAGATCCCAATTTTAAGACATAAATTAAAAAGCTTTTGAATACATGGTATCAGCCGAGTCTGACTGTGTTTCAGCACTTCGTTTGAAATCAAGCCTAAGCCACTTGCTTTGCCACTTTATAGATTGGATATTGCATCACTTATTTCTTTATACTAGTATAAGATTTCTAAATCTAACTCATTAGATATTAGTGAGTTTTCTTTTTCTTTCACCGTTTTTTCAAGAGTATTTATTCTTTCAAGAAATTTGTCATCTACATGTGAGTGTAATGATTTAAAATGATTAACCTATATATCAGGTTCTATATTAAGGGCACAATTTTCTTTTTTCAAGTCCTGGATTTCATATAAAAGATTCCAGTAACTTTTAGGGTCATCAACTTTTAAAAGATCTAATTTTTGTTATAATGACTCTTTATAAAGTTTACGTTTAAATTTTCTAGTTTTGTTATAATTTCTGTAAAGTTTAAAATATTTACCTCTTATGATAGGATCTTTTGGAAATATAGAAAAAATCTGCCCATGAGAAAAAAGCTCTTTTCTCATTTTAAATAAATCATGGTCAAACCACTTTTTCCTAGGTTTACTCTTTTTCTTATTTACAAAAGGTTTCTTTAAAGTAGCTTCAGCCACAGACAAAACAATTTCATTTAAATCCTTTACAGATTATTGATAAGGTTAGGTTTATGATTATTATTTTGTTGAATAGTGTTGTTGATTTTTGCCTGACAATCAGTAAACAACAGAGCTGATATGCTGATCATATTGTGTTATTATCCACACATGCAAATGGTTTACAGAAATGCTTGGATAAGTTGTCTAGTTTCTGCTTAAGTTGGGGCTTGTCTGTTAATTTCCACATGCTTCAGTATCAGAAATAATGTTACTAAACGTGTAATTACAATTTATTTTATTCTTTAACTTTTGTAGTTGTAAATGTTTTTTATTCGAGTAATGCAAGAGTTATCTTTCCTTAAACAGTCTCCATATGTCAGTGGTAGTTGTAAAATGTATTGTGTTAAAATATATAGTAGGACCTCACGGTATCGATCTATTCATTGTATCCATCTATTTATTAATCCACTTATTTTCGTCAACCATAAACAACATAAATAAACAAACTTATCTCGGTTTCCTTCTTTGTTATATCCACTGATATTACTAGTCTCTCTATCTCGCCAATTCTGATTATCATATTTTATCACGATTTTAAAATTCACATTTTTTCGGCCATGTTAAAATTAAGTAGATCGATACAACAGGGTTCCTATATATGTTTTATTTTCTCTTTGTGTTTCTAGTCAACTGTTGTAATTGTATACCCAATATGGTATTCTGCATTCATAACTTGTTCTGTTCTAAATTTTACAACTAATGCACAGCTTACATAAATAATCTGATAATTGATGTAACAGTATGCTGCTCACTTTGGTCTTAGTTTTGACAATGCATCACCAGGTGTAGTTCGAGAATCCACTGCTGTCCAACGCTTTTTATTTTTTTGCATGGGACATCAGAGAGCTCTCCATAAGCAAAACAGCGAAATTTGTGACACCGGTCTGTGTCGGCACATTTCATCATGTCAGATTTACTAAAACATTTTCAACCAGTTAATCTATTCACTTCTTTACATATTTTTCTATCATGTCTATAGGAATATAATCATCATACATTCAATCAAGCTAATTTAAGCACTGGATTAAAGTCACATTGTTGTCACGTGACTTTTTGTTAATGTAGGAATGTAAGGGTATCGATGGAAATGAGCTTAGAAATGGACTTAAATCCTCTTGATTGATTGAAGACCGGTGTCGCAAAAAAAAACCGTTGGACGGCAGAGGATTCTCGGACTACACCTGGTGATAAAGCCGACTTTTGGATTTTGGTTCAGAATGCAAATATTAACATTGAATGTAGAAACAGAAACAAAAGTGACTATTATGATGACTGTGGTGTGTGGGATTCGTCTAAAGGAAAAGTTTTTTATCAAGATCATTTACTGAGTGACAATTTCCGTCTGATTTACAAGAAATTAGATCAATATTTCTTAAGAGTTGGTCAAAAAGGGAAAAGTGTTTATGTGCATGCATTGTATCTTAATTTGTTGGGTCTTTCATTCGGTTGTAAGAGCTCCCGTTTGTATTGTCTTTGTATATGTACCGACTACAAATACACACGTGAAATACAATTTACTTTACTTAGCAGTTGGCAGCAGGAAATGTCCAATGTCACATAACCCAAGGGAAATAATCGGGTTGGTCTACTGTAAACGAGGAAGTGTGAATAACCGAAACGGTAGAACACATATTGTGTTCATAACTTTTGAACGGGTTAAAACATTGAATAAAATTTTTTTTAAATGTATCTGGAAGTTATTTAAAAGTTCTTTACGATGATGTATAGTTTTAACAGGACAATAAAGATGATTAGACCACAGAGATGGATATAGGGGCCCGTGTAGGAAAATTCGGGTTGGTCTAAAAGCAGGACGGAGAAAAACAGGACGGGAAATTTTCTATATATAAATGGTCATAACTTTTGAAGTAATAAAGATATTAACAAACCTAAAACTGATTATTAAAGAAGAAATAATAAGCTTTAACTTGATATATAGTTTTTAAAAAAAAAATAATGAGCTTAAAGGCACAAATTCTTGACAGGACGGGATTTGGTGACATGAAAAATCGACCGAAAATTCATAGGGGACCCATCTTTGACGATAAATAAGTTACATAAAAACTATTTGCTGTCAAGAAATGTTTATATATTATTCAAGCTTAGATCATACAGATTCTAAAAATATAAAGCTTGATGCATTTTGATAAAGGTAAAGTAGAAAAATCTTGACAGGACGGGATTTTGTTCTGAATGACACAATGACATTTTTCCTAGATTTCAAAGATTGAGGCCTTGTATCTTTTTAAAAATACATGTCTGTCAAAAAATGTTTAGTTTCTGCTAAAGCTGAGATCATGTAGTTTACAAAAACATAAAGTTTGAATAAATTAAGTTTCCGTAAAGTGAAAAAATCTTATTGTAAATAAATTTTAATAAAGTACCTAAAAGTTGACCGGAAGCCTGAAATTTGTGCGAGTGTCACTACATCAAATTTTCACATTGGAACCAAGATTTCTCCTAAATGCTTCACCCCGGTCAAAAAACTATTAGTGTTTGGCCCAGGTAATTCATTAAGCTTTAAAATGATGTATAGTTTATAAGAAACAAATGAAAGGAAAGTATAGAAAAGACTGCCGGAAGTAAGTGCGGTAGCAAAAGCTAAAGTTCGAATTTTCAACTTTGAATTATAATATCTCAAATACCTCGTACCCGGTCACAATTTGAATAGGGCCTCGTGTTTCCCTCAGCATTACCTATAAAATGATATATAACTTTTAAATTTTGGTGAACGACAAAGTATGTAAAAGTTGACCGGAAGTGAACCTTGTCGAGGAAAAATTCGAGTGTAGGACAAAATCCCCCCCCCCCCCCGGACAAAATTCCTTCCGTGTAATTTCGCATAGTCGGACAAAATCCCCCTCGTTAAATTTACAATGCGGACAAAATCCCCCCTGTAAAATTTTCAAGGCAGACAAAATCCCTCCCGAATATGATTTTTTAAAATGCACGTTTTTTAAATGTTCACACCGTACAGTCTCGTACATATATAGATAAACCTTCAAAAAAGGACCTTATATTTTACTCAAAAATGCCCAGATATTAATTACTTAATAATAATAATGGTTTGTCTCATTTGCAGTGCTTAATTGGTGGCTTGTTAATTAATATGTTTATGATCAAACGAATATCGCTTACTTGAGCAAAACATTCTCTATATCTTATAGAAAATTGAAACGGGTATGGCTTTTACTAATAAGTTAAAATTTAGTAAAATAATGGTATAATTTAGTTCAATAACTTGAATTGTTTTTTTCGGTAAATAATAATGAAAGGAATCAAATGGCGCGGTTCCTTTATTAACACATGTCGACATGTCGTACACCACAAACCATATCGACTCGATGCGTTTCAGTGGAAAAAATAATAACCATGTTTTAATCTTTGTCTCATTCATCATTTCAAGTACCACGTAAAAAACTATAAAACACGATGCACAATACTTATCGATATTACCATAATCCGATTCGGGAGGGATTTTGTCCGCCTTGAAAATTTTTCAGGGGGGATTTTGTCCGCCTTGTAAATTTAATGAGGGGGATTTTGTCCGCCTATGCTAAATTACACGGAAGGGATTTTGTCCGGGGGGATTTTGTCCGTCCCCCGAAAAATTCATCAAACTTAACAGATTTCTTCTAATTAAAGTGTGTACACAGGTAAAATTGAATGGTATCGTATAATTAAATTACCATATGGGTTATAATTAACGTCATATATGATAATATAGAGAATTTTTTAAATTAAGTTTAAATTAATGTTATTACTCTTATGACAATAGAGATATTTTGTTTGTATTGGGACACTAAAGGACTTCAATGGTCGAACTTGATATCCAAATAAACACCTTTTTTTTCTAAAAAATGCGATATGGTTTAATATACTTTGATCATTTAGCTTGGTGTATGTAGGTTTATGTCTTAAAAAAATATCATGTAAGCTAAGTGCGTTTGAGTCTGTATCTATATAAGCCGTCCTGACGATTTTTCAACAAAACACTATTTTATAGTGCCATTGACTAGTGCTACGTTTTTGTTTGACTTAACTTGTTTCTTAAATGGACTTTTTTGTTTTAGTGCTATTTTAGGTACAGAATGTCTTCCAGAGTTTTAATTGCTGGCCATTCCCAGGTCAAATATTTCAACCAGTATATAAAACTTGCTAATATTGATGTAGTTTCATTTTCAGGTAACCGCATCGCATTTAAAATGTTAAAGGCAGACAGTGAAGAACAATTTTTGGAAATAGAATAAAATCTAACTGCTAATTGGTTCCCTATAGTACTTGAACATTATACTAAATTTGATAAATCGGCAATTCAAAATCATTCTGGAAAATGCATCATAGATAAATATCCAGGCATGTTCGACCCTTATTCAGGTATAACAAATTCTTGCAGAAAGCATGAATGCTGTTTTAAAAAGAGAAATCGATTGGAAAGAGTTACCGGTAGATCTTTTGGTTTTGGGGTTTTATTATATTAAATTTTAAGAGGCCGTTCAGGTTTGGGAAATTATCATTTGAAATCAGAGTTTCGTAGGGCTTTTATTCCCCCTTCAGATATGATTCTACAAAAAAAAATCGTTTGTCCAGATGATGTTATAGAATATTTAAAAAATGAAAATCTTTAAAAAATAATTTGCAAGATGACACGTCTGAAACATCAAAGATTATTAAACAAACAGATGAACATGCCGAAATAACAAATGAAATATAGGTGTCAAAAATGATAATCCTTAAATTACGGATGACATAATTGTAGACAAAACACCTGTGGTTGAACTACCTGTCTTTAATTCTGATTCTAGTCAACAAAGTTTGGCACGGTTTATTGTCGACAATAATTTAATAACTTTAGTTCCACAGCAAGGGGCTTTTTTTGTTCAAGGCAGAAAAGCTAAATATTGTGTTTACTTTTCCAGAAGAAACTTGCCAGTGCGAGGTTACAACTATCTGTTTTATTTTAGCAGCAAAATTAAGTATAGGTTTACAACCAATTCAAAGGAATAAAATTATAAGTTTAAGAGCAGTATCAAAAAATAATAAGAAAAAAATTGATTTAATTTGTTGTTTAGAAAAGGGACATTTTAATAAATTTCCGAAATATTTAGTTGGCTTTGCTCCAAAAAGAATTTTGGCTAATAAACACACGATCAGTATGTCTTGTAAATGTGGGCTCCCCGATACCATAGAAAATATGATAGGTTGTGAAGGGAAAAATGCTAAGGGGAAAATCTGTGATGTCTGGAAACAAAAGTTGTGCTAACTCTGAAATGGTAGGCAAAATTTGGCTATGTGAAAAACATTAACCTAATGGCTAAGTATTTTAAGTAAAATAGAAAAGTTAACAGTTCCTATATTTAAAAATAACAATAATTTTGTGTGTAAAAATAAAAACTAAAATATTTATTTAAAAAAAAAATAATAAAAAATAAAAAAAATTTTTAAAAAAATCACTCGACACGCAGTGCTACCTCCTAGTTGGTTCGAGTGGGGAAACGCCATATACATTATGGTAGGCTAAAGGCACTGCACATAATCCATTTCATATATAACGTTAATTATAACCCATATGGTAATTTAATTATACGATACCAATCAATTTTACCTGTGTACACATTTTAATTAGGAGAAATCTGTTAAGTTTGATGAATTTTTCCTCGACAAAGATCACTTCCGGTCAATTTTTACATACTTTATCGTTGACCAAAATTTAAAAGTTATATATCATTTTATAGCAAATGCTGAGGGGAACACGAGGCCCTATTGTGACCGGGTTATGAGGTCTTTGAGATATTATAGTTCAAAGTTGAAAATTCGAACTTTTGCTTTTGCTACCGCACTTACTTCCGGCGGTCTTTTCTATACTTTCCTTTCATTTGTTTCTTATAAACTATACATCATTTTAAAGCTAAATGAATTACCTGGGCCAAACACTAATAGTTTTTTGACCGGGGTGAAGCATTTAGGAGAAATCATGGTTCCAATGTGAAAATTTGATGTAGTGACACTCGCACAAATTTCACTTCCGGTCAACTTTTAGGTACTTTATTAAAAATTATTTACAATAAACTATATATCATCATAAAGATCTTTTAAATATCTCCCAGAGGCACTTTTAATTTTTATTTTATGTCAAGCCGTTAAAAAGTTATGAACAAAAATATGTGTTTTTATACTACCGGCTTTTCCACTTCCGCGTTTTAGACCCTCCCGTAACAATTTATGCTGAAGTTTAATAGAAAAAGAATCGAAGATGCAGACGAGTATTCCTGAAACGGTTATTCAAGGACAGACAAAACCATAGTTATACAAACAACCAAGAATGGAAACCAAAACAAATTGAGCAACACAAAAACACTAAAAACCGGGGCTGAGTCCAGCTTCTCCGGAAGGGTAAGTAACTCCTGCATTACGCTGGCACCTGTCATATCACTTGGGTTGAAATCCGGTAAATAACGGCAATATCGCAGGCAAAAAATTTACGCGTTCCTTTAAATCGACCTTGACATGTAATATTTTATTCTATAAAGGACTGTATATACCTTTTCTGAATTATAAATGGCTTATGACAAATTAAACGAGACAAAAATCATTTACATATGTAAAAATAAGTTATTTTAATATTGAATTTCAAAGAAACAAAATCAAAGTGATATTATATCAAGAGATGCTAAACTGCTAAACACTGGCTATTAAAAACGATGAAAATAGCACTTTTTAACAGCAAAGATGCATCTCTCTCCTCGTACTCGTATGTGGTTATAGACTCCTAAACTGACAAGTGCGCAGACAAAACGATACTCCTTAATTCGAAGCAGGGATATAAATGTCGCATCTTTATTTATAACCACTTAGGCATACTCATTAATATTATTGAACTGCTATCCATAATCATTTCCATTAAGCTTTTTCAAACGCTTTATGCAATCTTTATGTGTGCAGAGAAATCCCGCCGTCTTGTTACCTCTAGAAAGCCCCGGTTTGTCCTACAGTGTCACTTCTATGAATATGCAGCATGGTCAAACCACACGATCTAATTTTACAACTACAATAGCCTACGGGCAAAGCGAAAAAGGTAGAAATAGTTTTTTAATGTTTGGGTAGAAAGGTGTACATTTTTGAGCTTCGTCTAGTGTGCACTTGAGTACTATGTCTACTGTTGTGCATGCAGATATTGGTTTTTCATCATTCCACTTCCTGTGAGCAGGGATGTCCTTTCCGTATTCGGTGGAAATACACTAGCACCAACAATATTGTCAGTAAATTTATGAAATTACGCAGCAACAAATACAATACATCAAGCATTGGTGAGATGATCATGCACGAGAAACTCGGCCAACTTGATTGCAAAAAAGCGTATATAGTATGAACGAATGCTTGTAAATGTGATAACATATATATATGTATATCATATATATCAAATACACCCTGTCATTAACGTTATTGCTGAAATCTTTTAGTTTGAACCGCTATTACTATAGTCTACATGTAATTTTTACTGTTCTATATTATATGTCTACATGTCTCAATGCATCCTTGGTCTCCATATCAAGGCGAAAATTGTAATCTCCCCTCCCTGTATTTTATACATAAACTTCACAAAAATAAATACAGAGTTTTATAGCAGGATCGTCTAACTGTACCATCAAACCTCTATCGCAACTACTGACCAATATTTTAAAACAGCAATAGAAACGGGGATTCAAAACTAGTTACACTCGCTACTCCAGGAGTGGGTATCAATGAATTGTGGATAAAAAAAATCCAGAAGACATGTTAAGGTATGTATAATATATCGATTTCATCAATACAATCCACAGAATCATGTAAAAAGTGTACCTTTTCTAGGTCTCTATTGAAATAATACATGTCAGAATTCTTAAAACTTCTATATTGGGTTTTTGCATTCTGATGTCTTTGGTGTATTACCTTTTACAAATGTTGATATTAAATGGTGACAGTCGCTAACACCAGTGTTAAAATTCAGTGGCCCGAAACACAGTTAAGGCCTCTTTGTTAAGATTTCATCTACCAAAGAAGGTAATGTAGGACTTTTTACAATATCAGTCGCCTAGACCATGTAGACCTTTCCCTTTCTTCAAGTTTCACAACTTATAAACCAAATTTACCTGTGACACGACTTACCGGAATCCATCTATTTTACCGGAATCCACTTCAAAAATTTTTGCTTAATCACATTAATTTTCATTATTTTGTTTATTTAGAAAAAGTACAGAGGTGAGAGGTAAACGTTCAAATAACGAAATTAGATAATTCAAAGAAAGTCGCTGTATACGATGAGAACGCAGAGAATCTAATATGTTAATACATTTATATATGTGACATGATATACAAATGTAAATGTATAAACATATTAGATTCTCTGCGTTCTCATCGTATACAGCGACTTTCTTTGATTTATCTAATTTCGTTATTTGCTTTGCGGGGTGTCAATTAACACCTGATAGACAAACTTCTGGCACGTGCTTCGTATCCATGGGAGTTTGATCCATGTACGTTTTCTTGCATGCAGTACGCAATACCGGTAGATTATAAAGCAAATAAAATTTTGTAAATTATTTACATTGAAAATTGTAACAATGTAGCGCACGTTATTGGGGCCTCTAAACGTAACGTCATTTGAGCATTTTTGACGTACGTTAAATTACGTCGTGCACCTTAAAACAAGAGGGTTTTATATCTAGATTTGTATGTGTATGTCTACAATAAATAACCATTTTATGCTCAAATTGTATTTAAATTCGCACAGATACGTTTTGCGCATTAATATTTTCCTTACCGAATACATTTAGAAAACTTTTAAAAATTTTTTTAAAAGAAACTTTGTTTATAATAGCTTCGTTTTAAAAAATGTCGCGCTTTCGAAATATAGACATAGATAAACTCGTGTAAATCTGACAAAAATATATGTTGTACTGTGTTCGGGGATATAACTAAAAAATTTCATTCCAGCGCCAGTGCCGGTCCACGGATACTGATGAGACTCCATGGTCTCATCCTCTGATGGAGACCACCTTTGGTCCCATTCCCAGGAGATCCCTTGCAGACCTTGCACACTCTGGCTGCAGATGAGACTATCTCTTGTCTCATCCCCTGATGGAGAACCCTCGCTCCATATCCCCTCTTACTGGCGTATTGTCGGGCAAGGTGGGTTCTTCCTCTCACTGAAGGACTGTAACTTGACTTGCTCTGGCAGGAAATAAAAATTTGTTGTTGAAAGCTGAGTGTTTCCCTAGGGCCAAATATTCATATATTTTACAATAAATAATAAATATATATATATATATATATAGATCTTTGTCTGCTTATACCAGAACACTCCCAGGACTATTAATGGGTTATGGCTTTACACACAGTTCCTTCACCCAATTTGACTTTATTGCATAAAGTTAACAAGGACCAAATGTTCCATTTTATCTGGGACTAGTATAACTAATTGATTTATAGGTTCCTGATTTTATTCATGGGAGTTTTAAAACCTTGACACACAATAGAACAAACACTTTACATAACACATATAACAATTATAAATGCTATTATGGTAATACTAATTGCAAAGTTGGTATAAATAGTTACTTATATGAAATATATGTTATGTTTATACAAACAGCAATTAATGCACTTGTGGTCAAATCAGTACTAATTTTCCAGATCATATACCATCTAGATAGTGAAATTATCCCACAGGGATTAATCCCCACATTTGACATCTATACACTGCAAATATCCCGGACGCCTGACGCGTCCGGACGCGTTCCATTTCTGAACACTGTGTGTTCAAATTTGAACATTAACGTTCAAACTTGAACACATCAGTTAAAAAGGGAACACTATGTGTTCATGTTCTTAACACCAATGTTCAACAATAATGTGTTCAAACATAACACACATTCCTTGAGAAAACGTGGTTTGTGTGTATTTTAATTCGTGTCGATCTTTTTTGTTGTATCTTTTAACTGTTTGATTTGTGATATCATAAAGCTTAAAAAGTCTTATTTAGTTTACAAATGGTTTGAGTTTTTTTTTAAGATCGAAAAAATAACATAAATATCGGGTTCATGTAGCACCCGAAGTTTCTTGTAAGTTATGATATTTCTTAGTTCTTTTTTCTTTTGTCTCGCTAATATATGAAAAAAATGGGTTGAAAGTATTTCTATCAATTTTCGTATAACAAAGTTTCCATGTGTTCATAACTGGAACATTCGCGCAGTGTTCAAAACACCCGCGCTCCTTTAACACGTGACATGCATTTTCATTTATTACGCATGTGCAATCGCCACCGGAAGTCTGTAATTTTGGCGGTGTTTTTCAATGTTTTGAAGAGGAAAAAGACAAATTTATCAAAGTTTACACGTATGTTTAATGATTATAATGACTTTATAATGTAAAAACTCATCTGTAAAACGAAACATGGAAGGAGAAAAGTTTTTTTGTAGCTTGTGTTGCTTTTATTCTGACAATTTTAACGAATTCAGCAAACACTTCGTCAGAAATCACAAAAATGACCCAAACTTTGCGGTTTCATGTGCAGTAGGTTCGTGTGAGTTTACAACACGCAATTGGGGTTCCTTTAAAGTGCACGTTCATAGAAAACATAAAATATCTGATGACCCTGATGAAAATAATGTACACGAACCCATGAATGTTGAACCAATTGAATGTGTACCCTTTAATGATAGAGATAATTTAGGGCATTACAACTCCTTGTATGCAATGTCATTAGAGGCCAAATACAATCTTACACAAACTGCTATTGATCATGTGATATCCAGTACATGCACTCTTCTTGATGCACAGCTCGATTATTTCAAAAGACAACTAAAAACTGAATTAGAATCAAGAAACATAGCAACTGATGTTGTTAATAGCATTGATATGAGTCACATGTTGAATGATTTTGATAGCTCTGCTAAAAGATACAATTTTTATGAAAAGTGTTCAGGCCTTCCTTATGTAAAACCAGAGGATGTAGCTCTTGGGGAGAAACATGTCATAAAAACCCAATGTGATGTTATAAACTTACTAAGCCAGTTTCAATCAAAATCAGATCAAAATATATAAATATGTCGTTTTTTCTATATTTCAGCTCCTTCAGTCTTTCACATGAAGACGATAAAGCTGCCTGTGTTCTCTCCATTAGTGAACAAATGTTTAACTGATGGCAAGCCAGAACTGGCATGGAATCAGCTCATTGCGGAGACAGCCAATTTCTTCTATGAGCAACTTGCTGATGGAGGGGACCAGCAACTGTATCGAGCAATTGGACAAAAAATGTATTCAGCATACCCATGTATCAGGATGGAGGGAAGCTATGCTTGGGTAACTTACATTTTGTATATTTTATAAAAACACATAACTTAAAAAGGCTAATTAATTGGGGTGTAATGATTCCACTTTCTCATGTTCCGATGCACACCATAATCTTGACATATGAGCTGATCCGTATCACACTGACCATTGTTTTATCTAAATTTTTAAGTTCATTAATTTATAGGAAAGCAAGTTTTTACATATTAATTGTCAAATATGTTTAATATCCCTGGAAAAAACAATGTAAATCATGACAACAAAGCCTTTTTAAAATTTTCAATAAAACACATGTTGACATCCCAAGAAACATTACGCCATAATATGATTTGTGATAAAAAAAAACCATTGAAATGGTGCCCATTACATTTTGAACTATAGGGGAGTGCCTTTAGGTATCGATTATTTAACAATGGCTATCCATGTGTAAATCTCCAACAAACCACAGGCAACTATGAATTATTTCTTAATTTAAAATCACTTTTTTATGTCAAGGTTTCAATGCATAGTGCATATGCATATCTTCTTCTCCTTACTTCTTGGTTTCTTTAATGTTTTTATTTGATATTTTGTAGTCTTTTTTCACCAAAGGCTTGTCTCAAAAAATACGGCACATGAGGCACAACTTAAAAACAAAAAGTCAAATGAAAGCTGGGAAAACAGCATCACCTCAAGCTGCCAAAAGATTTAAATGCACTGAATCTCCATCAGCAGCCAGTGCTTCCAATCCTGGAAAGTCTGCGGAAGAGATAACTTCCCATGTTCTACAGCTAAAGGAGGAGTGGAGGAAATTACATCGTAATCGTGATGGGACACACATCAAGATGCTCTTACGGGAGACATTAGCCTACAGGGACGAGTACCTCAAATCCCATTCAAAGAGTCTCTTGAAAGATGTGATTGAGGAGTTTCCATGCTTCAAAGATGGCCTTTATGTAAGTACATGTATAGATCTCTATGATATATATTCATTTATTTTTTTTATTTCAAGGGTATTTAAAATATCAATATTAGAAATTGTGTTTTACATTTTTTATTTTTTTTTCTATAAAAAATATAGAAAAATCCTTTGGATAATCATGAAAGTTCAAAAATGTATTCCTCATTAAATATCACAACACATCCTGAATCACCTAATTCTTAACAAATTTTATATGGCAACAAAGATCCAAATTAATTGAAGACAGATTTTGTGTTTGTAATTTTTTTTTAATCTAAATAATTATCTTACAGACATATATATAATGTATTGTATATTTATTTTATATCATTAGATCCTGTTTGAATTCAATATACGTTATGGGGATGAGAAGCTTTCTGCAGCGTCAAAGGCCATTAAAAGAATTGTTGCTACTTCAAACAAGATGATGGGAAAAGAGTTTGAAAACTTGTCAGAAGTATGCATCTTCTTTAATTTTTACATGTTCACACTTAATTTTATATTCTTATAAAATCTAGATTTTCTTGTGAAAAACAGATATTAAACTATAACAATGACATGACCGTCTTGCTAAGTCCAACTTCTCATAATTGAAACATCCAAAATGCTCAATAATTTTAAGACTTCTTACTCTAGTGATGCTCATTGTTGTCTTCAATCACGATGCCAATTTGTGACAAAGTTGATCTATAGTGACAGTTGTATGGTTACAGTCAATGTCGGAGCGAGTGCAAAAATAAATTACAATTTTAAAGAGAATGTACATCTTTAATTTAGGGTCCTAACACGATGATAGAGGTGCTGGATTATTTGGAGCAGAACACCAAATTTGACAGGTCAGGAAAGAGGGGAGATGCTCACTTTGCAGGCATTATCAATATTGCAGAGGTAAGTCTATAATAAGCATCCTATATTTAACACAGATGGGGATGGTATACAGTTTTTCACAAGTGATGTCGTCTCTACAGGGCTCACGCTGGGTCAAAATTATAGGGAGAAGTCACTTCTCTTTTGGGTGGCTGACAGGGAGAAGTGAGGATAGAACAGGGAGAAGTGGGTGGAAAACAGGGAGAAGTTGCAGTATATGTCGCGAACGTGTCCTGCTTACTTTGTTTGTTTTTTTTTTAAATTAGTGTTGGCATTTGCATTTTTATTATGTTTTTTTAGCAGTTTAATTTATTGAGGATAAAGTATCAAAGATTTGATTAACTATTCAATATACTTATTTCACACATTTTCAAAAATACATGTATTGAACATAACAATAAAAAAGAATCAACTGTCACAAAACTGTTCATTAAAATAAATGTTTCTCAGTCATTGATACACAATTTGATTGATTTATAATGAAGTACTATTAGAACTAGAAGAAGAAAATTACATCATTGTGACACATAATATATTTTGTAAAATTGTAAAATTCACTATTAAAAGTATTTAAACATATTTAACTTAAATTTGTTTTAATTAACTGCCAAAATACTATTTTTACTACGTGTCTATCATTGCAAAACGCATTTCACCACTGTCAGCGTAGTATATTTGCAATCTCCGGCACCAAATTCATATCCGCTCCGGAAATTTTCACAAATTCTTGTGCTCTGAACTGGTTTTCGGTTATATTGTAAACCTACGCTTGATATACCAAATAAAAATTAAAAGGGTACCAGTTCAACTTTGGCGCGTAAACATAATAAACATGATGCGGTATCAAAAATATGAAGATTTCTTACCAAAATGGGAATAAAATTTGAAAGGCGACATTAGGCGATTCTACAAAATGAAAGGGCGACTTCACTTCGCTTTTGAAGATGATCGACGGCGAAGTGGGACCACGATAAGGCGACTTCTTCGCCCGAGTCGCCCTCCAACGCGAGCCCTGCTCTAGCTCCAAAGGTGAGCAACAGTATTCTTGGCAGCCATAAAAAAAAAAGACAATTTATTTCCCTTTTGTCTGACCCAGTGTAATTCATTGTTAGGATGTCTTTTCATCAAGAACTTAGTTTAATTGACAATGCAAATTGCTGGTGAGTTTTAACTGACATATTTCTTGTTTTGATCTAATCTGACAATGAAGCAAATACAATTTGCACAATTTGACTGATTTTACTGCTTTATTTTTAGATATTTATATTTTGATGTGTTCTTGGTTTGATTTTTATACTACGTGTTACAATGTTCATTCTATTTTTATTTTAAAGGATGTTGACGATGACAAAATCAGCAAACACCTGGAGACAAAACCTATGGTACCGCCACATATTGTTGTCTTTAAAAATGCTGGAATAATCACAGGGATTTACATTGTTGGAGACACTATCACTGTGAAATGCCAGGGCAGCAGTGTGACATCAGCACTTACCCAGTTGTTGGCTTTGTACTATGTCTTCGACATAGATTACCCAAAGTGTTACGCCATGCTCCTAGGACTGCTTCAAATTTTTGTCATGAATGAACCATTCACTTATGATACATCCAAGAAATTTAAATTTTTCTCAAAGAAATTTAGATCTGTTTATGACTCTTTAGAGTAAATATTGATTGAGGCGTAAAATAAATATTGTTTGTTGCCCAAACTGACCCAGGAAATTTGCCACTATTCATGCTATGATATTTTGTTACTTTTCTATATTTTTATGCCCCCGTGACGACAAGTCGGGGGGCATTAAGTTTTACTCATGTCCGTACGTTTGTACGTCCGTACAAATTTTTGTCGCACTTTACTCAGAAACTGTACAGCAGATTGGTTTGATATTTGGTAGGGTGACTTACCATGATGTACTGTATGTCCTAAGCGATTTTCAGAAGGCTACTTCCTGTTTGCCGATACTTACATATTCGCGGGGGCATCTGTGTCCTATGGACAAATTCTCTCTTTATTTTATTTTGTGGTTGTAATGCATTTTGACAATCAGTTAAATGTTTTTCTTAATGGAGTTAGTTGTAAAAAGTGGTACTTTGAAATTTCCTTTCCAAATGAAAAATAATAATTGACCAATAGCTACCTACCTATATACCAACAATTTACCTTATTAAGTTGGTTTTTGGGAAACAAGCAATTTATTTTAGGCCTAATCCATGTAGATCAGGGCCAAATTTGTTATGAAATACATCATCATGTAGATTGTCATTTTAATGTCACCATCTTGAACTTAAATGTTGAACCTAGGACATTTACCAATGTAGCAAAATTATTTTATCATGTCACTCAAGCTTTTCTGTGTTGTGTAAAATTTTCAGTCTGCCCATTTGTTTGCTCCTCCGTCCAACAAAGTTTACATTTCTGTTAAGCCTGTTTTTGTTGAACTTAATGAATATTCATGTTATATAATAATTGTCTCGCCTGCGACGAAAGTCGCTGGAGGCGAGACATATGTATGGGAATCCGGCGGCAGCGGCGGCGTAAACACTTGACATCTTGCTTCATATCTTTGTAAGCCCAAGCCCTAGGTTCATCAAATTTGGTCCAGAGGTAGCTTATGATGAGTACTTGCCAGTCAGTCACCTGTCACCTGACCTTGACCTCAATTTCACGGTCCAGCGACTACGTTAAAGTTTTTGGGTTACGACAGTTCCTCTGTAACTACGCATGGTAGGATGACAATATTTGGTGTATAGGTTGCTGATGACTAGTACATGACTGTCTGGTAGGTGTCACCTGACCTTGACCTCAATTTCACGGTCCAGCGACTACGTTAAAGTTTTTGGGTTACGACAGTTCCTCTGTAACTACGCATGGTAGGATGACAATATTTGGTGTATAGGTTGCTGATGACTAGTACATGACTGTCTGGTAGGTGTCACCTGACCTTGACCTCAATTTCACGGTCCAGCGACTACGTTAAAGTTTTTGGGTTACGACAGTTCCTCTGTAACTACGCATGGTAGGATGACAATATTTGGTGTATAGGTTGCTGATGACTAGTACATGACTGTCTGGTAGGTGTCACCTGACCTTGACCTCAATTTCACGGTCCAGCGACTACGTTAAAGTTTTTGGGTTACGACAGTTCCTCTGTAACTACGCATGGTAGGATGACAATATTTGGTGTATAGGTTGCTGATGAATAGTACATGACTGTCTGGTAGGTGTCACCTGACCTTGACCTCAATTTCACGGTCCAGCGACTACGTTAAAGTTTTTGGGTTACAACAGTTCCTCTGTAACTACGCATGGTAGGATGACAATATTTGGTGTATAGGTTGCTGATGAATAGTACATGACTGTCTGGTAGGTTCCACCTGACCTTGACCTCAATTTCACGGTCCAGTGACTACGTTAAAGTTTTTGGGTTACGGCTGTTCCCCTGTAACTATGCAGGGTATGGTGACAATATTTTGTATACAGGCCGCTGCTGATATTTAATGCTATTTACGTAATGCTTATGACGAAATTTATTTTCGTTACTGATGCGGAATGCAGGCGAGACGTTTTTCTGTGTCCACACTTGTTTTATACTTGTGCATAAAGATTTCTTGTTTTGAATTATTGTATTATATGCAATTAATTACTTTATCATTTACATATACTCAATACATATGTTAAGGTGGGGCATTACCAAATAAAATGAGAAGATTTATTGTAACTGACATTTAATCATTTAAGACTGGATAGTTATTGATAAAAAGCAACTAAATTTTTTAGCAAAAAAAGGTCACTTTTGAAAGCCATCTAGTGCATTTTTTAAACACTTTTTAGTGGATAGTACCCTAATTTACGACATGCATAATAGTTTTTGCCCTGCCTACCATTTTTTCTTATATATAATTACAATTTTAGGTCTGTATGTCTATAACGTATTCTGTCATTTAAGGTTCAACTTCAAGGATGTCAATCATGATAAAAAAAAATTTGTAGCTAATGAAATACAGAATAAGGCATCTGTTTTCTCAACATTTAAAGTCGAGTTGGTATTGTCACACCGAAAGTTAATATTTGTGCTTTAAAACAATGTTTTTATTAATATCAGTATTCATGAATGTGCCAAAATGTTTATTTATACATGTGATTTAATCTGATTTTAAGAATGTGCAATTTTTATGCAGTTTAATCATTGTTAGCTGAACTTTCTTCAATCTAGTCCTTATTTTAATGTGTAGCTGTTTAAGATTTTGTTCTGTTTTCCGTATGCTTCTTAAATGATCTGTGCCGTTGAGAAAAAAAATCATAAATGTATATAAAAAGGAGGTGTAACTGTACATCTTTTCTGGAATAGTTTTGATTAAATTTGTTATTTATGCCATACAAAGTTAAATGCTGGAGGTGATTTTTTTCAATTGAACTTTATTAAAATGACAATATTAAAAAGGATCAATAAGGTTTTTTTCTGTTCCTCAAATAAGATGAGAGAGGGCCTGAGAACTAAATTAATTTTACATGATCTAGGTTAACCTTTGCTTTCAAGTTGATTTCTTTGATATGAAAAGTTTTTTTTCTGTGCTGCATGCTAAAAGAAATTAATTATATGTTAATTGAGTACTTGGCTGCCTCTTGCTTGTAAATCAATTTCAAATGCTTGTGTAAAAAAGAGTGTACAATACAAAATCTTTATTTTTTTGGGTTGTGTGAGATTGGGGGGGGGGCAATTTTACATTTTCTGCACCAACAATGATGTAACTTGATCTTGTGAAATTCTTGTTTCTTTTGTTACAATTTGATATTGATAGATTGTGTTATTTCTTCAAAAATTACACATTATTGTTATCAATCATGCCATTGTGTTGCACTTGTTTGTGTTTATAATTTGATCAAAATATTTAATGTTACTTCCATAGTTGTGTCTTGATTTTTGGTTCAAAATTAAATACATAATTGCTAATAATAAACAAGTTGAAAATCAACATTTCTTTTGTTATTTCTCAGCATATCTAGAATATTTTGAACACCTTATCTGGAACACGTGTGTTCCAGATATATACGCATAGTGTTCTAGATTTTAACACTTTTATTCTTGAACACAGTCCTAGCGTTCCAGAAGTGTTACAAGCCTTTGCACATGTAAGTGTGTTCAATTTTGCTCACATGGACATGTTCCAGATTTTAACACATATGTTCAAAAGATACACATAGCGTTCCACCCTTGAACACTAAGCATTCAAGACATGCACACATGGGGTTCCAGGAATGAACACATGGTGTTCGAGATTTGTACACATAGCATTCCAAAATTGCACACATGGTGTTAAATAATTGAACACACATGTTAAGATTAAGAACACATTTACACGTTCCAGAAGTGTTACAAAAGAGTGTTCAAGAAGTGTTCTAAATCTTAACACCTACATTTACAGTGTAGGTTAGGTTTCCTGCAATTGACATTAATTACCGATAGTTACAACTGGAATCTCACCAGGGAGCTTCTTATTCCTTATCTAATACATAAATTTGTCAGCACACATGCAGTGTTTGTTGATGAAAACATCTGAAGTTATGAGATTAATTACAGGACACAATGTAACAGTAGGTCTCCTCCCCTTTCTGGGGTATTCCATTCAAATAACTGTGTGTTCTTAAGCCATTAACCAGGCCTTGTGTATTCAGTGTTCTGGTTTATAGCAGTCATAGAATTGCTATACTCAAAACAAAGTTGCTGTTTAAAATTTTACCACCCACCAACCCCATCCAAACACCTTCAATACTGTCATGACAAGGGGAACATCTCAGCATCTCAGTGATAAATATATTTCAGTTTGGACCTTTATGAAATTTTATCACTGACATTTCTTAAATTTAATTCATCCCCCAAGTATTTCGGGGATATAACTAAAAAATTTCATTCAAGCGCCAGTGCCGGTCCACGGATACTGATGAGACTCCATGGTCTCATCCTCTGATGGAGACCACCCTTGGTCCCATTCCCAGGAGATCCCTTGCAGACCTTGCACACTCTGGCTGCAGATGAGACTATCTCTTGTCTCATCCCCTGATGGAGAACCCTCGCTCCATTTCCCCTCTTACTGGCGTATTGTCGGGCAAGGTGGGTTCTTCCTCTCACTGAAGGACTGTAACTTGACTTGCTCTGGCAGGAAATAAAAATTTGTTGTTGAAAGCTGAGTGTTTCCCTAGGGCCAAATATTCATATATTTTACAATAAATAATAAATATATATATATATAGATCTTTGTCTGCTTATACCAGAACACTCCCAGGACTATTAATGGGTTATGGCTTTACACACAGTTCCTTCACCCAATTTGACTATATTGCATAAAGTTAACAAGGACCAAATGTTCTATTTTATTCATGGGAGTTTTAAAACCTTGACACACAATAGAACAAACACTTTACATAACACATATAACAATTATAAATGATATCATGGTAATACTAATTGCAAAGTTTGTATAAAGTTGTACTGTGAAAATTCACGAACAAATTATTGAAAAAAAGCATATCTAAAATGTTATTATATTTTTCAGTGTGTGAATATAAGTGCGGCAAATACGTCGAAAGTTGTTATAAATCGGTAAAAAGTTGCAAACGTTACTAGACATGGTTGAATGTATAGCGCTTTCACGATACACGAAAACAAAATTAATTGAAAAGGGGCAAAAATTAAAATAAAGAAAAAACCGCATTCTTGAAAAAGTGTTTATGTTTATTTTTCAAGTTAACAGTTTTATAGGAATAAAAAACATTAAAATACGGCCTCTTTTTAAGTGTGTTCAATTATTCACAGAATATCCTAGTTGTGATTACGTCATTGTACTAGATAGTGAGGTCATATTTTGAAGGGAAAAATTTATGACGCACACAATTTTGGGTACCTAACACTCATGCCAAATTTCAGGAAAATAAGTGACTAAATAAAAAAGTTCTGAATGACCTGGTCTTGCTTTTCTTGTTACAATTTACAACACGATTTATGGGGAAAATCTTGCTTAAACATTTTAAAGTTTCTAATAATTCAAGTATATTGGTTGCACAAAAGACGGGTATAGTTCGTTTTGATCTACAACTAAAAATACAAGTGTTTTGACACTTTCGTCATCCGTTAAAGGTCTCCGACCTAAAAATATTTACTAGTATCTGAAACTAAAAACGACCCAACAACCAGCGGTACGTCTAAGTTAAGTTATATTCATAATTACTTTTGTAAAAAACATTATTTTCACACATGAAAAGCCTGTAATGATCACGTTACGTATTACAAAAACCTCTGTTTAATCGACATGAACGTTACACAAAATTTGTGATACATAATTCTGGGAAGTATTGTCTGGCCGGGATATTTGACACGGCGGTGGCCATCTTGAATTTAGGATCTGCGTCAAAATCTTAAAATTTGACATTTCTACAGAATCACAATCAAATTTGCCACTCAGATTTTCAGAGCAAGATTCATGTTAATTTCCGACAATCAGAACATCAATGGCTCTAGTAGCCACAATGCATTTTAAAATGGCAGAAAATTACCCTGATATCAGTTCTGCATAACTTAAATTTAAATAAGTGAAATAGTTTCTGAAACCAGCTGTTTTTCTTAGTGCCTCTGGAGTTCTAAGTTCCACTGTTGTGGCCATTTTGGTTTTAGGATCAGTACCAAAGATTCATGTTGTATAGAAAAGTACTACAGTACACTGGTTCATGTATCTGAGAGCTACCCTTAATCTGAACTATTTGTCACAAGTGCAAATTGAAGAACATGGGACAACACATGTTTTGGCCAATATCTCATAATATTTTATAGCTACAGAAAAAACCTGTTACATTAGCACATTCAATCTGTATAAGTTTCATAAGTTTTGTTTAACTACCTTTTTAGGAGTTTTTGCTATTAAGTTGCGATTTTTAAAGAAAATTGTCAGTTTTGACAGTATAACCTGAAAAGAAAAACAGCAGATTGATATAGTAAACTGCAAAAATGATCAGCATAGTGATGTAAATCACTATGTTGGTCTCAATTGTCTGACAAATTATTATAGGAGTTATTGCCATTTAATAATAACTAGAGTGAAACTGTAAATTGCAAAAAATAATCAACAAGACAAGGTCTTTAAATAACGCATTTGGTAAAAGAAAATGTCAGACGAATACTTATAGGCGCGTTTGCACTTTAATAACAATTTTGTTATGAAAATGTACGTATTTGCCTTATAAATTTAAAGCTATAACAGCTAGAGTAAAACTGTAAATAGCAAAAACAATCGGAAGGACATGGTCTACAAACCATTTAAATGTCAAAAATTCGTCCAGTTACTCCTTATACTATTACATGTCATTTACTCATAACTTTTCTTGAAATTTTCAGTGTTTGCTTTGTAACTTAAAACTGATAAATTTCTCAATGAATTATCCTAATACTTACCATTAAGTTTCTATTATAAAGGAATACATAATTCAACAATTCAACAGTTAACAAAATCGCAAAGTTCCCAAGTCGGAAAATTAGGAAAACAATAGCAGGTGTACAACTTCAACACATTTACAATCTTTCTGTGAAGATTTAGAGTTCTAGATTGAAAACTAGGAGTTGATTACACAATATATGTACTGTTTTCTGCAAATGTGCTTAATAAATGACCAAGTTCCAAGGTCTGTAAAATTTGGAAACATGCTGGAACACTTTCATAATAGCAGGTGCAATAAATTCAATACATGTGCAAACGTACTGTGAAGGTTCATAGATCTGGTTTGAAAACTGTAGGAGGAATTGATAAAAATAGATACCCCATTTACCCTGCCCGCCTGACTAAACCATAATATAGCCCCCAAAACCAGAGTGGAACTCTAAATTGTAAGGCAAGGCCTACAAATAACTCGTTTGCCTCGTTTGGTCCAAGATTGTCCAATGACTTCTTTTTTTGGAGTTATTTCCCTTGAATGACAATTTATGAAATATCAGTTTTCTCCTTTTAAATAAAAAACTATAGCAGCAAAAGTAAAACTCTAAAAGCAAAAATAATCAGCAATTTATGTCACAACAGCAAATAGTTCTTTTTTCATTACATTTATAAGCACCATTTTTTTCAGTTTAAATTCCCTTTTAAGTCGATCAGAACTTTGTATGTTGCTTAATTAAGAAATGACTCAAAAGTCTGAGAATTTAATTGAGTTTTGTTTTGAGAAATCTAGGCCTGAACATGAATGATTCTTTAACTAATCGAAATTTTACTCTAAATGTGAATGCTGTCTGTAAATTAAAGTGTAGAATAATGTTAATCTTACATGCTAGTGAACACAGTTTTCTAAAAGTTTAAAAATACAAGATTGTCCTCTTGTTAAAGAATTTCTATCGTGTTTCTTATTCAAACTACACCGAGACAGTTAACAAGAGACCATAAAAGCAACGATTAATTGTATAGTTATGAATACAATACATTACTTTCTGGACATTTAGGTCTGTGTGGACTACGGGTGTTGGTGTAATAGAAATGTAAGTGGATTATAGATCTATGTGGAAAATAAGTCTTTATGGACCATAGGTCTGTGTGAGCTGTGGGTTTGTATGGACTACAAGTCTGGGTGGACTATGGGCCTATGTGGACAACAGGTCTGGATGTGTGATTGCCATTAGGTTTCAGTGTCCTTATTTCAGTAATCTAACAGTCACAGTTGATCCACATATTTTCGACAAAATGGCACCATACACCAATTAAATTCAGTTGATCATTTGTCACGGGGCATGCTTTGTTTGTAAAAGCAGTTTATGTCCCAAATTTATATCAGTTATGAGTACAAATTTAGTGATCTTTTCTATTGCTACAGGGTTGTAAATAGGGAGAAATGTAGAGAGGGGAGGGATAAAGGAGCAGGGGGAGGGAGAAAAGAGAAAGGTACCCCCTGTCCACCCCCTTATAAAACCATTGTGGAAAAAAGTCTAACCGACATTAGCGACAACAAAATGGTATGGTAATCATGGTATTTCCCAAGGAAACATAAGCCGAAGACGACGTATATAAATAAAAACCAAAGGACCACAGACAAATATACTTTCTGTACTTTGATTGTTTTGTAATGTTTTCCCTCTGTTTTCTGACCGCCATTAATTTCTACAGGTGTATCGGTACGTTACAAATATACATTCTAGATTAAAACATTTCATATCAGTTTAGAAATCCTAAATATTGGTGGAAAATCCAGCTTATTTAATTTGAACGTATCCCTCTATACTTTTTAAAGAGAAACATTGAAAAACATAAAAAAATAATAATTAAAGTGATTCAGCATTTAAATATAATACGAAGAGCAAATTTTGAAGTGGATTCCTGTGGATTCCGATAAGTCGTGTCACCCCAAATTTACATCTGGGGAAAGACAGATTGAAAATGTATTGCCGCATGGCGCTGGGACTAGTGCATGGCGTAACGAACGATTATAGTCTTGGTACAGATACGCCTTATTTTGATTCTGTATGTGTGTATGAGGGTATTTTACATTATTTTCTATTTGTAGGTTTGGATCCAATTTCATTTTTATAGAATGATAGACCAGGGACAGTCTATACCAACTATATAGACTGTCTCTGGATAGACATACACGTTATTTTGCCTTTTACAACAATACATGTATATAAATTATCTTATATAGTGATTCGGAGTTGGTACATTATTTCAAATTATTTTAATAAAATGATTGTCACAACAATCATTTGAATGGATTCTCGATTTAGTAAATCTAGTCTTGGACCTATTATTCCAATTCCACCCACCCCCATTAAGGCACTTTCATAGCAGATAAGATTGGATATGAATGTATACATTGACTTGGGGTTTTTTTACGTCCTACACCGACAACTTAATGCCCTTGGTCGGACTGGAATGTATACATTGACTTGACTTGGGGAGTTTTTTACGTCCTACACCGACAACTTAATGCCCTTGGTCGGACAGGATGTATACATTCCGATAGTGAAACTATTTATATGACGATTTCGAAATCCCAAACTCTGGAGATTCGCCGAGAACGAGTAAGAGATATTTATGTGATGTAATTGTATATTAAATGTGCCTAGTTTATTCGTTTATTACTTATTTATTACCTGACACTTTACTTTGATGAAAGGTAAAAATTAAAGATCAATAAAAGACCGACATAATAAGCCACGAAAATGTAAATTTAGATAATTATTTTTATATGAAAATTTGATTTAAAAAAAACCCAGGTATTTTATTAAAAAAAGACGTCTAAATCAGTAAAAATCAGTGGAAAAAATGCAAGAGCAAACAGCAAATAAATATATCTTTATAATACGAGAAAGTAACTAAAGATATTAATACCAATTCTCCATAAGGATCAAAGGATGTCCATATAGGGTGAGACATGACATGTCTCAGATTTAGCTGATTTTCATTTTATAAGTTGAAATTGACCATTGGACCACAAAATAATTATTGTTTGTTATGATTTGACTTCGGTTGCCATGGTAACGGAGGCGGCCATTTTGGGCCGATTAAAATACAGTGAAAAGGGCAATATTCAAACCCAATTTTTCAGGGGAAAATAGATTCATATTCAATAGAATTTCTTTATTTGCTTAATTCAATATCTCATTGACAATATTCAAAACAGTTACAACACTTTAAGTATATGTGTGATCAGACTGAGACTATTGAACATGTAAAGAAATAGTGCATTATTCTCTATAATTTTTGGTAAAAAATATTACCATTTTTGACACTTTTCTGACTCCATTTTCAGAAAATGCACCAATCACAAATAATCATCCTGAATATAATTACATAGATTGATGATTAATATTCAAAAATTTTAAAAATCTCAATGGGGTAAGAAAAAATGTCTTTAAAAAACACTGTTAAAGTTGGTTACCATGGTAATAAAAAAAAACGGCAATTTTTCGATATTTAAATACATGTATGACCATACTTCTAATATGAGCCAAGATAACAATTGTTGTCATCATATGTACCTAAAATGATCTTTTCAACATAGTATGACCTTAGAAAACTTTCAAGGTCACTTGTGTTCTTCCCAAGGTCACTTAAAATTGATTTTGCTTCGAGAGTTTCATATTTGAAAGTTCAATTTTTAGTTGACCTTGACCTTGAGACACTGTACCCTGAAATGATTTCAATGTTATTTTAAGTTTATAGTATGTATGTTAAAAATAATAATTAAGGATGATTTAATTTATTACTAAGAGAAACAGTAGTTTCATGGAAATATTGAACAATACAAAAATGGCTTTTTTTCACAAGTTACCATGGTAACCATCTTTGACAGTGTTTTCTATAGACATCTTTTGTTACCCCATTGAGATTTTTATAAATTTTGAATATTAATCATCACTTTATGTAATTATTTTCATGATGAGTATTTGTGATTGGTGCATTTTCTGAAAATGGAGTCAGTAAAGTGGCAAAAATGGTAATTTTTTAGTAGAAAAATTCCAGAAAAAATTCATGATTTCTTGACATATTGGATAGCCTCGTTCTGACTACACATTTATGTTTAGTCTTGAAACTGTTTTGAATATTGTCAATGAGGTATTGATTGAATTAAGCAAATAAAACATAATATTGAATATGCATTGATTTTTGAATAACAAATTGGGAATTGAATATTGGCTATTTCGCAGTATGAGAAATGATAAAAAATGACCGCCTCAGTTACCATGGCAACCGTGGTCAATCATAACAAACAGTCATCATTTTTATGATCCAATGGTCAATTGCAACTTATGAAATTAAAATTAGCAAAATCTGAGACATGTCATGTCCCAGTTATTTTGGCGCTTAGGGATAATTGGTCTTAATTTGTATTTATTTTAATTAAAAACTGTACTATAATAAATAAAAACTCCATATTTTGCCGACGTTTCGACGACCACTGCCGTCTTTATTCATATGCCTTGAATAAAGACGGCAGTGGTCGTCGAAACGTCGGCAAAATATGGAGTTTTTATTAATTATTTATTTTAAGATATAAAAATTGTTGTTTAAAACAGAGACATATAATTACATGTAATTTTAATTGTAATTGTATGTCTCTGTTTAAAACTATTTATAAAATGCAAGTTATATTTTGATACCTAAAGAATGACATTAAAAATACCTAGGGTCGTATATTAATTCCATAAAACTAAAATAAAATTTTAAATTTTATGAACTTTTAAACAATTTAACAATAAAAATACAATTAAAAAAATCAGTTTCGTTTTAAAAAAAAATGTCATCAACAGTTTATATAGTGTAAAAAGCACAAAAGTTAATTATTTCATAAATTGTTTTTATCGTTTATTTTAAATTCCGAATATATTAAGTCTTGTTTATGCACATAAATGTTGATTTTCGTTAAAAACTCTGCACATACATTTATCGTAAAGGTAAGCATAGATCATAACATAGCTAAGAAGCAAGAACATGCGCACCAAATAACACCTTTTAAGAACAAACTAGCGATATCTGTAATGTCGTCAGTCTCGGAATTTGCCTTAGTGATGACGATAAAGTTAAATAAATTCAGAATGAACGTAGACAAAAAATAAACACAATTAAGATGGAGGCCAGAGCAAAACATGATTTTACTGCAACTGCGGAGGATGAGTTAAGCTTTCGACGGGGCGACATCCTTAAGGTATCAAAATGTCCATATACACATTTTACACAAATTACGATTGTTTACCCCCTTTTTGAAATGTTGCATGGGTTACTCTCAAAGACATCATGATCTGTCTATTGCGCAAAAGTAAAAAAAGAATGTGACCCCACTGTATTGCTTGTAGTTTACCACACTGCATTACTGCAAATAATTTTACTATAATTGTAACACAAACAGCATCTATCTATATCAAGTCCAAAACTTATTTTTATGTGTAAATGCTGTTCTACTAAAGACGGTAATAGGACACTGTTCCTTCACTATAAGTATCCATATACAATAGGGCACGGTCATATAGGCGCATTTAGCTATATGAAAACCCATTAGTCCAAGTAATATCATATTTAACATATATATAATACACATCTTGAAACATCTTTATTGCCATTTTGTATTTTTCGTATAGCTTGTACATTGTTTTTTTATTATAAGACCAATACAACTATTAGTCCAAGAATCCTTTTTTGTGTGGGTCCCACATGAAATAAAAAAGAGCGTTCAATAGCAGAGGATTCTCAGACTATACAACTATAAGAGGTTGTCAGTTGTTTAAATTATGTCTGGAAACAGTTCTAACGCTTCTGGCAAAATATTCATGAATATAATGCCTACCTACATTTAAATAATCCATAAAATTGATGCAGACATGAATTATTTCTTAAATTAAGGCAGTGTATTAATATTTAATCAAACAAGACTAATTTACAAATATCTGCCTACTTGAAAAACAGGTAGATTTTAGGCATGAATTGGTTTTTTTTAGAGATTTGTCTGTCATATAACCTGAAAGATTATGGTTTTTTTGTAAAACATGCAAACAAATTCCAGAGCTCGTTTTTAGCCAAGTTGCAACAAAGTTGAACTCGGCTATTGTTATGATGATGGCGGGCGGCTGGGCGGGCGGGCGGGCGTCAACAATTGGTTTCCGGACCATAACTCAGAAAGTTGTGAACCGTTTTTAATAAAACTTTAGAATATTGTAACGTACCATAAGAGGAGGAACCCTATTGATTTTGGGGTAAATCCGTCAAGGTCACAGCAACAGAAAAACGTTAGAAAATTTCTTGAATCAGTGGTTTCCAGACCATAACTCAAAAAGTTCTCAACCCATTTTATTGAAACTTTGGTATATTGTCACATACCATAAGAGGAGGAACCTTATTTATTGGGGTAAATCCGTTAAAGGTCAAGGTCATAGTGACAGAAAAACGTTAAAAAATTTCTTTAATCAGTGTTTTCCGGACCATAACTCAAAAAGTTCTCAACCGATTTTAATGAAACGATTGGAAGGGTTACTACTTATGAACGGTTGAATTTGTAATAACCAATTATGTTAAATCTTAAAATGAAGACAAGGAAAGTTTTGGTTTATAAAATAGGGCAACTCTGCTTTTGCACCCCTGTTCATATTGATTTTTTTACTTCTAAATTTATTCTAAGATAAATGAGCCATCTAGAATTGTAAATTTTATAACCTTGGTATTTTTGAATACATTTTAGCAGGTTGTTAGTTCAGAAATGACTTGGATCATGAAAATGAATGGTCTTGCCAATCTAAAAAGATTACACAATTTATGTCACAAACTGCCTCCGAACACTGACCATATCATGCATTGTACAACTTAAAACATACCAAAGTAATTACCAGGGTGAAATGTGACATTCACTACCTTCAACATTCCTGAGACACTACCTCAAAATACCGCAACTCTGATATTTCATCCTCAGAAAAATTAGCTACAATATTGAAGCCCCCATGGAGATTTTCAAAAGTTGAGAATTCTGACTGTAATTAATACCTTTTGAGGTGCATATTTATATTTTTATGAAATCTTTTTATTTATATGATTTATTACCAAAAAGAAAAAAAATAACATGATTTATTTATTAATTATTAGTTCCTTGTTTATTTATTTGTAAGCGGGTTCGATTCTCACTGCAGGCAGGGTGTACTCGACTCCAATCTTAATTGACAAGGATTGCCAGTTTTCCTACTGCAGGTCGGGGGTTCTCTCCGGGTACTCCGGCTTCATCCCCCAATAAAAACTGGACGCCATGAAATAGCTGAAAAATTGCTGAAAGTGGCGTTAAAACACCATTCAAACAAACAAACAAACATTTATTTATAAAGTTTGTAAAATGTTATTTATTAACAAATTTGCTATATGGCAGTGTTATTTGAAAAATAATTGCAAGCTGTACAAGTATTAAAAATTCTTATAATAATTTAGTTGTCCATTACTTTTACTTATTACAGTGTTAAAAAATGACCTCTTTGATTCTTTGCTTAATTCATTCATGTAGATTAATTTCTTTTGACAGTCCAGTTCATGAACCAAACCTATTCTACTATGAGACCAGTATGTATGGTTACTTGGGTTTTCTGAAGTAAATATAATGAAACTGTACTTTGAACATATTCTTTATAGATTTCATTTCAAGGTTTGACCAAGGTTATCTCACAAAGGGCATGCTAGTAAAGTTGTGACAGGACTTTTTAGTTATTGTATTACCCTAACAACACATACATGTAGAATGGTCTAGGTAATTGGTCATATAAAATTGATCAGTGCCGTTTCAACACAAGGATTGTGTGTTCAAGCCAGACTTCAGACAAGGTGCGTTTTCCCCTTATTTTTTATTAACAAAGGTCTCTAGCCAAAAGGTAAGATGTTCACACTGTATAACAGATTTGTCCACCCATTGAAATGGACACCATAATATAGCTGCAAAATCTTTTGAATGTTTCCTAAAATATGATTCCAACTAACCAGCTAACCAAAATAAGCAAAAGATATTCAATACCTATGTGTCAGTAGGCTTGATAAGCTTTTGTTTGACTATATATATTAAGAGTGACCATGTGTTACAGTCAGGTGCAATTCTATAAAATAGAGTTAACATGATATTTCGGGGTTTTTATTGCAGATATTAAGTTTCGATGAAGATCAAAATTGGTTCAAAGCAGAAATGAATGGAGAGACAGGTTTTGTACCACATAACTATATAGAAATGAAGCCTAACCCGTAAGTTTTCTATTACTGCCTTGTATTGTTTGAACCTTGGGCATAATATCTTGCTTTAGAATTATGGCCCTTTATAATAAAAAATTGTAAATTCACCTTGTACGCTTTCTAAATCAAGCAGTTGTTGTCCAGTCTACATGAAACTTAGGGAAAATGTTTATGGGGATGTAAATAGTATGAAGTGGTTGTCAAACACATTATAGTAGTACATGGTTCTTGTGATATAATTGACACCTGTGCAAATACCCCATAATTCTTTGGTATTAAATTGGCTGGTTATCAATTCATTTGGTTTATAAGGATTCCTGCAACTTAATACATGTGCACACCTCTCTGTCAAACTTTTCAATCGGGCACACTGGCATTTTATGGCATATGGCACTCGTTAGCCTTTTCTCTTTAAATATGTTTCTATTTTGGGGCAGTGGTGGGATATTTAATACATGTATTTAACAATATCATAATTAACTTCAGATCCAGCTACTACTTCACAAAATCAATTATACATGTTGTTGAGACTCAGTTCTTTTAACCAGGTGTCATCTTCAGGTCTTTCCAAGACAGTTCTATTTAAAATTTTGAACCACAAACTGTATGTGTGCCATGCAACAGTCCCTTTGCCACCAAGCATGTCTTGATGAACTCTGTTGATGTGGTCTATTAAGTGGATTCTTATAAGGCCCTGCCACTAAGTGGCGAACGCCTTATAGTAATCAATCTGTCTGTGTGTCGATCCATCCGTCGGGCCCAGAACTATTTTGTCTTTTGTCTTTTGAGGTAGACTTCTGATAATTGGAAGGTGGGTAGATAATATCAAGATGTGTCGCACACCATGGTTGATTACCTGTGACCCTGAACTTTGACCTCAAGGTCAGCGGGGCCCGTAGAGATGCATACCATCGGCCCGTAGAGATGCATACCATCTCACTGATATCTATTTCAAATCTGTCTACACAGTTTGCCGATTTCCAGTTTCTGCATTAACTTGCCCTGGTCACGCCCTGGTCACATTAATAACAATTGCATGCATTTTCCCGCGGTGAATAACCATTTTATTTTTAGTGAATATCCTTTTTTATTCAAATTTTTCAGTCACATTATTTTTATACAAAATGTTTTATATATTATTGAATAATATTTATTACTGCACATAATTCAGTCAATTTTATAAGGTTTGTGGACTATTCTAAATGTAACAGTGCATTTAACGCAATGGACTTTTTATATTATAGACATTAATATTTTTATTTTAATAGGTGGTTTGTTGGCAAAATTACACGATGTCAAGCTGAAGAGAGATTACTTAAAAAATCTAATGGTGTTGTCATGCAGCCAGATGGTGCTTTTTTAGTTCGAATGAGTGAAAGTGCACCAGGAGAATTCTCTATATCTGTCAAGTAATTATAATACAATAACTTAATTATATAACATTGAATATCGCTGTTTTGCTGTATTTTTATTCCCCTGTGATGACATGTTGGGGGGCATTAAGTTTAACTCATGTCTGTACGTACGTATGTATGTCCTAACGAATTTCAGTCAAGCTTTTCTCAGAAACTGTACATGAGAACAATTTGAAATTTGGCAGGGTGGTTCTGTATCACAAGTTGTACGTCCTAGGTGAATTTCGCACCTGTCAGACAACTACTTCCTGTTTGGGACTTCATTTGTACATAAATATGTCCGTCCATATGTACGAATTTCTGTCAAGCTTTTCTCAGAAACCGTACATGAGAACAATTTGAAATTTGGCAGGGTGGTTCAGTATCATAAGTTGTACGTCCTAAGCAACTTTCAGACCTGTCGGACAACTACTTCCTGTTTGGGACTTCATT
Source organism: Limnoperna fortunei (assembly GCA_944474755.1). Lineage (NCBI taxonomy): Eukaryota > Metazoa > Mollusca > Bivalvia > Mytilida > Modiolidae > Limnoperna > Limnoperna fortunei. The sequence goes on from OX104117.1 coordinate 66,572,749, forward strand.
TAGCAGGGGCATCTGTGTCCCATGGACACATTCTTCGATTTTTTTTCCTTTGATTTTCATGTGCGGTATTATTCTATCTCACTCTACTAGCGAGAGATGGGCCCGTATCGCCCCTGACAAGATGTCATTAGGTAACACAGTGACGTTACAATGTTACAAAACAGCGATAATCAGATTATTTAAGTTTCATGAAAAATCTATAAATATAAATTTACATATAGATTATTGTTTGTTTTTTTTTCAAGATAGAAATTTTCCATGGAGCTGCTTGCATTGAGAGGAGTATTAAAATCTAGAACAAAAAAAAAGAGTATTTGGTCTATCCCTGATTTGTTACTTGTGATGTAATATTGTTTACTGAACACTGTCCTTAGAAACTGTTAATAATTATCCATATGGCACCAGATACAGTTTAGAAAGATGATAATTATTCATATCAGGCTTGTAGAGCGAGCTGGAATTTTCTCAGCTTGCATGTTCAAAGGAAAATTGAACTAAAGTGATCAATGCAAATATTAATATCATATAATATATTCTGTGTTCATTTATGTTTTCAGTTATTAAAAAACACTTGTCAAGTGTTCACATAGTGTTAGAAGTAATTGATATTTTCATGTTTAATAATGTCTAGAAATCTTGGCATCTTAGATTGGCTAATTAAGTTTTGGTTATAATTTTACTATTCTTAATAAAACTATCTATCTTAAATTTTCACAGACACTTGCACATATAGTTAACTTCATCCTCAATATACTAAAAGTTGCATACTTGACATAGCCCCATATCGCTCTCTCAGTTAAACAGAGATGTATAATTTGATGAAATTTATTTATTTTGCCTTTAAAGATTTTTTAGAGAACTTAGAATAAAATTATTATTTTCAGATAGATTTCTGTGTAAAATTGTGAATTTGTAATTCTACTTCATTTTTTATTGTCGTAATATAGTATATATAAACAATTAAGGATAATTAATTCATTAGTGCCCCACCACTTTGTGGCGGATGTCCTATAGTTATCAGTCTGTCCGTCCGTCCCTGGTCCGTCCGTCCGAACTAATCGTGTTCAGGCTGTAACTTTTTTATCTTTAAAGGTAGGCTTGATATCTGGAATGTAGGTAGATAATATCAAGGCGATGTGTCACATACCATGGTTGATAACCTTTGACCTTGAACTTTGACCTTAAGGTCACATTATTGCTTTCTGTATGACAAATTTATGTCAGGGCTGTAACTTTTTAATCTTTTGAGATAGGCTTTTCATATTTGGAATGTGGGTAGATAATATCAAGGTAATGTGTCACATACTGTGGTTGATAACCTTTGACCTCAAGGTCACATTATTGCTTTCTGTATGACATATTCATGTCCGGGCTGTAACTTTTTTATCTTTTGAGATAGGCTTTTCATGTTTGGAATGTGGGTAGAGAATATCAAGGCAATGTGTCGCATACCGTGGTTGTTGACCTGTGACCTTGAACTTTGACCTTAAGATCACATTATTGCTTTCTGAATAACAAATTCATGTCAGAGTTGTAAGTTTTTTATCTTTTGAGGTTGGCTTTTGATATTTGGAATGTGGGTAGATAATATCAAGGTGATGTGTTGCATACCATGGTTGATGACCTTTGACCTGGACCTCAAGGTCGGCGGGGTCCACAGAGATGGGTACCATCTCACTGATATCTAGTTTGTTTTAACATTTCCGGTCATTAGTTGTTTCTCACTTCGTGGCAAACATTAGGTAAAATATAATCAAATATGAATTTGTATACACAGTGAACAAAATAGCTAAAGTTTATGATCTCATAAAAAATAATTGCAGGTTCAAAGATAGCATACAGCATTTTAAAGTTCTACGAGATGGACAAGGGAAATATTATTTGTGGTGTGTAAAATTTAACTCTGTAAACGAAATCATAGATTACCATAGAACAAACTCAGTAAGCAGAACACAGACAATAATGTTAAAAGATCTTATAACGGTAAGTTGTATTATTTGAAACATTTTTTATGGGGCCAATTGGTAATGGTAGTTAGTCATTACTGTGCTTGTCAACACTGAATCTTACTTCAGCCTGGATGTGCTCGATTCCAATCTAAATTAACAAGTATTGCAGTTTTCCTTACAAAAGTCATGGGTTTTTCTTCAGGTACTCTCACATCTTCCCCCAAAAAAGGATGGCAGGGTATGGCTAAATGGCTAAAATAGGCATTAAATGCAAAAAAACCCCCAAATTTTAGTAACAATGATCAGAAAATTTTTCAGACAGTTGGTGAATTTTAGGGGCACATGCTCACCTTGCATATATGTGCACACTTATTTAGTATCAATATCAACTTACATTAATATATGTATAAAACTATATAACTGCAATAAATAGTTAAAATACATGCAAATAATATTAAATAAAGCAGGGGTAAAAATAAAGTAAATTGAATAAAGTAAAGACCAAAAATACAAGTAATGGCATAAATCTAAGGTAATAAATAAATGTACACCAAATTACATTGTAGGTAGTTAGGATAAAAACTAAAGTTAACACACATGAACATATGTTAATAACATGCATAACAACATACAGCACAGCTGCTGCATACCTGAGCGTTTACCTGGTAATTAATGATGAAATTCAAATTGTACCGGGGCCTTGGTGGCCGAGTGGTTAAGGTAGTTAGTCTGCTAATGATCACATTCTTTACTCTTTTTATCGAAAACATGTTAAATCTGTTACAGGAAAAGAATGCAATTGCTATGTATGACTTTAAACCAGAAGATCCCACAGAACTTGGTTTTAGAAAAGGGGATGTAATTACTGTTTTGGAATATGTTGATGAAAATTGGTGGAATGGAAGATTGAATGACAGAGAAGGACTCTTTCCTGCTGCATATGTTAAACTGCAGTGATAGAAAGTAACACTGCTGATTGGCTTCTGTTGTTTGTGCCATTTTTAACAGTTTGTAAGCACCATAAGCAGAAAGAGTTGGGGATGTAACGGGGTGTTTTATTTTTCCTTTCTAAATCCTCCATAAGACGTGTTCTGACATCCTTTCCATATATTATTCTTTATATTATTTAATTACCAACAAAGCTCAATGCATAACTTTTTTTCTTTTGTCTGGTAAGTTTTCGTAAACAATCATAAAACCTAATTTTTAGTTTATGTTGTTAGATTTTGTGACGTTGTTAAGAGTGTGTGGTACAATCTCAACTTGTTATAAAGTAAAGTTATATATTGAGGTTGTCATCAATTTATTACAGCAGGGCCATAAGTTGTAACTAGGCAGGGGAGGCAACTGCCTTCCAGAAAAATAGGTGGTTTTTAAAGCAATCAAGCAACTACAAATAAAAGAACCCCAACATTTCCTCCAGTCATAACAAATATTCATGTGCCAGAAAGTGGAGTTAATAGGGGTTTTTTTGTCGAAATGTCTAGATGCTGGGGGAGTGCAGCTATTAGCCCCCCTGCCTCCTCTTCTGTGCAAGGGCCCTGTACAATGTATTAAATATGTTTATAGCAAACCTGTGTTATTTTTATTGTTGTGGAAAACAGTGGTACAAACAGTTTTACAGAAATGATGTATTGCAATAGGTATTGTTAAATAGTAATAATTGTATTTACTGGCAAAGCGAATAGTTGTTTACAATGGTTATATTGTGTGTAATTAACTCCCCCTTTTTTGGGGACAGTAAATTTGTCACTGCATTCATCTAACCGTCCATAAATACTAAGAATTGATACATGTAGTTACCAAAAATAACTTTTTTAGAATTATTCGAAGAAAAAAGTCATATGTATCAGATTTATTTTAAATTAATTGGCATTTTTTAAACAGTGCTTTATTATTTGTTGTCATTAAAAAATAAGGAATGTTTTGATAGTTATAAATGTACATGTAAACCCCATTTCTGCTATTGCTTTCTGTTATAAGAGGGTTATGGATCTATTAATGATTGGCATTCTTAGAGATCCCATAATAGCAAGTGGCGGCCTTATACTTTTTGTAAGACAATATATTTAGTTTTATATACTGCCTGGTAAATATTTTCATATTTTGTATGAACTACTATTTATTGTAGCTTGTTATTTTAGTCACCCAAAGTTGAATTGTATTGTATTTTGGCTTTATATATACACATTTATAGATTTGACAAACAAATATACATAATGTGCATTTATAAATTAACAAAAGTAATTAAACATATAAGCATATTGCTTCCAATTGATAATTTTGAAATGATTTTTAAAGTTTTATTAAGTATATATACAAATCTGGTAGCTTTATACTCTTTTTAGTTCGTAGGAACAACATGTTGTGCTCTTTTTGTACACACATATATCTTATAATTGATTGTACTACCATATAGCAAGTATAATCATGGGGTTAAATTTTCATATTTGTTCTCTAAATAGGGGTATTTTTTTTGTGGTATAATTGATTTAATGAATTTAAAATTATGTAATGAACAATCATATGTTGACTTAAATTTGGTGAGATTTTATTTTCATGCTCATGAATATAATGAAAATTTGAACCTCCCGAAAATTACCCAATATACATGTATGTTATTTGTATTACTGATTATAAAATTTTGCTCAGGAGATTGGTGATCCTGATCATTATACATTTAAATATGATAACATTCATAATACCTATTCCTAGTGATATTAAAGCTTTGTCAAACTTACATTATATATCCATCCATTTCAATGATCAACTAATTTTTATTTAATAGTTTCCAATGATTATAAACAAACTGAAGTATGGTTTACTATTTTATAATGCTTTAAAAATTTGTTTTTTTTTAAAGATGAAATTGTTTTCCATTGTTAGATCTGTGAAGTTTTTATTTCCTTTGTTTAATAATTGCATTCAAAAATTTAATTATGAACTTTTCGTATTTCTTATATTGTCGGTGGTAATAATTTTGGTCCCATAAGCAAAATGCATAACAAAATGATTGAAATGAACATAAATTGTACGATAAAAACAGTTTGTCTTTATGTCAGATGGAAACACATTGAATACATTGCTGTATTTGCTTCATTTTTGATTATTGGTTCTAAAGTTTTCAAGATTTGTAGATTGTCTTTTTGACAGTTCCTTGGTGTTCTGTATTTTGTTGTTACCTTCACCTCTAAGAGGTTACAGATATTAACACAATATGTCTTTGTGTCAAATACAGACAGCTTTAGTTACCCTCTATGATGTCTAGAGATATTAACACAATATGGCTTTAAGCAGATACAGACACTGCCTATTATTCTGATCTAAGAGGTATATTAATATTAAAACAATATGTCAGATACATACACCTTTTGTTCCTCTCTAAAAAGATCTACCAATATTCACACAATACGACCTTATGTCAAATACAGACACCTTTTGTTCACCTCTAAGATGTCTTTTTATATTAGCACAGTATGTTTTTATGTCAGATTCATACACCACTTTTTCCCCTCTAATATGACTACATTTATATTAGCACAGTATGTCTTTATATTGGATACAAATACCTTTGGCTTCGTTTTATTCTAAGAGGTCTCCCAATATTAATGTAATGTGTTTTATAACAAATACAGACACCTTTTGTTCCACTTTAAAAGGTCTGTCAGTATTTACACAATGTGTCTGTATGTCAGATACAGAAATCTTTTTTACTCTAAATGATCTACCATATAAATATCAGATACAGACACCTTTGCACACCATGAGATCTACCAGTATTAACACTGTGTGTTTTTTTAATGTCAGATATTGACACCTTTGTTCTACTCTAAGATATCTATCTACCAGTTTAACACATTGTACCTACATGTCAGAGTCGGACATCTTTCCATTCTACTATCAATATTTGCACAATGTGTTATTTTTAAGTCTGATACAGGCACCGTTTGATGTTAGTAAATTCTTCAGTTTCTAATGAAGGGTTACTGCTTATACAACTTGTTTTTAAGTACTTGAAGGTTTTATGATAGTAACTTTATCAGATGTTTACCCATTTGAATTTTAATTGTGTCTTGATGATATAGTAACTTATTGAGTTTGTAAATATATTTTTCTGTGTTCTTGCTACTTGTACAAAAGTCAATAATAACTGTGAGAATCACAAGTGTTCTGGATGTGTTTATTTTAAGAAATATCAATTATATGTTAATTCAATGTCTATATCATCACAAACAATGCGCCCTAGTGATCTTGATACTGACTGGTAAAGACAAATGAGGGCTAGTGTAACTGTTAGCTTCAATGAGCTTCAATGAAGGGGAAACATTATTTTCTTATTAGGGGGTTTCAAAATACCATAGCATCTGTTTTTCATATGATTTGGTAACTCAGTCAGTTAGATCTTTCATATACTCTTGTTGCTCAGAACTGTGTAGTGGAAATCTGCTGACATTATGTATAAAACTATACAAAGACATCATTACAAAAAATTCAAACTGATGAATATGTGACCATATTTATTTCTTAAAATGGCAAACTGGTATCTGCCAAAATTTAAATGCACATTTCAGAACTATCTTATTAAAATCATCTGTTATGATCACTCCAAATACTACTTATCTACCCCTGTTACTACAACACACTTTAATTTTCATGTAAAATTTGTCTTGGTATTTCTCCCCTTCTCTCCATGGGAAGTAGAACTCTCTTTACAATTACTGTAACTTGCTTAATTATTTCAAAACCAAAAAATGTTGATGCATTTTTGAATTTTCTCCATGGGAAATTGAACACCCTTCAAATTTCTATAACACTTTATTATTTAAAAATAAAATCTGCTGTGGTATTTTGACACTTACACCGTCCATAGGGAAAAATTATCTTCCACTTCTATTACTATAACACACATTAATTTTAATGGTATGTGTCTTGGTATTGTTCCCCACCCCTCCATGGGCAGTGGAACTCTGTTAACATTTAACTCACTTTATCATATTAAAAGATATTGTGTATTTTCTTTCTGAGAAATTGAACTACTTTTTTTATCCGGGAATTTTGTGGGTACACCGCTTCGAACTTTTGGGTTCTAAGTCAGGACCATTGTTATTTTCAATAGTCCAGTGCATGCCGAAGTTGGTAACCAACCACATTTGTTGTTTTCAGGCTTGATTATCCCTTTTCAGTAAACTGTACTCATACTCTTATTATAATAGTGAAAAGATTCTTATGCCCTGCAAAGTTTGTTAAGAGAAATATCGTTTTTCGGTTCTTTCATTCGTCCATTCGTCACACTCAAGTTTACCTTTGCATTTAAGTTGACAGAAAAAAAGAACCTGACCGACCAACAAAAACTGAAAGTCAAGAGACGACCACAAATCCAGATTTAGACAAAAATATACAACACAAACAAAAAAACCCCAAACAACAGAAAGTTAGTAAACGGAACCCAATAATAGACATGCTATAAAGATGAACGGGAAATTGACAATTGGAAAGTTTTTTGTTTTCCTTGAGTCTATTTCTAGAAGTAGGTCTATGTTAGAGACCGACGTAAATGTATTGGTTGTGTATTTAATTTCAAGCTTGTGAGGATAGATTAAACGAAATTGTAACCAAAATTAGCAGTGTTCAGGGACCAGACATCAATATAGCGGAATGTGAAATTAAAGGTCAAAGCAAGTCTTTTCTTTCTTCTTCAGCAGGCCTCATACGAGTATAAAAAAGTTTTTTCCGGCAAGGAGAGAAGCACAGTTAATATCGATAGGAATATTAGCTTATGTGATAACTAATTACCAGATACTAGATTTTATATATTCTCAGACCGTTTTTCTTGATAAGGAAACGTTAAATAAGATCGCTTTAAGCTGCATGCGTGGGATTGTCAACAAATTACAAAAATCTATGGCGAAAAAAAAATTGAAAACAAGCTACGCAAATACCCAAAACAAAAGCCTATGTAGAATGTTAGGAAGAATTGGCATGTTCGGTTATATTAGTGTAACCCGTAGTGTTACTTAGGGTCAATATCGATGTAACGCCAACGCTATGTTGTCCAAGAATATTCATCACAATACATGTTAGGTACTACATAAGATCAACCAATTCATTATGGCTGTAATAAATTTATGTTTGAGCGTCACAAATTTTCTTTATTTATGTCTGTGAACAGAAGTTCCCTGTTAAAGAAATTGCTGAAGGAATTGAAGGGAAGGGACAGCGTTATTTGACCAAGAGAATGTAACAATGACACTTACTAGTAGTTATCAAGGATCCTCTTTATTCAGAGTGTGCAAGGGGGTAGGGAAGTCCATTAAGTGAACTATTGTAGTCAGTGGTAACAACATACCTTTTGTGTATGTAAAACAATAGTGTGCTCTTTTTCGGACTTTAAATAAACTAATTTGGTGCTTGTACCCCATTATACCACTATCTGACGTAATCCGTAATTGCATCCACTAGGAGCACAAAAAACATCTCCGGTTAATGTCCTTAGATCGATATGTTTTGGGCTGTTGCGTAATTAAGTAAAGAAAACAACGTATATCCCTTTCTCCAAATAGGAGCCAGGTAAGCACTTGTTCTGTTATACAAAATAAAGTAAAACAAGGTTTAGAAGTTCTCCACACAACCACAAACGGACAAGTACATTTACAATAGCTAAAGTAGAACAAGGTTCTAACTCTACTTAACGCGAAACAAATACATGTGCATAAAGCGAACCTATAAAAACCAAACTGAATAAATTGTGAGGAAGAAAATATTGATAAATATATATATATTAAAATAAATAGTTAAAAGTACTTAAAAATAATGTATATTCACAATTTAAGTTTAGGAGAAAATATCTATTACTTGATAGAATTTATTATTTTGATTCAATATCAATAAACAATTGCCTAAAGCAGAATTCGGACATAAAAGTAGCAGTTATAATACGTAGGATGTCTGTCAATATTGCATCACAAAGACGTGTGTGTAAAAAACATGTAAAGTGATGTTTTGTTATGCAACCAAATTGTACATACTAGCAATTTAGGAAGTAATTAAATAGACGTATAGATGTAAGTGTCAGAATAATAAGGGTAATTGAAAAAGCTAAAGTTTCGATTGGACAATCGGGGAAAATTCAGCGATACGTGGTCATGTGACATTAGTTTTATAAAAATAACAAATTTGAAGAAAATCGTCACTTGACCACAGAACAGAAAGAATAAACAGTTAACGTGAATTTGTCTCCTTGTCTAGGTGAGTTAACATTATATTAGTTAAGAATAATAGTAAACCAAGATAAAATAAAGATTTCATTTAAAACCAAAATAATTTAAGAATATTTTGTATTCAACGAAAAATAATTGAAAAAGAGAATAATTATATGATTCAAATCTACAATTCAAGTATAAAATCTAAGAATCAGATTATTGTATTAATGTATATAAGTTATGTTTGTAAATATGTTTTTTTTAATAAGAAATCAGGTTTAACTATAAATATAGAAAATAATACATAGTCAGATTAATATTAGTTATTTGTATACTGATGTTATTATTTAAATAACAGGGAGACCAGTTGGATTTTATATCATAGTAAGAGAAGCTGTGGGAGTCAAGTAAAATGAATATTCGAATTGTAATCAAGAGTTAGTTCCCCATAACAAAATATAGTGCGAGTTGCTCACGAAATTGTATATTGATTTATGTATTGTTTTATTGTATGTTATTATATTGGTCACTTGACCACAGAACAGAAAGAATAAACAGTTAACCTGAATTTGTCTCCTTGTATAGTTAACATCACCATATATATCAGCATAACAAAGTTTGGTGGAGACGAGTGGAAGAACCACGGTACCAAAAGAAGTTGAAGAATCAATGTCACAACCATCAAATTACAACTTACGGTCCAGCAGTTCAGCACCAACAACCAGCAGTTCAGCACCAACAACAATAATCAACAGCCAACCCAGAGTCGCAGAAGAAACATCAAACATGGCGACACCAAACGTAAAGGTAAATGCACTTTTAGCAGCGTCTATTTTGCAACCGGCCTCTTCACAATTGTAAAAAGAGGATTGCGACCAGAATTTGAGGGTTATATAATCCAAAGTGAAGCCAAAAATTTAGAGGACATAAAAAGAGCAGCTATAGCGGCAGAGCAAGTTATTCAATCCCAATCAAACCGCTTAGGCGCAAAAAAGTGATTTCACATAGTGACATTAAGAGTTTACAGGACACTATGAATTTGTTAATGAAGAAAGTAGAAGACTTAAATGAAGAAAACAAATTGCTTAAGACAAATTTTGGCACATCTTCAGATAGACCATTTCACAATAAATCAAATTACAATAATTCTCAAAACCAAAAATTTAATAGACAAGACAACCAATTTGGCTTTTCAAATCAAAATTCAAAAACACAAACAAGAATAGAAGAAGGTTGTTCTGCTTGTGGTAGCAATAGATGTTCAGGCAAGATAGAAAATTGCCCAGCTAAGGATAAGATTGGTGCAAAATGTAGGAGGAAAGGGCATTATGCTAGGAAATGTAGAAGCAGAACAGATATAAACGGGCAATTAATACAACATTAGGAAAACGCGCCTATTTTTGGGCTTACGTCTAAAAATGGGCATATTGGCAGGAATCATGGGATAAATTTAATTACCCCCATGGATAGGAACAAGATAAATTTGGAAATTTTTGGGATAAGTACAGTGGCACTAGTTGACACTGGTGCTGCAATTTCATGTATGTCAGAAGACTTGTACCAAAAGCTTAAGGGAAACAATATTAAGATTGAACAAACTAGGTCTATGAACATATATGGTGTAGGTGGTGAACAACATAGTATTATTGGAAAAGTAAACCTTCCATTGAAATTTAAAGGGCTTGTCATCAATTATTCATTTTATAGGATAAAAGACTTGCAATATCCTTTAATATTAGGGGATGACTTTTTATTAAATAATAAATGTAATATTCACTACCCGTCAAGGACACTATATCTGCATGAAGGTAATTGGCAAGTAGCTCTCATCACAACAAAAGGTGGTAAAGCAAAAGCAGCAAAAAGAGTTACAATTCCAGCAAATACCATTGCTGAAGTTCCTGTTCTTCTTCCAAAAACTTTTACTAATGAAACGATTTTATTAGAACCTGTTCCTTACCTGACCAATTGTCAACTTTTGGGTGCTTCATGTTTGATTAGAGCAACTACGTCAAAATCTAGAGTGCAGATAATAAATCCAAACGATACTGATATCACTCTACCTAAATATAGTAGCATAGCAAGTATTTCTGAAATAGTTGTAAACTCTGTACAAGAAATGGTCAGAATTTTTTCAGAGTTAAATGGGTAGGGTATACGAAAACCACATGAGTTCCAGAAAAAGATATTGGTGAAGGTCTTTTTATGGATTCTTACACTAAACATACCCAAAGTGGTAAGAGCAGAAAAAGGAAACAACCGAGTTGTTTCAAACAGTCAAAATCATAACCTTTCTTACTGTAGACTTTAAACTAAAAAGTATTTAGTCAAAGCTACTTAGTAATCAAAATATTTAAAAAGAAGGAAGTACAAGTTAAAGATGACAAAAAAAAAATAATATGTTAATTAAATAAAATGGTAAAAGGAGTAAAAGTACAATTAATAAAAAGGAAAGGTTTTTAGATAATGTTCAAATAGAATCCATAAGGTTGATACATTTGTTGAGCCTTGAAATTAAGTTGGTTTTACAACAAATCAATCCAAAAAAAATCTCCATTGAATTTGTTTGTCAAAATTTCATAAGAATTTATCCAAATTTAGCTGGTCTAAATTTGAACAAATTAGTGCTTGAGAGATATGATATGTACAGTCATATCTTTTATAACGTGAATTAACTACAAACAAAATTCTCTCGTTGTAGATTGAAAGACAGGTGCAACCTTTATTTTGCCCAAAAGTTAATTTGTTGTGGAAAATAACTTTATTCATTACTTTTATGGCGCCAGTAATATCTGACAAGGCACACCAACACATGTTATTGAACTACGGATTAATTTTTGAAAGTCAAGGACACATAAATTTTGGAGAAGATACTTGGATGCATACATTTCAAATAAAGTTACCCATAAAAAAGGGGGGTACGAATATTGAAATGTGTAAAGATAGGGATTACTGCTTTCACTTTAATTCTATGGCTGAACAGTTGAATAAAATTCATCAGGAAACAATTTTCAACTTAAATGAAACTGTAAATATAATTAATGACTTAATCGAAACAAGTGCTCCACAAAAACACAAAGCTAGTAAGGCAAAATCAAAAAGAGCTATTTTGTCATTTGTGGGAGACTTATCTAAGACCATTTTTGGAACAGCTACAATGGACGATGTGAATATTTTAGCTAGTCACATCAACACGTAACTACAAAAACAATAATGTTAACAAATGCTTTGGAAAAGCATTCTGACCATGAATCATCTTTTATGGCAGTGGTAGATAAAAGAATATCAAAAATTGTAACGACCATTTCAGATAATCATAATGAAATAAACTTGTTACAAAGGGCATTAACTAATAGTACAAAACAACTGGAAAAGTTACTTTTCACCATTTCATCTCAAATATTATCAACTTTGTCTACAACTACAGAAGTTACACATAAATTAAACGATCTTAAACTAGGTATATACGATTTAGTAGAAGGAAAGTTATCTCCCTTATTGATAAAGCCTAATGTCTTACGACAATCTATTAGTAATATACAAAAGATTTTAAATAGAGATTATCCAGGATTCTTTATAACTCAAGTAAATCCAAATTTTTATTATAGTTCAAATGATTTTTTATTTTCAAGACACAAATCCGATATATTTGTTTTAATCAAACTACCAATTTCGTTTCAAATATCGAGCTTTGATTTATACAAAGTTACCTCCCTCCCCGTACCTGTGAATATTTCATCACATGGTACACAACTGTTGAATACCCCAGATTATATCGCCATTTCAAGAAATAAAGAGTATTTTGTCTCATTATCTCAAAAAGACATTGCAAGATGTGCACATGATAAAAATAATTGGCATTGTCGATTTTCACAATCATTAGCTTCTACAAAAGATTCATGTTTGGTAGCAATTTTAAATAATGACAAGGATAAAATTAAGGAAATTTGTGATTTTAGATTTGTACATGATGTTATAGTTCCTAAAATTATTTCCTTAAACCCGTCCTCTGTTCTGGTATACAAACTACCACAATTAAACCTAGATTGCTCAGGAAAACAAATGATCAAACCTGGTTGTCATTTTTGTATTATAAATATTCCATGTCATTGTTCATTAGCTACACCTCAGTTATATTTTCCCCCTTCGTTAACACATTGCAAATCAACAAATAATATTACCATCATTCATCCAGTTAACTTAGCGGTGCTTCAACAATTTTTTGACGCAGGCCAACTTTTAAATATCAATGGAAATTCTACTTTTGCTAAACAATTAGACATTGATATACCACAATTTAAAATGTATAATCATTCATTTTCTACATTTTTGTCAAGTGATAAGAAAGATCATTTAAGTTTAACAAAAATGGCTAAAGCGACAAAAGAAGATAATATGGTTTTTCATAGTTTAGCAGAACCTCTTTTAGAAGGTTTGATCAATGTTAAGTCTACATGGCCAAGTTTTGATGGAATATTAGGTATTATTGGTACAAGTTTATCTGGTATATGCGTTCTATTTAGTGTTTGGGCATTCTTTAAAATAAGAAAATTGACAACATTGCTATTAATTTTGGAAGGGTCAACAAAATCCAGGAGTATGACAATTCCATCTTTTATTTATAAACGAAATGAAATTACAACACCTCCGTCTGTAACAGATTCTTTCTTAACAGAATTAAATTTAAATCATATTTTAACGATAATAATTGGAATTTTAATTGTTTGCTTGTTCATAGTTATAATTTACAAACGTAAAACCTCACGACATCACACGTTTGTGTTGATGGAAATAACAACAGGTTCATCATGCCTTACTATACCACTATGTAAACTGCCATTATGTCCATCATATTGGAAATTTTCATTACCCCCCAAAATAGAAGGTCTAGAAGTTTCAGGTTGCCTGAGACCACTTTTAATTATTGATTGGGAAGATTTTTCTGTGACAAATAAATTGACCAATAAATCTATTTTTATTACAAAATACTGTCGATTATCTCTGTTCGAATGTCTTCGTATCAAACAAATATTAAAACACCCTTACTGTGTTTATATAATAGTTTCACATCAAAATTTATATAAAGTCATCAATGAATAATGTAAAATCTCGTCTGAACATACTAGTATATGATCTTCTACTATCTTCATCGAAAATATTTTCAAACAAATGTAAAAAAAAAAAAAAAAATTTATGAGTGGATAACAGGATTCGCTGAACAAACAACATGGATGTGTATGGATAACAAAAGGCTGAACATGCGTTTATTCAAAAAGGAATTCATATGATGGAGCGGAAATATGGGATACAAATGTGATATATATATTAGTATGTGGATTATGTGAATGTCTAGTGGAATGAATACTTAAAAGGATGTGAAATTATTCAAATTAGTACAATGTTATATTATGTAAATTGGAAGTTAGTATTAAAAAAAAAAAAAAAAAAAAGGTAATGTTAATAAACAAACAAACCAAGATGAAATGTTCATATATTTTGACTTGTGACGCAGCAAAGCGAGGCGCTTGCCACCTTTGTCTAAAACAACATTTATATTTTAATATTTCATTTTTCTTTGTGCAGTATTATTTTATTATTCATAATTGAACAATGTATGTATATATTTCAATTTGGTATTAGTATTTTGTACTTATGGTAACTATGTTATTTACATGTATACTATGTTTTATCCATAGATTTTCAACCACTCATACTTATTTTCATCCAGTAGAGGAAGTGGACTAACAAATAAACTTCATTGCAAAGATATAGTTGTTAAGCCAGGAGGAAAATTATTAGAACTTAGTAAAATTGCAGTTCATAAATTAAAACATTGTAAAGAGAATAAAATAGTGTATATCATGGCAGGTATTCCGGATATTTGTAATAAAAGTAAAGATTCAAGCATTCCATATGAGGAAAGTTGGTTTGATAAGGATGTTGACAAAGTATCTATAATTAAAGAAATTTTACATAAAGTTCTTGTGAATCTACAGGCTATAAATTGTAACGTTGTTTTTATTCCTATAAAGACTATGAATTTAAGAATTTGGAATACACATAGATTAAAAACTTATAAAACAAAAATTTTACAATATACTTCCCGATATGAGGAAATGCAAGTCCTTTTAAACCAAGCAATTCATGAAATAAACAAATATATTATTGAAATTAATACAAAGAACCGAATGGTTACTCCATTTATTGAATCATGTGTCCACAAAACTTCATCAACCAAAATTAAATATTCTTATAGTAAATTAGTTGATGGCGTTCATCCTTCTGATGAATTATTACAACAATGGTTAAAGAAGCTTAATAAAACAATGCAAGCAAATGAAAATAATTTGTCAAAACATTGCCGCATAAATTACCGTAGTTAGTTATGTATAGTTCTCATTTTTTTTCGGTGTGTAGTATTGTGTATATATCATTTGTTTTACATATGTAACTTTGAGGGACCAAAGTTTTTTTTAACCGGTGGGATAAATGTGAGGAAGAAAATATTGATAAATATATATATATTAAAATAAATAGTTAAAAGTACTTAAAAATAATGTATATTCACAATTTAAGTTTAGGAGAAAATATCTATTACTTGATAGAATTTATTATTTTGATTCAATATCAATAAACAATTGCCTAAAGCAGAATTCGGACATAAAAGTAGCAGTTATAATACGTAGGATGTCTGTCAATATTGCATCACAAAGACGTGTGTGTAAAAAACATGTAAAGTGATGTTTTGTTATGCAACCAAATTGTACATACTAGCAATTTAGGAAGTAATTAAATAGACGTATAGATGTAAGTGTCAGAATAATAAGGGTAATTGAAAAAGCTAAAGTTTCGATTGGACAATCGGGGAAAATTCAGCGATACGTGGTCATGTGACATTAGTTTTATAAAAATAACAAATTTGAAGAAAATCGTCACTTGACCACAGAACAGAAAGAATAAACAGTTAACGTGAATTTGTCTCCTTGTCTAGGTGAGTTAACATTATATTAGTTAAGAATAATAGTAAACCAAGATAAAATAAAGATTTCATTTAAAACCAAAATAATTTAAGAATATTTTGTATTCAACGAAAAATAATTGAAAAAGAGAATAATTATATGATTCAAATCTACAATTCAAGTATAAAATCTAAGAATCAGATTATTGTATTAATGTATATAAGTTATGTTTGTAAATATGTTTTTTTTAATAAGAAATCAGGTTTAACTATAAATATAGAAAATAATACATAGTCAGATTAATATTAGTTATTTGTATGCTGATGTTATTATTTAAATAACAGGGAGACCAGTTGGATTTTATATCATAGTAAGAGAAGCTGTGGGAGTCAAGTAAAATGAATATTCGAATTGTAATCAAGAGTTAGTTCCCCATAACAAAATATAGTGCGAGTTGCTCACGAAATTGTATATTGATTTATGTATTGTTTTATTGTATGTTATTATATTGGTCACTTGACCACAGAACAGAAAGAATAAACAGTTAACCTGAATTTGTCTCCTTGTATAGTTAACATCACCATATATATCAGCATAACAAAATAGTAAACCTATATGAATTGAACCTGCATTTTAGTCGAATATTTCATGCCTTTCACATTGTAAATTGGGCATGTCACCTAATACCTGTTTATTCCTAACAGAATGGTTTTCCCGAGGTGGTTCGATTTAATGTAAAAGAGCTAATCAAAACTCTGGTTCAGATGTACTAACCTTCACCAACTACACATGACGTCTGACCAAACCCTTCAATAAACAGTATATCAACAAACTAGAATGTAAAACATGGTTTATGGGTTCTTAACCCGCACAAAAGAAAACCTACACATCTATAAAAGCTAAAGATAAATAAAATCGTACAGGGCAGACAGTATATTTATACAAGCTGATTATTAATTTGATTACTAATAGGTGGCCTAGACCATGAGGCTATCGAGGCCATGTCATCGATGTAAATAATGTTACTAAATATGTTTATAATTTAGTAAAATACAGTTGTAATACTAAAACCAACATTCAGAACCTTTAAATTTAGCAAAAACAATGTTTTAGAGTTTAGTATATTCTGAAAAATAACACCGTTTTACCAATTTAGGAATTACAAAGGGATTGTGCTGCGATGATTACTTGATACAACTTTTATTAACTAGTGGTTTATGATGCAAAACACATCAAATCGCTGACAACAGTCATGGAAGCGGAATGTTTGGATGCTATATAAACAGTGTATTTTTTTAGCCTGAACTTTGTCAAGCTGTAGTTGCTTTATTTTTGGTTCTTTGTTGGTTCTCGAGTTAGTCGGCGTCTTGGTCTTTTATTTATGGATTGTCTGTTTAGACAGTGTCTTTAGTGTCCTTGGTGTTCTGTATTTTGTTATTACCTTCATTTCTTTTTCTTCCTTTGCTAATAAATACATTTAGGCAACATTTTAAAAAATTAATCTGTTCCAAGACATATTCCTCCTTATTTCAAGAATAAGCGTATCAATATCATCTCTTATACCTAAACTTCTATTGTTGCATCTTAAGTTGTAATTAGAAACAAGTATTGAGAGGTTTTTAATTCAATAGCATGAAAGCTAAACATCATAAAAAGTCCTAATTTATGTGAAGTCCTGCATGCGACGTTATTACGCCATACATTGTCGATTATGATGTCTTCGCCAAAGGACCGAAATATCGTCAGCCAGGATCCGTTAAATGGAAACAAAATTTCAAAGTTCTAATTGATTTTGTCGAGGACTTTGCAAGATGGACCAAGAGTGGAGGTAAGGAAACTGATGTCCTCCCTAAATGTGGTAAAGTTGTCAGGTCATTGATACTGAAGAAATAAATTATTTGAAAAGCGTCCTGCAGATAAGGCACAAAATAACTTTATTTTTGTGTGCAAAAAATTGATTGTATGACTAACAAATTATGTCTTGTGTGTACTAGCAGCAATACTACCTATGCGGAAACTACACTGTCTTGGGATCAAATTATTGACTATCACAAATATCTCATATCTGTCTTTGGGCTCTCTTCAAAATAACACAAAGTACACCCAGTGAACCTTTTATTGCCACTTCATCTAAATTTACAGCAAAACATCTTTCAGTCCAATTTAACCGCTATAAAATCGGACCTTCAAAAATATTTTCTGGGATCTGCCCAGTGCGTTTCGAGGTAACTTATAGGAGATATCCTCATTTTGGGGAGTTGTCATGTCATAATAAAGAAAACATAACCGCGTACAACAATTGGAAGCGTGTTTGGAGAGTGCCAGGCTCATTGCAGGATGAAGACTCTTTTTTTTGTAGATGTCGTTAACAACAGACTCGTGTAGCCGTGAAAAAGGCTGAATTATCTGCACATATCAAACACCCATTTAGTGACAGTCAAATGTTTTGCCCTTTGGTTCATCTTGTTCGCATTGATTTTATATTTATTAACATATTCGTGCAGTTTGGGGGACATGCTTTCAACATACAGTTTGAATTCTAATGAATGCAAACTGTCCCAGTCCTTTAATCTCAGCTTTCGTTAAACTGATAATGTCATTCACTAAACAATACAAGATTTAGTGAATTTCTACAACTCATTTATAAAAGAGCTTAAGATAAGGTTAATAACACACACTTAGTGCGCTTCATATTTGGATTTGCATCTCGAGATCAACACTCGTGGAGGACTTTCTAATAAACTCTACGACAAACGTTATGACTTCCAATGTCAAATCATCAACATTCATCCGCTCCAGCAAATGGCGTTTACGTTTCTTAACTGATACGGCGGAGTACAAAGCGATTTCCTTGAACAAGCTATTCGATAAACCTGAAACTGCAAACTCAGGGTTTCGTTGCTCAAAGGTTGTTGTCGAAATTTTATGGAAGACATCATAAACTTATAGACCGATACACGATTTCTAGCTTTTTTTGTGTGTTGTGTTTTGTGATTGTTGTTTTGTGTCCCATGACTAGGTATTTGTTTCTCTTACTGCTAGATATGATTGCCATTTTGGTTTCGTATTCTTATTAATAGCAAGCACCAAAGACAATTTGTCATGTAAAAGAAGAAAGCCCTGTTTTACTGCCAAATTTAAAAGATTTTTTTTAAGAATATTGAAGCAAGTTGTAAAATGAGTTCTTAAAAATTAGTTATTTAGATTCTAACAAATTGAAATAAAATTTGAATTTTAATTACACGCAATAAAGCATCCAAGCCGACCTAGTATTTTAATTAGAAATGATTCTTCTCTTGCTATGTACATATAATCCCTTTTCTCTAGCATACATTGGACAGTCCATCAGTGTCTACAAATATTGTGGCCTCTTATTTGGTAAATAATGGTAAATATAAATGCTTATTTGCTTTTACAAATGGTAATGCATGCAAGGTTTGTGATTAAAAAAGAATTAATATCCACCTCAGAGGGTACCGCCTCTTAATTGATTGTGATCGATTAAGCCATAATGGGAACAATCTGTAGTAATTTATATATACTTGTGTAACATTGTAGCATGTGGACAAAATTTGATACTTCAATATTGAGTCATATGTATTATTTTATTATGTTTATTTGTTTAAAACATTTGTTTCATTGTATTTGGAAAACGTGTAATTGGTTTTCCCAATTGTAAGCGGCAATTCAATCTATTATTCTGGCATATATATTTGAGTCATATTTGTTATAAAATATTACTGTCACCTAAAACCATGTCAGCTAAAGCTGAGTAATGTCTGTATAAATATGTTAAAATCTGCCTCTGACATATTCCTTATTTTAAAGTTTCAGTGCACTACCATCAACATATTTATGTTCGAGATTTAAATTCAGCTTTACGACAATTTTTAAACACAAAATTGGCACGCACCTTAGTTTCTACATTCCTCACCATATATTGTACATCGTCCGTCTCATGACAGAGGATCATTAACCGGTCAGTAGACGAGAAACAAGTTTCTTTTCTTTTCAGCTGATTTATTATTTGTTAACTTGTTCCTGTTCTGGCTGTAACTGAAATATTACTGAATCTAGACGTTCATAAAAAATTCCCGCCATTAATTTACGTCAAAGGATATCATTTGACGTATGACGTGCTAACAATTAGATCACTCCGCGCTTTGTTTAGGCATGCCTTGTGCGTAATGAATTTTAAAGCGTCTATCAAATGTAAGTGTATCGAAACTAATATAAAATCAGATAGATAGCATTATATAACCACAAAAAATAAATAACGATAAAAACTGTAATATTGTTTAGGTTTAAGCGACACTGGTGAGTTTTCTAGTTTGTTGTTTGTTTGAAAAAATGTTAGGGGATACTTTTATTTGCGCATTCTCATGGTTATTATATTTTCTTCTCTTTGTGTTATAGAATGACTTTGATGCTATAATTACACATTTGAAAGCAGTTTATACATATGTATGGATTATTTGTTGAATACAGATTGATAATGGTAAAATCGAAGGTTTTTTTTATCGACCTTAGTTGTTTGAAATAAGGAATTGTTTTCTTTTCTTTCAATGTTAGCATTCTATACTGTGAAACAGTTTTCAATTGTATTTGAAACATACATGTACAAATATTAGACTTGTAACTATGTCTATTTAATGTAAGTATGTGTCCTTTTGAATACTATAATATTCAATAGCTGGTCACATTATATGAACACAAAAAAGATGACAAGATTGAAAGTTATCAGCTACTGGGATATGAGTACTAATTTGTGAAAATTCTTTTAAATAAAATATGGCAACATTGTGACTTCAGAATTTTGTGATTATCGGTCATCACAAACAAATATATGGTCTACGCATTTATGCTGCTTTTATAGTATCTGTTATTTTAATATTTTTTACAATTTCAAAGGTACATGACGACGTCTAATGTACATTCTCCACTCAAGCTAATTATAATTGTTACTACGAAGTTTCATTTGTTTGTCTTTTTTACACTATTACACTGATTTTTATCGTTGAGAGCTCATTGAAAAGAAACCAATTTATAAATTTATGAATACTTAAGTTAAACACTTTAAATACAATTTTAAATACGTCATATTCTTTCTGATTATATTGTTAAGTTCGATCTTTTAAAATTCTGCTTCTAAATTTGGATGTTATACATTAGGAACATCGTGACAACCTATAATCACAATTTCTATAGACAGTGGTATTTAAACTTTTACTTAGGTAAATAAATGAGAAATAGCTAGGTTTTAGGAAGTGAATACATTGACTTTTATCAAAATTTATCATGTGTTTGTTTTTCTGATAAAGGTAGCGTTTTAAATCTTAGGACGCCATTTTATGAGAGCACACGACACAGTTCTTCAGTACTATAGTGTCAGTTATGTAATTTGGCTGCGTTATTGTTGAGTGTGGACTGTCAATTTTGATATGGCATTCAGTACTGGATTTGAATCTGTGCAGAAATATAATATAAGGAATTTATATAGTACGAACATCTCTTTAGAAAATAGAACAATAATGAGAAGAAATGGAAATCGTCGGAAAATAAGTAGGAAACCAAATTACGTTCACGTTGTGTCGAAATCTGAACGGATAAGTTACGAATATAATCCGGAATACAAATCGTACCTCCCTAAGGCACCGGCGTTCCGCACAGTCTCCAGTAGTCAGGCAAAAGAAATTGTAGAACGTTTAAGTCAACCTAGACCCCGAACCGCCTTTGAAAAGGAGGAAGATCTGCCTGATTCAAAATATATCTCTAGACATAAACATAGACCTAGAACAGCTTTTGAACAGGAGGAAAACTATATGGATTCAAAATCAACCCACACAGAAGTTTCTTCGTTAGAGATCCAAAGATTAAGCGTTCAAAAATTAAACCAACCAACTGTGGCTAGTTATATTCGTGTGAGAATGAGTGGAGAAAAAGGCAACAAACTTCAAGTGAAGGATATTGCGAACGCATGTGACAGACTTCATTTGCCGCCATCACAAAGATATTTTCCAATGGCTTATAAGAACTGGTTGTATGTTGATTCACCAAAGAGTTTTAGGTCAAGTTTTGACAGAAGTTTACATTCATCCGATTTGGATAATTAATTAAAACGGAATTTCGGTAATACGACATAATTAAATATAGAATATTAATAATGTTTGTCATCTCATGATATATTTTTTTAAAAATTCGGCTTATGCTCCCAAGATTTTATTTTAACGCTTGACAGAAGTCACCTTGATAGTACAGAAGCGTTATGCAAACAATAATTATATCATATGTTCGATATTCTGTGTAGTTACAGGTAAAACAGTAATAAAACGTTGGTACATAGGGAAAGATACAAATATTTATGTGATTCGTATACTTTTCTTACATTAATCAGCGTTTATCTGTGATTTTATTTTTTCAACTTCCAAAGTAGTTAATGAAAAATTACTAAATTATTTTATTCTTTTTTTTCCACGGTTGTGGTCCAATCAGAACAAAACATAGATACTCAAAGCGATTCTAAATTGTATGCCCAACTCGTTACTGGTACACAAATACTACCCTTCTGTCTATACCCAGTTTGCACGAGAGCCAATAAAGCTCAAGTTTCTATAGCAAGGCAATTTTGAACTAACATCAACAAATCTTATAACGCTGTTACAGTTTTCTATTTAAACTGAACGTACATCTGTAGTTAAACAAAATAATCGAAGATAACGAGGAGCTATCAGTAACAAAACATTAAGCAACACGAACCCCCCACCTAAAAAGCAGCGGGGTTGAGTCCAGTATAAGCAACTCTGCCCTATGCAAGCCACCGCTCGTATCTCTCTGGTTAAAATTTGGTAATTATTCATATCAGGGGAGTAGGAAGAAGGAAGATTGGTTGCAACAAACTGAACAACTCTGTGGTCGCTTGTGACACAGATATTCAATAACGCCCAACCAAGTCATGAAATCGACTGTAAAGTGTTTAAAATGATGACTTGAATCTGAAGCTTGCCGCAGTCAAATCCTGGTTATGTAACTTCTTTGTCAGCAAACGCTCTATCTTTAGAGGAAATCTGAATAGGAAATAAATGCTCTTAAGAACATTACCAAATGGGATATGTATATTCTATATACAGGTGCTGCTGAAATGTTGAAACGTAAACACAAAAATTCAAAACATGAAAATTAAAATCTCCCTTTTGTCGTAAGTTTTGGTTTTCAATCGACCTTCATTGTCAGTTTCTAGATGTAGGTCAAGGTTTAAGGCAGACCTAGATGTCTTGTGCCTTCGATTTCAAGTTAAGTGGGTAGATGTGATCATAACACTCTTCGAGTTAGTATTATTAAAAGAAAGCACATCTCCTATATAGCGGAGTGTGAAAGGAGCACAGTCAACAACAATTTTGTAATGTCGACGATCTGTTGAAAAGCACGTTCAACAAGCATGACAAATATTTTATCGGTCAGACAGTCAAGCATTCTAATGATTTCATAAACAGAGACCTTTTTGATAGAATCCTGTACGAAGTATGATTTGTTCCGACCTAAAACCAGATTTTGCCATTATTTTAAGTGAAGCAAAGATGATTCAATTTTTATTTTGCTTTATGAGGACAGTAGTATAAAGGGTTGAAAAATTAAACGTGTTCTGACTACATTGCATTCTCTAACAGTTCTTTAGCAGTTTTCTGTGTCTACATCTAATTTATGCCTACTCTGGTTTCACGGTGTATTTAAGTCCGCTTGAAACTGCTTACAAAATAGATGTTAAAAGGTTGGGTGAAGTTTATAGGAGCAATTAGCAGCCCCGCAATATAGTACTGTATAAGGACACTTGTGTAACTTAGGAATCCACGAGAGCTATGGAAGATCCAGTTCATCGGTAATCGTCTTCGGACAAAATTCTAAAGTTGTCTTCGATGTATATATTGGGTTACCAGCTGAACTGTCAATATTTAATTATTGTTAGAGGCCTTGTTAGTCGGTATAGCTACACATATGTGGTAGAGGTCAGACAAGGGATCTACGACATAAAGCTCATTGGAGACATATTTAGCACGAGTGCTTATAGACCCGTTGTGCGTTCGTATTTTTTTTTAATTAAGGACATCGCCTTCACCCATCCGAAAAGCAAGGCAACGTCCTCCCATTCACGTATTGCCAATTGCCTCGACTAAGTCAATAAGGATTTCAAAATTCTTTTTCCAATTATGGATCTGGGCCTTTTCGGTGCTTAAGCCATCACAGTTATCAATGATGTTTAGGTCACTAGTTGCCATCAAAACCAATTAGCACAGTTCGAGTCGAGAGGATTAGACTTAAGTCTTCAATATTGAGTTCATGCAATTGAAAAATGTAGTTACAATGCAATGATTATGGTATAGGTATAACAAGTAATAGGAAAACTGATTAATCTATAATATTTTAGATTTCATTGATTTGTGTTGTAAGATATTGCTTAGTTTAATGGCATTAATATCCTTGTTTAAAATTGATAGTTTTCATGGTTATCTTTCGTAATATTGGCGGTTTTAAAAGCCTGTGATTAAATAAACGTACTATCAGAGTTTATAATAGATACATTTTAAATACATTATTCTTATAAACAGTACTTAGGCTAATCTATTTGGCGCACTTAGATCTTAAGGCATTACAATGTGACCGTTTACATTCTGCTTTATGTTGATCACTTACCATTTTGTATACGGCCTAAAACATTATAATTAAAAACAAATGTATTCATGTTGCCACTATCACTACACATAGGTATTAATTGTGTGTGGTAAATGTAGGGTACACAACCTTTAGACAAACTAAATTTACATGAGCGGCATCTATTCCTACATCAAGAACATTCATTATTTCTGCCATATGAGAATAAAACTATGCGTCTAGAACATCTGCCGGATGAAAATAAGCATGTTTGTTATTTAAATAGGACAATAATATCAGAGCGACTTATCATGCATTTTAAATTGCAAATAAAATTAGGTAGATACACCATATCAAAGACACCATTTACTGAAATAATGTGTTAAAGACGATTGTTTGTTTTAATAATGTTTAACGACTCGTTCAGCAATTTTTCAGCTATGTCGTGGAGTCCAGTTCTTATTGATGAGAAAACCAGAGTACCAGGAAAAACCCCTACCTTTGATGAAAATGTGGCAAAGGATTTGAGCCGATCACAACCTGTTCATACTAGGACTCGAGCCCGCAACCTTAGTGCTGATAAGCATGTGAATACATGCCGAGAAATAAACTCACGTTTTCTTTATTCAAAGCTATCCCA
Source organism: Limnoperna fortunei (assembly GCA_944474755.1). Lineage (NCBI taxonomy): Eukaryota > Metazoa > Mollusca > Bivalvia > Mytilida > Modiolidae > Limnoperna > Limnoperna fortunei. The sequence continues at coordinate 66,598,139 of OX104117.1, forward strand.
CTGTTGTCATCAGTATTAGTTAACAGACATAAGGCTTATCTTTAGCAATACTATGAGTGTCTCCCCCCACCCATGTAATTGTTTTATGAGAGCTTTTATTAACAAAATTCTAAACGTTAAACTGTCCGGCTAAGATATTCTGCCTGACTTCTATCACTAAGTTGAAAAAAACCTTGCACACACAAAACAAAACAAAAAAAAAAAAAAAAAAAAAAAAAAAAAAAAAAAAAACGGGCATCAAAGAAAGGCAAAATACTCCATCCGTAGCCAGTACTTTGTATTTTACTAATGGAAGTCATAATTTTCTGCACTGAGGTAATTCCCATTTTCCGCATTGATTTGCTCTATAAACTGATCTGTTCCTCAATTAAGAACTGCAAAACTGATGGATAGACGTTTAACAACTACTTAAACAAGTAATCCAATGCACAGTTATCTTAACCACGTATTCACACAAGCGTGATTAGATTTGTATTCACTCAAGGACGCATATTTCCCGTGATACGGGTATGTAGTGAAAGTGAGTTGTTTTAAGCAACCAACTTATTTGACATGTTTCATTGTCATCTAGATCAATGGTTAAAAGGGCGATTCCATTGAGTACTAGTATTAGAAATACTACTCAAAATATATAGCTAACAAAAGCAGTCAGATGGTAGAATCCATTACATGTATGCTTACAAATGATATCATGTGTTCAAGAGTTTACAGCTTAAAACCTTGAGGGACCTCTGTGGCCGAGTGGTTAAGGTCGTTCTTCTACCATTGATTACGTGGTCTGTCAACACTGAGATTGTCGGACAGGGTGCGTTCGACTCCAATCTTAATTGACAAGGATTGCCAGTTTTCCTACCGAAGATCGGGGGTTTCCTCTGGGTACTCCAGCTTCCTCCCCAATAAAAACTGGACGCCATGATATAGCTGGAAAATTGCTGACATTGGCGTTAAAACAACATTCAAACAAACATAATAAATAAAAACAAACCAAACCTTGAAGTTTAATCATAAAAAATGTGCTCAATATTTTCAAAACTTTTCATTTGTTAGAGCAATTTTTAAAAGTTTAATAATCAGTCATTATTTACTGGTGTGTACATGAAGTGTCAATGAGTTCATGTATATAAAGAAATGACCTCAACGATATAAATTTAGTACCTCAGACGCGCGTTTTGTCTTATTAAGACGCATCGATCAGTGGCGCTCAATTCCCACACAAATATGATTAATTGATTGATTGATTGATTGATTGATTGATTGATTGATTGATTGATTGATTGATTGATTGAATAATACTATAACGCCCAGGGAGTATTCTAGCTATATTTATGGCGTTAATATACAATAAATCAACAAGGAAAAAAGGACGGGAAACGAAAATAAAATTTCGACTGCCACTGTAGGAGCCTGTGGTACTTGGTAGGGGCAGGAAATTAAGCCATTTGTAGCGGCTACAATGCGCCAACTCTTTGAAATCTACTATAGGCTCTTTATCCTGCAAGCAGCGTGGCACTCTCCAAACATCTCACCATGCCGAGAAATAACCCCACGTTTTTTTATTTTAATGTGCCCCGCCGTGGTCATCATTACTAATTGATGTACATAAGGCCTACCTACGCCATGGGGGCAATACATTTTCTATATGTCCCCCCCCCCCACCAAAAATTGTTTTATGAGAGCTTTTATTACCAACATTCCAAAGGATATACTATGTTTGGCTAAGATATTCTACATTTTACATTAACCGAATAAAAAACCCATATTTTATCGACAGGCGTTCAAGTTGAAAAAGTGATTCCCAAGGCTCCATCCACACAGCTAATCAACGCATCTGCAGGTGGCTGATAGGGAAAGCCTGACTTCCATCTATATAAGTTGTAGATTACAAAAACAAAACAAACAAAGATGAAGAAAACACGGGCATAAAAAAAAGCCAAAAAAAAATCCTCCGTCTGTATCCAGTAGCCAGTACTTTGTATTTTTTGATTGGCAGTCATAATTTTTTGATTGTGGTCGTTATCATTTTCCGCATCGATTTGTTCTATAACCAGTTTTCCTTCTCAATTTAGAACTGCAAAACTGCCGAATGGACGTTTAAGAACTATTAAAACAAGGAAGCCAATGAACAGTTATCTTAAGTATGTATTCAAACAACCGTGATTAGATTTGTATTCACTAAAGTACGTCTGTTTCCCTTGATATTAGTATGGAGTGAAAGTGAGTTGCTTTAAGCAATCAACTTATTTAACATGTTTCATTGTCATATAGATCAACATGGTCAATGCACTGTTACATTTAATTAATTTTGTGATCATTTTAACAAATGATTAAGATTACAAAAAAGGGATTCAATTGTGTAATAGAAATACTACTCAGAATATAACGCAAACAAAAGCAGGCAAATGGGAGATTCCATCACATGTTTTCTTACAATGTTTGCAGGGATTCATGTAGTGACAACATCAGACCTTAAATTTTGTACATTAAAAATGTGATCAGTAATTGCCCGACTTTTAATTTGTTAGACAATTATTTAAAAGTTAAATAATCAGTCATTATTTGCCTGTGTGTACATGAAATGTCCATAAGTTTATGTATGATCATGTATATAATAACATGTCCAGAATGATATCAAGAATATAATATTTTCGGAAAGACTTCCATTTGAACCCCCCACTAAAATTACACTCTTTCGAACGTAAATAAAAAAATTTGGCCCTTGGTGGCGGCCACTCCATGTATTTTGTGATAGTTTAATGCATTGCGCATTTTTTATTGCCGGGGGGGGGGGGGGTTGGGGGGGGGGGGGTTCAATTAAAAGTCATACCAAATTGACTATGTCAGACGCTCGTTTCGGTTGAATATAACTCATCTGTGGCGCTCAAACCCCACAAAATTATGATTGAGTGATTAACTGAATCTTGCTTAACGTCCAGGGAGTATTTCATCTATATTCATGACTAGAACAAGTTAATATGCAATAAATCAGAGCGTTTACATGTGACGGATAGGCAAGGCCCGCTGGAAGGACACTGACGAATAGGCTTTGTCTACAAATAAGACGGAAACTTCAAGTCAAAAGCTTTCTTAATTTTTATAAAGGCGACATGTGTTGATGCGTGTTGAGACCCATGTTTATGGAGAACAGAATTATTGTGGTTCAAACACATCACTTTGATCCTTTCTTAACTTAGAATGGAGGCTGAATGGACCCTGATCAATCAATCAATCAATCAATCAATCGATCGATCGATCGATCAATCAATCACGATTGTCATACACTGTTTTGATAGGTTTCCCTTAATGTTTTGAAAATATAAAAGGGAAAGGGTGCAACAACTTTTCACAAGATAAGAAAGCAAATCAAGGTTAACACTATTTATCTTTATTTAGTGCGTATTGTATCACACCTTAAATCATATAACACGATGAGTATCGTACCAGCTGTTGTGTTTCTACTTACTCTGTGCACTGGTAAGTCCTACTTAAAATGCATTGAAGAATTACTAAATAAATTATCAATTATTTTTTTCAATCAAGTAGTAGATAACGTTCCGTAACAAAATCTCAAACCAATATTTTAACACAAACGTGGCTAATAATGGTTTTTTGTTTGTTTGAATGGTGTTTAACGCCACTTTCAGCATATTTGTGCTATATCATGGCGTCCAGTTTTTATTTGGAGAGGAAGCCGGAGTACTCGGAGAAAACCCCCGAAAATTTAAAGACTTACCTTTTTTTGTTTAAATGGTGTTTAACGCTACTTTTAGCCGTTTCTAAGCTTTATCATGGCGTCAAGTTTTTATTGGGGAGGAAGCCGGAATACTCGAAGAAAACCCCCGACCTTCGCATGGCTTATAAATAAGAGGGGTAAACAATTACCATGGCGACAAAACAACCTCTAAAAATGTGCAACGCGAAACACACTATAAACTCAAGTGCTCCGGAAGGGTATGGCATGCCCAAATGTAGCATCCGGAGTATTGTATTCAGTGTATATCTTTAATTGGCCCTTTTACGCAATCCCTCTTACGCTAACTCTTTCAATCATACTTGCTAACCGGTAAAGAGCTGACCGTTAACGTTATGGCCGAAATAGGATAAGATCAGCTGACCATGATCACTTTTCCGGGTACTTTAAATAACAAACCAGACATATGAGTCCATAGAGAGATTTACGATGTTCGATACAGAAATGGGTTTCGACAACACATAAGTTGCCCACAATGAACCTCGATAGAAACAAAAATCAGTGCGACAGAGCTCAACCTCACAAACCCGAGTTGTAGACGTAGACAACCTTTAAATAATGCGTTATCTATCGATTTTTGTCATTGAATAGTTCATATCTTACTAATTCATTACTTTTTGTCGAATTTGATAATATTATAAAATTGGTTTGGAGTTTAATAACATCATTTGATATGATAATTCCGTATTTTCATGACTTACAGTATATTTAAAAAGCTTTAGATATGGGCTGATAGGTACAATTGGTTACATTTCAGGCCTGACGGCATCACCTGACTGCACTGGTCTGGCAGACGGTAATTACATGATTGACTGTCAGTCATATTACGTCTGTAACAATGGAACCAGTGCCATTAAAATGTGTCCACAGCCTCCAGCTGAAAACATTTTATTCAATAATGTTACAAGAAAATGCGATAAGTAAATATATTTCAGATACTACTACTTTGTATATACATTTAACACGTACGATAAACAAACGATAAATAATATCGACACAATTTTTGAATAGAGTATTGGTTGTTATACAGAAACAGATGTAATCGATGAAGGCTGACAGCCGAGATATTTGGTCATACAAAATAGAGGTGCTCTGTAATTTTACGTATTGTAATCAACTTTGAAAGTCATCGAAACCCAACTGTTAATAAAATACACCTTAGTTTAGGTTGGGATACGCGGAAACATTTTTCGGTTCATTCAATTTATAACTTTTAAGTGATTCTATATAACCACCAACCATTTTATAAAGGAGGTGTGGCACGAAGGGTCACCGATTTCCACGAAACTTTGCTCAAATGATATGTTTGATGAGTTATTAAGAAAAATGTGACAAAATTTTGTTTTCATGCTTTGGTTGCCATGGCAATGCATAACTATGTTTTCCCGCCAAAAATGACCATTTCAGAGGCTAAAAATTATCAAACTTCTGATAGATATAAGAGAACTCATGCTTGCATATTTAATAAATCAAGGTTAATAAAATGAAATTCATCACACTAAATGTGACTTTATGCCTAAATATTTTTTGAAACATAAAATCTGATTGGTGGAAAAGTATTGTACACAGGGGAGATAATCCACATTTTTTAATGTATGATTTTTTAACACTTTTTAGAGTGGTTTTAGCACACTTTTGCCTCCATATAGAATAAATATATGAATAGTGTCAACAAGTACCAGATAGTATAGAATCATATGTGGAGAGACATGTTTGGGATATTGGTTGCTAAGAGGGTTGCTATGGTAACGAAAATACCTTGTTTTGTCATTTTTTTGTTTTTTGCTATAGTTTATTTATGCAAATTTGGATCAAAACAGTATACTCTTTGAACAATTATATACCTACAATGATTTAAAATGATCACTGCACATAAAATTAATAAGAAATAAAGGGTTTCTATTGGTTAACATTGTTGCTATGGTAACCTAAACGTCAAATTTCCGTGATTTTTTGTTGTTTTTTACAATTTTCTGAAGCATATCTATTGGAATCTTTCATAAAATTTCCTGAAATGTGAAACTATTGAAGTTATTATGGTTAGGAAGGCATATATTGATTTTGGGATCAGTATGCCAAAGGTCAAGCTCACACCACAATTGTGTGTATGGCTCTTGGCAATGCGAAAACAGAACGGCACCACCTGCAATTGATCAAAGTTAATATATAGTTGTTAATCAATGACAAGGTCTTACTGCTGTTTATTTTCAAGGTCCTTGTTCAAAGTCAAAGTAAGGATACACTTATGATTGAAAAGTCAATCCCACAAAGTGTAAGAAATGCTTTAGGCCCAAGTGTACATTTGAGTGCAATAATAATAATAGATTCTTTAAAAAAAAATGGAAAGACAGGTATACATTTGCATTTATACAATCACTTTATTAGACACACATTAAATACTTTTCAGTTATGAAAACAAAATAGTAAACAAAACAAAATGTTCATTTAGAAAGTTCATGTAAACTATCAGACTCACTTAAGAATAAAAAACTAAATTTAAGGATGTTCGCTAATATTATTGAAAATCAATATGTTTCAAATTTGATGCTTTAATATTATGAAATGAAAAGAAAATATGTATGAATATAAAATGAAGCAAAATTTTTTGATAGGTTTTTGACCTCGTTTTTAAGTTAATTGATGCAAAAATTTTGGCAGAAAAAGGTGTTCTCTGACTAGCATTAGAACTATTTGGCTTTTAAACCCCATGACAGAATAAATAGACTCTGATAAAACTTTGTTAATAACTTCTTTATGATACATTAAAAACATTGATAAATAGAAAACAGTGAATCCATGAAAAAATTTAACCCTAGGTTAATGGTAAAAACCCAAATATTCCAAAAAAATTTACAGAAACGCAAAGACTAGACTAGCGAGCATCCTTAAAGGCATATGTAATAGTTTACATTATTATCAAACTGTATAAAATGTCATGATTAAAAGGTTGATCTGACTTTAACAGGGACTTGACTTTGCTTCTTATTAAGTCTTTCCTGTCCTCTTCATCTGCAGTGTCAAGCTCCTCTTTACATGTGTTCCGGTCTTGCTGACATAGCCTGGAATAGTAGGATGTAATCTGTTGTCCGGATAGAAACTCGGATCTCTTAAATTTTCCACATGTGCTCATCTCTTCTGCAGCAACATACGCATCGACCTTCTTTCCAGTTTGCCAATATTAAATTTGTCAATCATGAACTTTTTTTGGCAGTCATTGAATTTTGACTAGGCTTTTGGTTCCTTCTTGCCCATCCAGCAAAAAGCTTCTTATTTAACTCTTGACCTGGTACTCCCTGCATATTTGCAATTTGTACGTCTTTCTGTGGAAATAATTTTTTTTTGCATACAACTGCTTTGCTTTTTCTGACACAAGCTTACTGGATCCTTCAAAATGGCAATTTTCAATTAGTGTATGTTCATCCAGTGCTTTTGTTGAGGAGAACCCCACGCATCCTTCTTTGGGACATTCAAACATTGTTGGTTGTTTTGACTGTGTTGGTTGTTGACTGTCATCATTGTCTGGAAAAAAAGTAAATTGGAGTTGTAATTTTAGTTAACAACATCATTGATTGGCTATAATTAATATCACATGTTGACCATGTTCTTACTATATGAGGCCAGTTTTTTTAGGTTTTGAGAATGTAGGTTGGAAATATTCATTAAACGGTCATTAACTGACTATATATGGTCAGTGAATTGCATATGAAATTAAGAACACTATAAAAAAAATATCATAGATTCTCATCCCCTTCCGCCTCGATTTTTTCACCTGCCTAAAAATCAGACATATAAGCTTGGACCATTTTAGTGTCAGGGCTATAGTCATATATTAACCATATATTATCCATTTAATTGTATTTTCAACACTTTTGATTTTTGACCTTTCAATGTTTTGATTCAAATGCTGCTGATGAGAGGTTACTTCTTGAAATATGCATAAACAGCATAACCAAATAAACTATTTTATACATGTTTTGGTGTTTGTATTTTGAACCATAAATGACTGTAATTTTGTGTTGTTCTTCTGCTTTATTAGGTTAAAAGAATTTACCTGTCTAACTTTTTTCAATGTTTCTTCATGATTGTTATCAGCTGTATCAAAACTTATACTAACTTCTGTTTCTGCACATTCTGTAGAAGGCTAAACAAAAATGTATAAAGCAAAACAATGACAATAGCTAAGGTAGATCAGCAAAGCATTTAAAGTTTTCAAAATGTTAATTTACTTATATTGAGATTCATGGAAAAAAATTATTTTCAGATAGACTTTTAATAATACATTGTACAGGTAATTAGTTTACCATAGGGCAGTCAGCAAAATGTTTGAAAGTGTGTTTCAAAAATATATACATGTATTGTACATGTAGTTTGAAAATCAATTTTTTATACCATTTCTACTTTGAATAACACTGCATTTTTAAATGGTTTTAAAATAAAAAATGTAATGACAAGTACCTCATCTAATACAATTTCTGTTAAACCAAGAGAATCCTTTAATGTCTGTTCACTTTGCAACACATTTTTCCTGCAATAACCACAAATGCCTGAAAAATCATGAAATAAGGAAATGTTTGAATAACATATGGTAAAAAATGAAACAAATTTAGTAAAATAGAATTCACAAAAGATGTAAAACATCCACCAGTCATCAAAATTCAAGCGGTTAAACTGGAAATGTTCAATTATAAATTGTTTTGTTTATCGAATTCAGAATTTTACACTGAACACATTAATCTGTGTCAAGTTTGCTGCTCCATCCAATGGACTTGAGGTTCAATATGTTTGACCAACATCCTGCCAAATCAAATCATCTGATGCATTAGAGATACATTTTAACCATCCCCACCCCCCACCCCCCCAACCCCCACACACACAGCAACAAACACACAAATGCAGTGTGTCTATGTGTGTATATATCTGTACACTGTCATGCTTGCAAACTCAACAGATTTTCATGAAGTTTTTATGAAAGGTTTTTAAATACCTTTCAGCTTTGACAAGCTCAAAAACCAATGCTGTTATCAATTTTTGTGATATTTTAATTGGTCTTTTCATGGGACAATTTTCTCCATAAGCTTGTCTAAAATGTACTAAACACTGTGCAATTCAGAAGGGGGAACAAATAGGACAATGCTAATTTTCATTTAATTTTGTACAGAAATATAGAAAAAATATTGAAATTTTGGACAATTTTCATATCTTGGTATAACAAAGGTAATAATCATTATTTGTATATCCCCATGAATGTTTGATGTTAACAGCTTGACATAAAAACAACTGTTCTGGTGGTGGTGGTTGGTTTTTTTTTATTAACATTTTTTTACATTTTATACTATAGTAGGTTTCGAAGCGGCAATATAGCGGTTTTTTGGCTGACAAATAAAAACTGCTTACCGCGTTTGGTCCAGCTTATGCTCCTTTTGTAGATTATAGAATGTGTAAACTGACAACAACAATTATATCCAAGTGATAGTCGGCGGTTTGAAATGCGGCAGATTTTTTCACTTTGATAGAGCACTTTTCTATAGTAAAGTTTGACCTAAATTACCACGGAAGTGTATGTTTGGAAGAGTCACTTGTTATCTATTCGAAATCCTTCGGGTCATATCGTCTGCAGTTAAGGCGGGAAAAGTCTCGCGGTTTGTCCGAATACCATTGAACGTTACGAAAGCAGACGATCTTTTTGAAAACAACGCTAGGTCCCTTTAGAAACTCAAATGGTTGACTTCCCATGTAAAATTCCCGTAGCAAATGTCAAGGACGATTTCGGATATTTCAACAACAAAGACATAATATAAAATATGGACGTGCTATCGTGTAGATTTTTTTCAAATCGGATTTTAGCACTATAAAGGTACAGTATGGAATAATAAAAAAATGCAAGCAAAACGCTGAGCGCATGTGGGGTGTAACATTTAGTATAGTAATACTGTCATTACCTGTTCCAGAAGGAATTACCACTCCATGTTTTCTTCTAATTTTCCTCTCAAGCTAAAGACAGACATCGTTCTTTCTTGTCTTTATGGCAGCTGAATAAGTTTGGTATCTCGCAATTCTTTTTTCTACATCGGCTGGTTATGTCAAGAGTTGAACAAATGTGTACTTTATGAATATCAAAATTGCCAGGGAGTAGCCCACACTCTGTTAAAATAATTCCTACTTCACCTGGTTACTGTGATATTATAAGACTAGAAGAACAATATAAGCCTTGCTCTGTGTTTGAAAATTGACACGACATCTATGTTATAAATTGTCTTCTGAAACAGCAGCTATGTAAACAATAGAGATGTTGTCTAAGGGGAGTAACTCTTTTACTTTAGGAAAATGCTAATACCAAGAACAAACTCATAAGCAAATAAAGAATAAAATACATGCCAAACATGTGGATAAATATAGTTTTAGTGTTTTACTGTGTTTATGAAACTTTTGTTTGCTATATTTTATTTGAATGTGCAATATTTTGTTTTCATCACAAAACTTCAAAAGTACATTGTTTCTGACAAACACAAATGCTACATTTTTTATTAACAACCCGAAATTGACAATGAAATATTTCTTTTCACCACAGAAACATTTTTCTATTTCAAAGCAATGAACCAATACTTCCAGATCTATAATTGACACCTTAGTAAGTTAAAAAAAAAAACATTTTGGGTTTCCAAAACGGCATGATTTGGTTTCCATAGTAACCCCCTTAGCAACGCATATCCCAAACATGTTTCGATTGTTTTTTATAGAAGAAGTTCTGTATTATTTCTAGAGATGTTCATCTAGTCCCAACTTGGATGCAAAAAGTTGTTACAAATGATTTAATTTCATGAAAATCGGTACATTTTATAAGGGCCAAAAACCATCATTTTTGAACGAGAATTTTTCATATAATAGTATTATTTAAAACCCAAAAGTATATTTCATTTCACTGATGATTTTCTGTATTTCGATAAACAATTTTTGAAATTTGTGCTAAAAAGGGTGTATTTTTGTTATAAATACATAAAATATACTGATATATGCTATAAAAAATTGGTGTTTTGGGGGCTTAAATCCACGTGCTTTGTTACCATGGCAACGAGGACTTCCAAATAAGAACACATGCTATATTTTTTATATATTCACCAATAACTATCAATGACCAAAGTTTAAAGCAAATTGGTGACCCTTCGTGCCGCAATGTGGGTGGTGGTTACAAAGAACTACTATTAAATAAAAATTGACACATATTCACATGTTAAAAAAAAGTTCGTAAAATGTAAAGTACGGAATGTATCAATTAATTATATAACATAATCAATATAGGACCGTGTTTCGCGCATTATTACCGTCTCCCATGACGGTATACATAATCAAATGACGATCACTCTACGGAGTAAAGGACTCTGTTACTTGATTGGGTGGTTCACTAAATGTAAAAATATTTTTGTCATTTCACTAGGATCGCACTAGTATATGTACTGAAATTTCGATCTCTTCTTCGGTTGAGTCGGGATTGTAATCAGTATTTTTGTGTAGTAATGTTACGTTCCACATATTGACTTTCATTCGGTGCATTGGTCAATGAATAAAAATTGTACCAAAATCTCCCTCCCTGTTAAAGCTGTTTGTACCAAAGTTTAAATTTAAAATATTTTTTTTTATAAAATATTACTTTTATCAATTAATTTAACAAATATTATTGTTATGCACAATCAAGAGAGAATCTTACTGTGACATCATTTTATAAGTATAGACATGTCGTGGTTTTCCTGGTCTAAAATTAGGGCACTTACTTTTGTCTCCACCGTATAGGTAGCGAAATTACAACAAGGTGATCCAAGACTCAATAACGAGAATAATAAATAAAAAAAACAGATTCTTTAATAAAATCCATAAAAGGTGTAATGCAGCTTAATAGACGGTTAGCTTTTTAGAAAAGCTAAACTTGTTATTATATAAAGATTTGTAAATCAGTTTGATAAGACAATCTATTAGGAATTAGTTAGTTCAAAGGTAAAATTATGAATAATATATAGAGGAAATAAACTTAACTGAAACCAATTCTTCTGTCTTGGAACAGTTGCACCATAACCATAATTGATCGATTATTATTATCATAATATTTTGATTATGTCTGTTAAATTTTGTTTGCTGTGATATACCACTATTTTCCCTTTTGGTTTATAGACCTACAAATGTTGGTTCGAGCTGCAGAGGCTTAATATTTGACTGTAGTAGCAAAGGAGACAGAGATTATGCTGATCTATCTTCTAACTGCACCACCTTTATTGTATGTTATGGTGGACGATTAGAAGGCTATCACCACTGTCCAGCTGGTAAAAACTTAAATTTTTCTTAATCCACGTTGTTGAAGATGTTGAAACATCAAACTAAGTTATTTCATAAAATTGTTACTCTATCAAATATTTGATCAATAATATTTCATGTCACAAAGTTTGTTAGTTCTGCATGCCCGCCCAATCCTCGATGCTTTTTTTTCATTGGCAGCCACAATTTACTGCCCATCTTTTAACCCCATTACAAATTTACTGTTATTATATTGTTTCGAAATATGCTTTCGTCCTGAATATAGCTGAAATTTTACTTTAAACATCTAGCAAATCAAGCTATTTCATGTCAGCACCGAAGTGTTACTACTAGGCTAGTGATGCGCAGTAGAACAAACAGTCCCAAACCATGATAGCACTGAACCGTGACTGCTTGGCTAGTAATACCACACTCCAAAACAAACAGAATAAACACTCCACCAGCAGAGGCATCCACCAGTAGCTATACAATCATCAAAGATACCAAGTGTATAAAATGTAAAAAAAAAAAAAAATAAAAAGTTAGCTTACTTAATGCGCAGGACACCCAGCTTGCAGTATTTAAGTAATATTCATAATATTCAAAACAAGAACAAGTTAACAATTAAAAATTCAATTTTTGAAGTAAGGTAGACCAAAAGGGAGAAACTGTTTAAAAAAAAAATTAAAATGGAATTGTATGGGGATTCACGCAGAAAAAGTTAATTTGCCTTTGTAGGTTTTTCCTTCTACGTGATAGGTGGGTGGTATTCTCTAGATACATAACGTAATATGGTCCTATTCAGGCTTTTCGTATCAAGTCATAATCACATCCATACATCGGGGAAGCATCAGGCAGCTCTGTATTTCGAACTTCGGAACGTTCGGAACGTTCAAGTAAAATTTATGTTTAAGATTCATTTTCACCGTTAAAGTTCGTAAAACGCTAATCACATACACTGGTATTTAAATTATGATATGAAATATTAATATTATCTTGTGTAAACCGAAAATAGATAAAATCCCAAACGAAAATAGCATATATCTAATGCCAACGTTTGCGATATTGTGGTGGCCTATTAGTAGTTATTATTGCCCGTTGACACTGCGGGTTCTAGTATCTCTGCAGGAAGCGTGTAATTGACCTCAACCTTAATTGACCAAGATTGCCAGTTTTTATCAGGCTTCCTCCAAGTAAAAACTAGATGTCATGATATAGCTGAAAAATTGCTCAAAGTGGCGTGAAATCCTATCAAAATTAACAAACAAACAAACCACGTTTTGCTTTCCATGGTATTGGTTGTTAACATCAAAAACAACAACTAGTTTCTTAATTATGATTATGACTGAGAGTTTCTATTTCTAACATTAGGAAAATAATCACGAAATATTGTGATTTAAAGTAAAATTAAGTAATTTCTTAAGCAATTAAAATGATTTTAAAAATACATGATTGGTATGAAGTTTATTTTAAAATAGAAGAAACCAATCTGTTCAAAAAATTAATTTTCCTGAAAGGAGCCCATACCCATTCTAAAGATATTCCTTTCTGTTTTGCTTTTGTATTGGCTATTTAAAAAAAAAATCAGTTTTCGTGTTATCGGAGTAAATTTGATGGGTTGCTTTGTGTTTTATTGCATTGTTGAACTACTGTATACGGGCTATATGTTCAATTGTATCTTGTGGTATTTTTCCATACAGTACTAGTGCAAGGAAACAATAATAACTAATAATATAACTTCCTTCTTTCGCTATATAAAACAAAGCCATATTAAAATTCAAATCAAATTAGTTCGCACATGCCAAAGTTGTCGGCTTCAGTGGGTTATACCTATAGTTATCGTTATGGTTGATAAAGTTATTTATTATATAGATAGAGATGAAACATCGAATTTTCCGAGTGACAAAAATCACGGTAAATCACATGTGAAAATTATCGTTTATTTTCACTCTCGGGGTTTTTTTTCCGCCAAAATTTCCCATGGTTTTGTACTATATAGATATTCATTCGCCGTTGATAAAATTTAAGGATTAAGCATTAAAAATTTACGAAAACAATTTTGATCTATATAATAAATAGGATAATCAATTGGGCATCATGAATATTCAAAATATGATCACTCGTGCCGCATAAAGCATCAGATTAAACTCGTGCGCGGAACAAGTTCCGCGCACTCGTTTAATCAGATGCGTTATGCGGCACTCGTGATCATATTTTGGATATTCACTGCGCCCAATTAATTATCCTATAATTCTAGTCTGATTCTAAGTTGATTTTACATAATGCCGTTATTTTTCTCAGCAATATACATTATGACACTACGGAGGTACGTGGAACGGCCATACACTAGCGCACATTGTACGGATTACCCTATGTCATATTCAGAATCGAAACCATGCTGTATGAATACACGATCATACATTACAAAAATAATTCCTGCACACCATACTAAAATTTAATAACATGGGTTCGCATATAGTCTGTGGTATTCACGAATATAATGCCTACGTTAAAACGACAATAATGTATGGTATGCATACAAATTATTACACTGACAATCTACATCAATGCGGCAACAAATAACAAAACAGATCCCCATTTTCACAAAAATATTGAAGAATTTAGGTAAAACTTTATTTGATTTTACACATACGTGTATAGGTATAGTTAAATACTATAACGAAACACATTTATTACTATAATCGCTATTAAAAGTGGGTACAAATGTTCATTTCAACTTCATTCGATGCTTTAAAAACGTTAACGCATGTTGCAAATAATGTTTAAGAAAGTTTATTTAAAAATAAACAATAAAAAAGCGTAAATGTAAAACAAACATGTCACAGGAGAACTAAAAAGAATCACAGACAAATAGAAAAACAATCATCAGGGAACTAACACATTAAACTAGAAATAATCAACCATCGTGTTCCTGAAGAAAATTGTCGAAATCCTACGATGACGTCATTAAAAAAGCTACAGATGTAAACAAAACTTACTACAATTCAAAATTCTGAAAGACAGACGCCTGAAAATGACATCCATGGCTGATTTCTCTGAGTGAAATGCATACTTGTTTTCAATTTTAAAATGGTTTCTTCCTGATTTATGAGTTCCAAAATTCAATAATGATATACATGTAAATTTTTAAGAGAACTGCTTACTAGTGAAATAAGTCTATAATGTTTGGATTTTTTTATGTCGTCTATCGTTGGTATTGTGGCAATAATACCGTAAATCCAGTTATCTAGGTAAATTTCTAGAAATGTTATTAGAACGGATCGGCCGAAACATACAAAACGATTATTGAAAATATGTTAGGTACATACATTTAGTTTAATTTAGTATTTAAAAGGAATACTTTTTTAAATTTCAGATCTCGTTTTCCATGAAGACATTCAGACGTGTGATTGGGTAAATAAAGTCCCACCTCCATGTGGAAACAAAGTTTAAAAGGAAAATGAACTGTACAATATAATATAAACATTTCTTACGCTTTGCTTTCTTTAATTCAAGAAATCATACTTCATCTGGACGTCATAAAACATCCTAAAATGTAAAGTCACACATGGGATCAGAAATACCCCCTCTCCAGCCAACCATTAAAAATTGTTTGAATAATATTTACAGGTACTTTCGACATTTGTTCAGCTGATAGGGAAAAAACTCAAAATCAGACAAATACTAAACATGATATAGCTTAACACTCAGATAGAAACATTTAAAAGGCTTCATGTCACTCAAAGTCTTTATGATTTGTGTTTTGGACCATACTACCTTTACTTCAACAACTTATGGAGCTGTGCCTCAGAAGTGCCAAACACATGTTTTCATTGATTTTGTAAGATTTTCGAAGTATTTACATATTCATGTTTAGTATCAAATGTTAAAGCCAATATGTCTCAACAATGCTATTTTTGACGAACTTGGGTTTTTATAATATGCGGTTCGTTTTCACCTTTTACGGAGTCATACGGCAGCGATTAAGCAAATTATGATGGCAACATAAAACTATCAATATTATATGTCATTATTCCCGTGTAACAGTTTTCTAATTTTAACAACAATACTCTATCCCGAATTAAATGGAAACCCCTGAATACAGTATTACTTAAAATACATAAACTCTATAATGTAGAATGAAATAACACTCTAATGTTGCTATCAATGGAAAGTTTCACTCTTTATCTTTGCGTAGATCTTAATCGATTATTGTCTGAAATGTCCAGATGAAGTGTAATATTTCCAGTAAAGCTGTACAGTATAAAAACGAACAATAAAATAGCGACCACGTAGGTGCCACGTATTTATAGGCAAGAGTACAGAATTATGTTTTCTGTGATTATATCCCATTTTAATTTCTAATAACTAGATCTAATTTCTAATAATCCTAACTAGGGTTAGGGGTGATGATATGGGCTAGGTCTAGACGCATTTAACTTACGGTTTGACAAAAAGTTCTCGTAATGCAATATTGTTTTAAAAATGTATATGCCAAACAAGTAGTATTGAAAACACATAATTTTGTTGTGAATATCTAAAATAAATACTTTCATATGAAGTAGCAAGACAAATAAGCAGGTTTTCCGGAAGTCGGCTCAAATGTTTAAACAGTCATACTTATATATAAAAAGAAAAGCCTTCTAAATGTGTGCTAAAACATGATAAGCGCAATATTACTTTTTTGGTTCATGTGTCCAGTAACCCTACACTACACTTGGTTTAGCTCATACACTGTCCATCATTCAAACCTAATGTCTTCGTGGTGTTTTGTTTAGTACACCTACAAATACATTGGATTCAACTCGCACACCGCCTATCGTTCGTGTCTGATGTCAAAATGATGTTTGATGTAGTTTTGAAGTAGGCTTACACTAAATTTGGTTTAGCTAATACACTGCCCCGATGTTACATCAGATTTTTCATGTTGTTAGGTTTTATTAATTAGTGGTCTGTAGGAATTGTTATTTTAGTGTGAGTGTTGTCCTTGACTTATTGTTAATTTAATGTGATTTTGTAAAAAATAAGGTTATATATATGAAAATAGCAAAGAAAACCGACCGAACAACAAGAGCCAAAAGCCAAGGGACAGTTACAAATCCGGATATAGACAAACACAACACAAAAACCAAAAACATAAAACACAGAGCGTAACCCGAACCCAATAAAAACCATGGGTGTATCATTTGCTCCGCAAGAGTATGCAGTGCCTGCCTCTAATTAGACACCCGTCGAGTGACTGATTGTCATGTCTTAGGAAAAGTCAAATCCAGGAATAGGAATACTTGAAGTAAACAAAAAGAAGAAATGTCACACAGATAATAATTGCTTACAGTGCATGATATATTTTTACAAGTAGTATGTTTTCTTTGACACTTTTGCCTAAGTTCAAAAACAAAAATTACATAATATGGAGAAGTATGTTACACATTCAAATTTTATCCAAGACTACAGGGTACAAAACATTAATACATGTATACCATAGTTTTACCAAAGTTATTAAATTAAACTTTTTGGTAATGTTGACACCCCCTGAAATTGAATGTACATGCAAATACAAAAATATACTGCAATTTCAGTAAACTGACTGACTATATTAGAAATTTATTTAACCGATTTAAACAATGGACAAATACTAAAGCTTAAGTGACCAAACTTATTTTTTAACGTATTCGAATACAATACTATTAAAAGCTACAAACGTATTCTAATATTATACTCAATGAACATTAGGACAGTGTAATAGAGCCATTTATTCAACAATGTGATACTTTTCTTTCAGAAATTTACAGCCTCCAGGATTAACGATCTTAAGAATGTGCATCAGATAACGGATGGTTTTATTCTGGATACTTGTACTCTTTTTCCACTTCTTTAGAATATCATAGTTTTGTTTAAACATGTCCCGTTTATATTTAAACACGGTTTCTTCAATCTGACAGAAATCTAGTCCCAATTCTACACCAAGATGTATTGCACAACTTCTTATCTGCCTAGACAGATCTAACAAATCTTTATCGGCTGGAATGTCTTGCAGTGTCTTGTCTCTCAATTCTAGAATGTAGTAAAATGACAACACAACTATAAGCTTCCCTCTTTTTGAGTTAGTGAAATACACAACAACTATAATGTGAACATTTTGCTGAATCATCTTACAATAAATGGAATGATCACTACTTTGTTCGATTTTCCTTCGATCAAGAAATCCTAAAATTTCTATTTCTTTCTACTAGTGTGATCGGGATAGTTCTAAACTGTAATTTGCACGATATTGATAATTTGTGAGTTTGTAAAGGCAAATTACTGTTAATTTTATTTCGATCTTGAAAATAAAACAAACAATAATCTATTTACAAGCTACATGTGGTAACCAATCTTAGCAAGTTGCCAGGAATACTGATGCAATGTGACTGAAATACCCCTATGTGATTTAAAGCTAAAGAAGACTGAAAATATTACAATTATGGAAAAGTTAAATAAATCATGGAATACGTAAATGATAAAATCAATAAACATTTATTTATAAATAATACAAATGGAAAACTTACCAAGAATTGTTCTTTCCTCTCTAAATATCTAAAATGAGTAAATTGAGATACTGTTGTAGCTTATAAATTTCAATTTGTAATCTCTCTCTCTCTCTCTCTCTCTCTCTCTCTCTCTCTCTCTCTCTCTCTGACAAAACTCTAAATAAATATTTAAAAGAGGGGTTATCTCTCTTTCTTCACTTTTCTTAGGTTTTTGACAGATTACGCTTTTTCAGTCTGAAATGTTCCTTCCATCAATTTTCTGTCTGCCTTTCCTTCTTCATGCAGGGCTTGCATGACTGTCCTGGCAAGCTGTGATGGTCGTGCGACATGACTTGAAGTCACATCACTCTAACATTACATTAAAAGTAGCTTTTATAATAACCTTAGATATTTACATCAAAATGTGTTTGTTCCTTATATTAACAAAATTGAAAGACGTCATTAAACTTACATACCTGACAAAGAATGTGATGGTCATAACCAATTTCTGACAAAGCTCTAAATAAATCTTTAAAAGAAGGCTTATCTGCTGAATTTTTCCAATGACACAAAATATCATGTTGTATCATCAGTGGATCTCTCCCTTGATGTTTGTATTCAAATCTGTCCCAATCATTTCTTGACAGTCCTAAATTTATGACAAACTGATCAAAAGTCTTTATTCCGATATAACGGGCCAATCTAGCAAGATGTTTGTCCTCTGGACATAACTTTAAGCATTGTTCATCAAGACCTGTAATGAAATCATATCATAGTAAACTGTTAATAATCAGAATTGTTATACCTTAGTATCTTTAGCAAGTATTTGGTCATTTTGCTTGCAAAGTTTGTAGGGATTTTGCTTAAGCATAACAATTAAAATTGGCACTTGCGGACCATAACAAAGACCCATTGGACACAACGCTCACCAGCGTCACAGAGCCCGATTAAGAGAATTATGCTCAATCACAATTACCTACATAGTAAAAGCTTAATTACAGTACACTATAAAGCACTAGGCATTATTTATAAACAGATTTATGTTTATAACAAATTGGCACAATTAACCTGCACTTCACATTTTGTGTTGGTACTTTTGTGAAGTTTGACCATTTCAGGGAACAACAATAAAAATAAACTATTAAGATTTAGCCCTTGATTTTTGTTGCAATTCTGTTTATATATGAATTATTTGTACCTTACCTTTACAATCAATTCTACAGTTATGTTGTATCTGTAAATACATTATTAAACATATTAATATAAATGGAAATCATATAAATATATACCGAGACACATTTGTCAGCATAACATCATTTTAGCATACCATGTATCAGAAAAGTATATAGAGGTCCACTTGTTTTGATAATTGTTATTTGGTAATTTATAAATAGAAAGAGTAGACAAATTATTCTTTTTTACTATGAAACATAATTATAGAGAAAAACACATTTGCTGTTCATATAAAGTATACAAATAATCTGTTGGCTTTATCAGTGAGCTTTCGGTACCTTTGAACTATCTTCCAACTATATTTAGCAAGTATGTTGTTACCATCAGATTATGGGCCAACATTTCTTACCCAGCAAAAGGCTATTCTATGCAGTTTCTAGTGTCATAATAAATTGTAGGTTCTAGTTACAAAATAGATGCAGTATTTGCCATTAAAAGGGCCTTTGTTTAATTGTTTTGTTTGGGTTAAACGCCAATTTCAGCATTTTTGTTAGTAAAGCATCCAATTTTATTAGAACATGATGCCGTCAACCCACCAAAATGGAAACATTATCAATTAAGGTTCAGTTAAGCACACCATTCTACTCTACAGTAACTCGAACAAAAAAACCTCAGTTTTGATAAGCAAGCGATCAATAGTGCTTATCCACTCTGCTGGAACATGCAACATATGTCTGCAGAAGCTGGGATTTCTACTTGTTTTGCAGCGATTTCATATTAACTCAGTTTACTGAGAATGTACAATTATTGCATATTTGATATCTATTAAGGTTTTATAAGATGAAAGTAAATAGAAATGTGACAAGTTATGTAATAATAATGACAATTTAACTTTTTTAAAAGCTCTTAACAAATGCATACTTTATTTAAATAATGTCTGCAATTTATATACCTTGTATGTCCAGTACAAAGGAAAGTTTGTATTGTGTTCCCTGCCTAAACTACATATCCAAGGTGGCTTCATATTTATGTCTGTTAGAGAAAGATAACAAATATCCGTTTTACATTTCTGCACAACTTCGATTTCAAACAATTTTGCAATTGATAATTTTGGAATCGTCATTCCGAAGCTATTGTGGTAAAATTCAAGAGAATGCGTCAATGTAAGTGTTAAGCACTCTTGGACACACGATGCAATGTCAGGAGATATGAAATATTCTGAACTTGCATTCATTAGATACGCAATCACTCTATCATTCTGGACCAAAAGATACAATGTATTCAAATTGTCAATACAAAAGATTGCAGCTTTGTAATACAAACATACACCTTTTTCTGTTGTTTTCAGTGGCCAAATAGTCATTGCAGCTCCAATTAACTTGAAGGACAATGCAGACGGAATGGATGATTTTACCAGTTTATATGACAAACAAAGAGTTTTGTCATGCCCAAGGTTTTCACTAAAATCGGTGCCAGGTTTACGTGTGACAGCACATGGTACTAGATAGAAGTCACTTTCAGTCCCTTCTTTGTAGTACTTTGGTTCAATTAGAAAGTCAAGGTGCACCAGTAGTTTGGCAACAAACTCTTTGAAGTTATCATCAGGCATGTGCTTATTGAAAACATCCTGCTTCCAAAGTTTGAATAAATCTTCTTTCCTGATCTTTCCAGTCTCTGTCATTTTATTCAAGATTTGTTTAAGAGTTGTGTCAGACGGAAAAAACATCTTATCGGTAATAAATGACCTCAAGATATCTACTAGTGTGGTTGGTTGCAAGATGATAAATTTGTCAAGTCCTTGACTTTTAAAGTACAGAATTTGTCCCAATAAATGCTGCACTCGTAAGAAATCATCCACTTGCTTGTTTGTAAGTGCAAGGTCATCGTTTTGTTCATTTATTTTTATTAGATCATCTTTTGATATAATATTAGTGTTGTTTTCTCTCATTTGTGACATTTGTAACTCTAAGGGTACCCAAGCCATTGGCATTCGTTTTCCCCATGATTTCTGCTGGAATGCTATGTCTACATAAGTTGTCTGCAGCCTCATAACTTCTGAATCATTGCTGTCTGTTACATTGACGAAGAATATATCGTCGTATTTGATACGATTTGTACGTTCATGGTATTGAAACATTTCTTTTAGACCTTTTTGGAATTCTCTCATCTTATTTAACTGTTCATCCTGAAAATGAGAAATAGATGTTTTTATTGAAATATCTCTTGGAAAAAACAACTGGAGACGTTCTGTTCCCCCACTCGTTGTTAATAGAAAACAATTGAGATATTTATATTTCAATAGTTCTTTATATTAACGTATTTCGAAACAGTTATTAGATAATCGATGCAAACATAACTATTTGAATAGTTGATCACATAGATCAATAGAGACATATGTCAATTGGTTGAAAAAAATATTTAAGACACCTCCCTTAATGTGTCTCTTTGAGTCGTTATTTCACAAACCTACTTTAATGTGATCTTAGTAGTTCTTTTAATTACCTAAGTTAATATGCCCTTGTGATTTGTTATACTTAATCTTAACTTAATCTTCTTTGTCTTTGTTAGTTGTTAAACAAACCTTTTTCAACGTATTTCTATGAGCTGTTCTAAATACCCACTTTAATGTGTCTGTGATTTATTCTTAACACCTTTTTTTGGGTTTCTCTGTGAGTTGTTGAATTAATCTTCTTTTAAGGTGTCTATAAGTTGTTTAACGTGTCATTGTCAGCTGCTTACCCTCTTGAATATGTCCCCGTGAGTTGTTTAACATATGTCTTTTAATGGGTATCTGTGAGTTAATTTACCACTTTAATATGTCTCTGTTGTAAATTGATAACTTACTTCTTTTAATTTGTGCCCTGGGTTTTAGCTTACCTTTTTGAAAGTGTATCTGTGTGAATAGTTGAACTCATTGTCTGTCATGTTTATCGAAAATTTGTTAAGTAACCTTCCTTAAATGTGTCTAAGTGAGTGTTTTTTAACTTATCTTCTTTAATGTATCCACGACTATTTTTAGTTGCATTTTTGAATGCGTTATTTAAGTTGTTTACATCCTTTAATATATATCTCCATTAGTTATTTTATTGACCGCCGTTAATTTTTTTGTTAGTTGAAAAAAAATCTCTAATGTGTCACTTTGAGTTGTTACCTAACTTCCTTTAAATGTAAGCTGTTTGAATTACCTCCTTTAATATGTCTCTGCAAGTTATTTAACTTACCCCCTTTAATACTGCTATGGTAGTTTTTTTTTAATTAAAACTCCTTTAATATGTTTTTTCTCTATTATCTGCTTAACTCACCTCTTTTAATCTATCTTTGTGAGTTGCCACGAACAAAATCACAGGGAGGATATCGTCATCATCATCCCAACAGTAGGTTAAAATAGAATCCACCCAATGTTTAAGAATTACTGCAAATACATGAACATGATAAAAATGTGCCCAGGCTTTTTTTAAAACAACGTCATATCTCTAACACAAATGTCCTACGATTTTGTACACGTCGTTTTTATGTTAACATGTTCGTGACTGACCATAACCATGCTACAATATGCTAGTAAAACTTGACACATACAGATATGTACATTTGATGAATTTTACTGCAAGACATTGTAGCATAAATTGGATTAAGCAATATGTTACTAAATTGTGACCAAAATTTCATTGTTATCTATATTAAGCCTTATATTACATGTCCAAAATCTAGCGCAAGGAGGATAACCAATGAATAGAAACTCTCATACCAATCCCATCACACTGAAACGTAGCAGTAAATATAATTTTATCTAGTATAATTTACAAGAAGTAGGGATCATAAAAAAGATTCTAAAACAGTTAGCAAAATGCTTTTAATATTTACATGCTGTTGTTACATTTCCTTGCGGATATTCTGCAAGTATTTCATGTAGTCCTTTCCTTCCATCAAAAAGCAGAGTAAACGTTCCTTTCCCTTGTATAAATAACTGATGTGTCATGTCGTACGATTTTTGGCCACCAAAATCAACTAAATCTGACGGGGCTATTTGAACTCTGTATTCCCCTTTCTTTAACTCTTGTTGTATACCCTCATGGATTGAAGTGAATCCAAGCCTTTTCTGCATTTGTTTCTCCTTTTCTTTCATTTTTATCTGTTCTCCTATAATCTCCTGTTTTTCATGGATATTAGACATCGACTGTTCTGTTGTGACTTCTTTTAGTGTACTTTCCACATCTTTATTTACAGGCATTATTAGCTTTTG
Source organism: Limnoperna fortunei (assembly GCA_944474755.1). Lineage (NCBI taxonomy): Eukaryota > Metazoa > Mollusca > Bivalvia > Mytilida > Modiolidae > Limnoperna > Limnoperna fortunei. Next base: position 66,622,089 of record OX104117.1, read on the forward strand.
GCAGGTATCATTATTTGTCAATTTGGCTATGTAATCACTTTCTTCTGGCTGACCTTCCTCAATGTCGTAGTGGCTTTGCTTCTTGTCTAGGTGGATTTTATCCATTTCGGGCTGACCACGTAATACACGCAAGAAGATATTTGTGTTTCCTTTATCTGAAAGATATCATCATGAGGTGTTAATTAAATTACTTCAATATAACTGTATATTTTTTCTGCAACACATTTTTTTGTTTTTTTCTTGAAAGTAAAAATGCTTTAAAACGTTTATTTGAACCCCAAGGTGTCTTAAATCGAAAATTACAACAAAAAGTAATTTCTGATTGGTCAATAATTTTCAAGACTATTTTCACTGAGGGAAGAACAATATAGCCTCAAGTACAAATATGTAACATTTACATATGTTTTAGTTTGGCGAGTTTCCGGTGTAAGTAAACAACGTGACTTAACAATCCTTTAGCTATTCATAATGTAGGCATAGATAATAAAATACAGCAAAAATGTACATGTACGAAAAATACAGTTCGGTTGTTTATCAGACCAAATATTTGTCTAATAAAAAGGCGATTGCAGATAAATTTCACTACACGGTTACCAGTAAAAGAACACCAGTATTAAAATGATAAACAATATATCTTTCAGACTATGTAACAGTTGTAAATAATAATAATTTTCAAAATAAAACAAAGAAATGCTATATTTTTTAAATTAGCAAAATGTAATTGCAATTGAATTATTGACTTGATTAATATACTGTATATTTAGGTATAGTGTGAATATCATTCAATCATCAAATTTATTTAGATTAAGTGCATATCTGACAGAAATGACCTTTAAATATATGATCACATTGACAGTTTAATTATTGACTAACAACACTGACAGTTTTAACTAAAAAAGAAAATCCAATATTGTTTTTAAATCACCAAAAATGTAATTTTAATTTGTCAGTTACTTCGTGCAACTCAATCAGAAATCTATTAAATGAACTATTAAAGGACATGAAATTGTTTGAAATGTAAATGCTAATGACGTCTTCATAAACATATAATGTTACACGAGTTAAATAAACATTTCAAACGTAAAGATGGTGATTTATTTAATATTCATCCATTGGTAACAGTAAGACCTAATACTGGCCCATGTTTAACAAGGTGTATCGAACTATATATACAGTATGATATAGCACCAAAGTAACTGAAATGATCTTCATCTAAATATTTAATAAGACGCAGAACACTTTCACTGAAAATAATTTGTCAATCAATTTTCGTTAAATTCGACATATAGTTAGTTTCGTTTTTATACAAGTTATCAGAATTCAAAATAAAAATTATGAATTTCAGAACTTAGGGGTTGAGCACTGACATTCTTAATTTTCTAATAGATTATACAGAGAAGAGAATAAAAAGCACTAAACTAAAAAAGTACCAAAATTCTTTGATATTTTTTAATATAATGTCAAATTTGGTATACATTTTAGTTCCAATTTTGTCAATTGGGAAATAACTGGTCAAAATGCTTTTATTTCAACCATTAATAAATTGAAGTTATAATATAGGTATATGACCTTCAATATTATATTGTTGATAAAAGACAAATTTAAAACAAATCGTTTCCAACTAGCTGTTATCCTTAACCTAAGCGAAGCTGAAGGTTTAGCTGGTTCTTTGTAGTGATGACATCTGCCATCGATGAAAGGAAGGAAAATACAATGTAATGGTGGTAAGGACATTCCAAGAATATTTCTCCCACGTATTACTGAGTGCTGTAAGCATGGTGTTATGATATTCTTTTTGACGTGGGGTAATATTTGCGACGTATATTTGTGCATATAGTAGTGATCACTATTTTAGTTAAAAATCCATAATGCGAATAGTCAAATTAGCATATTCCAGTTTTAAAAGACCATCTAAAATTAAAAATGTGGTGCCTTTCTAATGGATGTGCCATAATGCTTATTTTGGTAGTTGAAAAAATGAATTGCTGCCATTTAAAATGAGTACTGTAAATTTTAAACACGTGCTTGTTTAACGCACCTTTGTCTAGAGGAACCATTTTCCTTTCTTCCAAGTTGATTCCATTTCTACCAAACAATATTTTTAAACCATCAGTAGACTTCCATTCCGGTACAATATTCTCGCCTATGAGAAGACTAGCCAACGTAGATTTTCCAACATTACAAGCACCAGCAAGATATATTCGATTTCTATACGACTGGTAAGTGCCTTTCTTAAGAAGTAATTTGAATTCATTGGCATCAACTATTCCAGGCAATACTAAATCTAAAATCATACACAAAAATATATCATAAAACTTATCTGTATATAAAAAAAAAACACAGACACGATATGTGACAATATATGGCAGTACCAAAAATTGGTCTTTACTTCTTCATATTGATTTTATTTAATTGCCAATACCCTCAAGACCTAACAAAATTATACCATATTGAGTAATTTGTTCTGAGACTGCGCCACGCATCTCCCATTTAAGAAAACTGATTGTTGAAAAAGAGAACCCAGATAACTTGTGGCAGTGAAATTTCCTTCACTTGGTATAACCCATTTGCCAGTTTGATGTAATTGTGTGCTATTGTCCTCAATTAAGCTTTAGTATTGTTCAATGATCATGAATACACTGTTCAATCAGACAATTTGTATACACATTTGATTAGTGCCTATTGTTATAATAATCGCAGAAAATACACGCATAAACAGAACAGAGAATATAAATGATTGTGTTGGGATGCCAACACAGAATGTCTCCCAAACAAACCCCCATTTCCACTATACATGTGCATGTTTAAAACCCCCAAATAGACATGATATTCTTAGTTTGTGCATTAAAATCTATCTACATATCAAAGTTCGTTGCAATCGGACTAAGATGACGTTTAGGGGAGGGGGAGTGTGGTGAAACATCGTTCACATCCTTTTTTTTAATGAAAGCTCAAGATAGCTGTATCAGTATACCAATTTTTATTGAAATTGCTCTGGCAATCATTGAGAGCTGACAACGGCCGCCATTTTTTAAAACTTAAAAATGGCCGCCATTTTGAAACCGGAAGATGGATAAAAATTTTGAACCTAGTGGCACACTCGGTGTACCATATTCTACTTGTGGACTAAATTTCGTCGAAATCGGATGATGTTTAAATTTTTGCATTTTTAGGGGGTGGTGTTCGGATGGCGGCCATATTGAAATGTCGTTCGCATCCAATTGTTTTTGCAAAATGCTCAGGATAGTTAGCTGTATCAGTATACCAATTTTCATTGAAATTGCTATGGCCATTGCTGAGATCTGACAACAGCCGCCATCTTTTAAAACGGCGGACATTTTGAAAATTCCAAAAGTGGATTGCAAAACTTCAGGTCACCCTTAACATGTTCCCAAAGTTTCATCTTTATTAGGCATTGCATCTCAGAAATTATGTGCGGACAAGATTGAACGGAAAGAAAAAAGAAAGAATAATAATAATAATAAAATTTACGTTTCCCGAAACGTTGAAGTCGCCTCCCGTTCCGCACTTTTGACCGAGTAGAGGGAACTAAAAGTCAAGAGCACAACTTCATAACATGAGCTTTCAGTTGGCCAAGTTTCATTTCGATCGGTTAAAAGATGAGCGAGAAAACGAGCAAACTTTAAAACGGCCGCCATTTTGAAACCGGAAGTCGGACAAAAATTTTTTTTGCAAAAATGCTCAGGATAGTTAGCTGTATCAGTATACCAATTTTCATTGAAATTGCTCTGGCCATAACTGAGATCTGACAACGGCCGCCATTTTGTAAAACTTTAAAACGGCCGCCATTTTGAAACCGGAAGTCGGACAAAAATTTTGAAAATAGTGGCACACTCAGGGTATTATAAGCTACCTGTATACCAAATTTCGTTTAAATCGGATGACGTTTAAATTTTTACAGTTTTAGGGGGGTGGTGTTCGGATGGCGGCCATTTTGAAATGTCGGCCGCGTCAAATTTTTTTTTGCAAAAATGCTCGGGATAGGGAGCTGTATCAGTATACCAATTTTCATTGAAATTGCTTTGGCAATTACTGAGATCTGACAACGGCCGTCATTTTTTTTCAACGGCGGCCATTTTGAAAATGGCGGCCATTTTGAAAATTTCAAAAGTGGATTGCACAACTTCAGGTCACCCTTATTATGTTCCCAAAGTTTCATTTCGATCGGTTAAAAGATGAGCGAGAAAACGAGCGGACAACATTGCGAGGGGAAAAAGGAAAACATAATAATAATAATTAAAATTTACGTTTCCCGAAACGTTGAAGTCGCCTCCCGTTCCGCACTTTTGACCGAGTAGAGGGAACTAAAAGTCAAGAGCACAACTTCATAACATGAGCTTTCAGTTGGCCAAGTTTCATTTCGATCGGTTAAAAGATGAGCGAGAAAACGAGCAAACTTTAAAACGGCCGCCATTTTGAAACCGGAAGTCGGACAAAAAATTTTTTTTGCAAAAATGCTCAGGATAGCTGTATCAGTATACCAATTTTCATTGAAATTGCTCTGGCCATAACTGAGATCTGACAACGGCCGCCATTTTGTAAAACTTTAAAACGGCCGCCATTTTGAAACCGGAAGTCGGACAAAACATTTTTAAATAGTGGCACACTTAGGGTATCATAAGCTACCTGTATACCAAATTTCGTCTAAATCGGATGACGTTTAAATTTTTACATTTTTAGGGGGGTGGTGTTCGGATGGCGGCCATTTTGAAATGTCGGCCGCGTCAAATTTTTTTTTGCAAAAATGCTCGGGATAGTTAGCTGTACCAGTATACCAATTTTCATTGAAATTGCTTTGGCAATTACTGAGATCTGACAACGGCCGTCATTTTTTTTCAACGGCGGCCATTTTGAAAATGGCGGCCATTTTGAAAATTTCAAAAGTGGATTGCACAACTTCAGGTCACCCTTAACATGTTCCCAAAGTTTCATTTCGATCGGTTAAAAGATGAGCGAGAAAACGAGCGGACAACATTGCGAGGGGAAAACATAAGAAATATGAAAATAATAATAATAATTAAAATTTACGTTTCCCGAAACGTTGAAGTCGCCTCCCGTTCCGCACTTTTGACCGAGTAGAGGGAACTAAAAGTCAAGAGCACAACTTCATAACATGAGCTTTCAGTTGGCCAAGTTTCATTTCGATCGGTTAAAAGATGAGCGAGAAAACGAGCAAACTTTAAAACGGCCGCCATTTTGAAACCGGAAGTCGGACAAAAAATTTTTTTTGCAAAAATGCTCAGGATAGTTAGCTGTATCAGTATACCAATTTTCATTGAAATTGCTCTGGCCATAACTGAGATCTGACAACGGCCGCCATTTTGTAAAACTTTAAAACGGCCGCCATTTTGAAACCGGAAGTCGGACAAAAATTTTGAAAATAGTGGCACACTCAGGGTATCATAAGCTACCTGTATACCAAATTGCGTTTAAATCGGATGACGTTTAAATTTTTACAGTTTTAGGGGGGTGGTGTTCGGATGGCGGCCATTTTGAAATGTCGGCCGCGTCAAATTTTTTTTTGCAAAAATGCTCGGGATAGGGAGCTGTATCAGTATACCAATTTTCATTGAAATTGCTTTGGCAATTACTGAGATCTGACATCGGCCGTCATTTTTTTTCAACGGCGGCCATTTTGAAAATGGCGGCCATTTTGAAAATTTCAAAAGTGGATTGCACAACTTCAGCTCACCCTTATTATGTTCCCAAAGTTTCATTTCGATCGGTTAAAAGATGAGCGAGAAAACGAGCGGACAACATTGCGAGGGGAAAAAGGAAAACATAAGAAATATGAAAATAATAATAATAATAAGAAACGGAGTAAAAACAATAAGTCGCCCGACACTTCGTGGTCGGCGACTTAATAATAAAATTTACGTTTCCCGAAACGTTGAAGTCGCCTCCCGTTCCGCACTTTTGACCGAGTAGAGGGAACTAAAAGTCAAGAGCACAACTTCATAACATGAGCTTTCAGTTGGCCAAGTTTCATTTCGATCGATTAAAAGATGAGCGAGAAAACGAGCAAACTTTAAAACGGCCGCCATTTTGAAACCGGAAGTCGGACAAAAAATTTTTTTTGCAAAAATGCTCAGGATAGTTAGCTGTATCAGTATACCAATTTTCATTGAAATTGCTCTGGCCATAACTGAGATCTGACAACGGCCGCCATTTTGTAAAACTTTAAAACGGCCGCCATTTTGAAACCGGAAGTCGGACAAAAATTTTAAAAATAGTGGTACACTCAGGGTATCATAAGCTACCTGTATACCAAATTTCGTTTAAATCGGATGACGTTTAAATTTTTACAGTTTTAGGGGGGTGGTGTTCGGATGGCGGCCATTTTGAAATGTCGGCCGCGTCAAATTTTTTTTTGCAAAAATGCTCGGGATAGGGAGCTGTATCAGTATACCAATTTTCATTGAAATTGCTTTGGCAATTACTGAGATCTGACAACGGACGTCATTTTTTTTAAACGGCGGCCATTTTGAAAATGGCGGCCATTTTGAAAATTTCAAAAGTGGATTGCACAACTTCAGGTCACCCTTATTATGTTCCCAAAGTTTCATTTCGATCGGTTAAAAGATGAGCGAGAAAACGAGCGGACAACATTGCGAGGGGAAAAAGGAAAACATAAGAAATATGAAAATAATAATAATAATAATAATAATAAGAAACGGAGTAAAAACAATAAGTCGCCCGACACTTCGTGGTCGGCGACTTAATAATAATAATAATAAGAAACGGAGTAAAAACAATAAGTCGCCCGACACTTCGTGGTCGGCGACTTAATTAAAATTTACGTTTCACGAAACGTTGAAGTCGCCTCCCGTTCCGCACTTTTGACCGAGTAGAGCACAACTTCATAACATGAGCTTTCAGTTGGCCAAGTTTCATTTCGATCGGTTAAAAGATGAGCGAGAAAACGAGCGGACAACATTGCGAGGGGAAAAAGGAAAACATCGTGGTCGGCGACTTAATAACTAGTGCTGATTGTGTTGGGATGCCAACACAGAATGTCTCCCAAACGAACCCCCATTGCCACTATAATCCCCATGGATAGTATTTCATTCAAATCAGTACATTAAAATATGCCTAGAAATCAAATTTTGTTGAAATCGGACAAAGTTGACTTTTTCCTGCAGTAAAATGGCCGCCATTTTGAAACCGGAAGTCGGACAAAACATTTTTAAATAGTGGCACACTTAGGGTATCATAAGCTACCTGTATACCAAATTTCGTCTAAATCGGATGACGTTTAAATTTTTACATTTTTAGGGGGGTGGTGTTCGGATGGCGGCCATTTTGAAATGTCGGCCGCGTCAAATTTTTTTTTGCAAAAATGCTCGGGATAGTTAGCTGTACCAGTATACCAATTTTCATTGAAATTGCTTTGGCAATTACTGAGATCTGACAACGGCCGTCATTTTTTTCAACGGCGGCCATTTTGAAAATGGCGGCCATTTTCAAAATTTCAAAAGTGGATTGCACAACCTCAGGTCACCCTTAACATGTTCCCAAAGTTTCATCTTGATTGGACATTGCATCTCTGAGAAAATGTGCGGACAAGATTGAACGGAAAGAAAAAAGAAAGAAAGAAAGAAGAAGAATAATAAGAAACCGTACAAAAACAATATGTCTCCCAAAACTTCGTTTGGGAGACATAATAATAAGAAACGGAGTAAAAACAATAAGTCGCCCGACACTTCGTGGTCGGCGACTTAATTAAAATTTACGTTTCCCGAAACGTTGAAGTCGCCTCCCGTTCCGCACTTTTGACCGAGTAGAGGGAACTAAAAGTCAAGAGCACAACTTCATAACATGAGCTTTCAGTTGGCCAAGTTTCATTTCGATCGGTTAAAAGATGAGCGAGAAAACGAGCGGACAACATTGCGAGGGGAAAAAGGAAAACATAAGAAATATGAAAATAATAATAATAATAATAAGAAACGGAGTAAAAACAATAAGTCGCCCGACACTTCGTGGTCGGCGACTTAATAATAAGAAACGGAGTAAAAACAATAAGTCGCCCGACACTTCGTGGTCGGCGACTTAATAACTAGTGCTGATTGTGTTGGGATGCCAACACAGAATGTCTCCCAAACGAACCCCTATTGCCACTATAATCCCCATGGATAGTATTTCATTCAAATCAGTACATTAAAATATGCCTAGAAATCAAATTTTGTTGAAATCGGACAAAGTTGACTTTTTCCTGCAGTAAAATGGCCGCCATTTTGAAACCGGAAGTCGGAAAAAACATTTTTAAATAGTGGCACACTTAGGGTATCATAAGCTACCTGTATACCAAATTTCGTCTAAATCGGATGACGTCTAAATTTTTACATTTTTAGGGGGGTGGTGTTCGGATGGCGGCCATTTTGAAATGTCGGCCGCGTCAAATTTTTTTTTGCAAAAATGCTCGGGATAGTTAGCTGTACCAGTATACCAATTTTCATTGAAATTGCTTTGGCAATTACTGAGATCTGACAACGGCCGTCATTTTTTTCAACGGCGGCCATTTTGAAAATGGCGGCCATTTTGAAAATTTCAAAAGTGGATTGCACAACTTCAGGTCACCCTTAACATGTTCCCAAAGTTTCATTTCGATCGGTTAAAAGATGAGCGAGAAAACGAGCGGACAACATTGCGAGGGGAAAACATAAGAAATATGAAAATAATAATAATAATAATAAGAAACGGAGTAAAAACAATAAGTCGCCCGACACTTCGTGGTCGGCGACTTAATAATTAAAATTTACGTTTCCCGAAACGTTGAAGTCGCCTCCCGTTCCGCACTTTTGACCGAGTAGAGGGAACTAAAAGTCAAGAGCACAACTTCATAACATGAGCTTTCAGTTGGCCAAGTTTCATTTCGATCGGTTAAAAGATGAGCGAGAAAACAAGCAAACTTTAAAACGGCCGCCATTTTGAAACCGGAAGTCGGACAAAAAAATTTTTTTGCAAAAATGCTCAGGATAGTTAGCTGTATCAGTATACCAATTTTCATTGAAATTGCTCTGGCCATAACTGAGATCTGACAACGGCCGCCATTTTGTAAAACTTTAAAACGGCCGCCATTTTGAAACCGGAAGTCGGACAAAAATTTTGAAAATAGTGGCACACTCAGGGTATCATAAGCTACCTGTATACCAAATTTCGTCTAAATCGGATGACGTTTAAATTTTTACATTTTTAGGGGGGTGGTGTTCGGATGGCGGCCATTTTGAAATGTCGGCCGCGTCAAATTTTTTTTTGCAAAAATGCTCGGGATAGTTAGCTGTACCAGTATACCAATTTTCATTGAAATTGCTTTGGCAATTACTGAGATCTGACAACGGCCGTCATTTTTTTCAACGGCGGCCATTTTGAAAATGGCGGCCATTTTGAAAATTTCAAAAGTGGATTGCACAACTTCAGGTCACCCTTAACATGTTCCCAAAGTTTCATTTCGATCGGTTAAAAGATGAGCGAGAAAACGAGCGGACAACATTGCGAGGGGAAAACATAAGAAATATGAAAATAATAATAATAAGAAACGGAGTAAAAACAATAAGTCGCCCGACACTTCGTGGTCGGCGACTTAATTAAAATTTACGTTTCCCGAAACGTTGAAGTCGCCTCCCGTTCCGCACTTTTGACCGAGTAGAGGGAACTAAAAGTCAAGAGCACAACTTCATAACACGAGCTTTCAGTTGGCCAAGTTTCATTTCGATCGGTTAAAAGATGAGCGAGAAAACGAGCAAACTTTAAAACGGCCGCCATTTTGAAACCGGAAGTCGGACAAAAATTTTTTTTGCAAAAATGCTCAGGATAGTTAGCTGTATCAGTATACCAATTTTCATTGAAATTGCTCTGGCCATAACTGAGATCTGACAACGGCCGCCATTTTGTAAAACTTTAAAACGGCCGTAATTTTGAAACCGGAAGTCGGACAAAAATTTTTTAAATAGTGGCACACTCAGGGTATCATAAGCTACCTGAATACCAAATTTCGTCTAAATCGGATGACGTTTAAATTTTTACATTTTTAGGGGGGTGGTGTTCGGATGGCGGCCATTTTGAAATGTCGGCCGCGTCAAATTTTTTTTTGCAAAAATGCTCGGGATAGTTAGCTGTACCAGTATACCAATTTTCATTGAAATTGCTTTGGCAATTACTGAGATCTGACAACGGCCGTCATTTTTTTTCAACGGCGGCCATTTTGAAAATGGCGGCCATTTTGAAAATTTCAAAAGTGGATTGCACAACTTCAGGTCACCCTTAACATGTTCCCAAAGTTTCATTTCGATCGGTTGAAAGATGAGCGAGAAAACGAGCGGACAACATTGCGAGGGGAAAACATAAGAAATATGAAAATAATAATAACTAGTGCTGATTGTGTTGGGATGCCAACACAGAATGTCTCCCAAACGAACCCCCATTGCCACTATAATCCCCTTGGATAGTATTTTATTCAAATCAGTACATTAAAATATGCCTAGAAATCAAATTTTGTTGAAATCGGACAAAGTTGACTTTTTCCTGCAGTAAAATGGCCGCCATTTTGAAATCGGAAGTCGGACAAAAAATTTTCAAATAGTGGCACACTCAGGGTATCATAAGCTACCTGTATACTAAATTTCGTTTAAATCGGATGACGTTTAAATTTTTACATTTTTAGGGGGGTGGTGTTCGGATGGCGGCCATTTTGAAATGTCGGCCGCGTCAAATTTGTTTTTGCAAAAATGCTCGGGATAGGGAGCTGTATCAGTATACCAATTTTCATTGAAATTGCTTTGGCAATTACTGAGATCTGACAACGGCCGTCATTTTTTTTCAACGGCGGCCATTTTGAAAATGGCGGCCATTTTGAAAATTTCAAAAATGGATTGCACAACTTCAGGTCACCCTTAATATGTTCCCAAAGTTTCATCTTGATTGGACATTGCATCTCTGAGAAAATGTGCGGACAAGATTGAACGGAAAGAAAAAAGAAAGAAAGAAAGAAAGAAGAAGAATAATAATAAGAAACCGGACAAAAACAATATGTCTCCCAAAACTTCGTTTGGGAGACATAATAAGAAACGGAGTAAAAACAATAAGTCGCCCGACACTTCGTGGTCGGCGACTTAATTAAAATTTACGTTTCCCGAAACGTTGAAGTCGCCTCCCGTTCCGCACTTTTGACCGAGTAGAGGGAACTAAAAGTCAAGAGCACAACTTCATAACACGAGCTTTCAGTTGGCCAAGTTTCATTTCGATCGGTTAAAAGATGAGCGAGAAAACGAGCAAACTTTAAAACGGCCGCCATTTTGAAACCGGAAGTCGGACAAAAATTTTTTTTGCAAAAATGCTCAGGATAGTTAGCTGTATCAGTATACCAATTTTCATTGAAATTGCTCTGGCCATAACTGAGATCTGACAACGGCCGCCATTTTGTAAAACTTTAAAACGGCCGTAATTTTGAAACCGGAAGTCGGACAAAAATTTTTTAAATAGTGGCACACTCAGGGTATCATAAGCTACCTGAATACCAAATTTCGTCTAAATCGGATGACGTTTAAATTTTTACATTTTTAGGGGGGTGGTGTTCGGATGGCGGCCATTTTGAAATGTCGGCCGCGTCAAATTTTTTTTTGCAAAAATGCTCGGGATAGTTAGCTGTACCAGTATACCAATTTTCATTGAAATTGCTTTGGCAATTACTGAGATCTGACAACGGCCGTCATTTTTTTTCAACGGCGGCCATTTTGAAAATGGCGGCCATTTTGAAAATTTCAAAAGTGGATTGCACAACTTCAGGTCACCCTTAACATGTTCCCAAAGTTTCATTTCGATCGGTTAAAAGATGAGCGAGAAAACGAGCAAACTTTAAAACGGCCGCCATTTTGAAACCGGAAGTCGGACAAAAAATTTTTTTTGCAAAAATGCTCAGGATAGTTAGCTGTATCAGTATACTAATTTTCATTGAAATTGCTCTGGCCATAACTGAGATCTGACAACGGCCGCCATTTTGTAAAACTTTAAAACGGCCGCCATTTTGAAACCGGAAGTCGGACAAAACATTTTTAAATAGTGGCACACTTAAGGTATCATAAGCTACCTGTACACCAAATTTCGTCTAAATCGGATGACGTTTAAATTTTTACATTTTTAGGGGGGTGGTGTTCGGATGGCGGCCATTTCGAAATGTCGGCCGCGTCAAATTTTTTTTTGCAAAAATGCTCGGGATAGTTAGCTGTACCAGTATACCAATTTTCATTGAAATTGCTTTGGCAATTACTGAGATCTGACAACGGCCATCATTTTTTTCAACGGCGGCCATTTTGAAAATTTCAAAAGTGGATTGCACAACTTCAGGTCACCCTTAACATGTTCCCAAAGTTTCATTTCGATCGGTTAAAAGATGAGCGAGAAAACGAGCGGACAACATTGCGAGGGGAAAACATAAGAAATATGAAAATAATAATAATAATAATTAAAATTTACGTTTCGCGAAACGTGAAGTCTCCCAAACGAAGTTACTGATAGTCCTGTGCAGCCATTTTACAAAAAATAGCGCGTCATATAAAAATTCTGAGTTGACCATTGAACTCGACATACTAAATTTACTTTAAGAACCAATTTTCATTGAGTTCCGACAATGTTGAATTTTTGCCGATTTGGCGACTTTGGTGGCCATTTTTAAAAAAATGGCGGGTCGTATAAAAAATCGGAGTGTACCGTTGAACTCGGCATACCAAATTTACTTTTAGAACCTATTTTCGTTGAATTATGACAATGTTGAATTTTTGCCCATTTGGCAACTTTGGCGGCGATTTTACAAAAAATGGCGCGTCGTATAAAAATTCTGAGTTGACCATTGGACTCGGCATACCAAATTTACTGTTAAAACCCATTTTCGTTGAAATCCGACAAACTTGAATTTTTGGCGATTCGGCGGCCATTTTGAAAATGGCGGCCGGTTCGCGCGCGATTTTTTGCCAAAAATAAATCAAGACCACTATGCTGAACCTACATACCAAGTTTCATCGAAATCCATCTGGCGGTTCTCCGGGAACTGCATTTTGGCGGGAAAACTTAAATGGCGGCCATTTTGAAAGTGGCGGCCATCTTGGAAATTCCGAAAGATGATTGCACATCTAGCCAATAGGGTCTAACATCCTACCAAGTTTCAAATTGATCCCATTTACGGTTTCTGAGAAAAGTGTCGGAAATCTCTACGGGGAAACCAGGAGAAGAATAATAATAATAAGAAACAGAGTAAAAACAATAAGTCTCCAAACTTCGTTTGGGAGACTTAATAATAATTAAAATTTACGTTTCCCGAAACGTTGAAGTCGCCTCCCGTTCCGCACTTTTGACCGAGTAGAGGGAACTAAAAGTCAAGAGCACAACTTCATAACATGAGCTTTCAGAAATCAAATTTTGTTGAAATCGGACAAAGTTGACTTTTTCCTGCATTAAAATGGCCGCCATTTTGAAACCGGAAGTCGGACAAAAAATTTTTAAATAGTAGCACACTCAGGGTATCATAAGCTACCTGAATACCAAATTTCGTCTAAATCGTATGACGTTTAAATTTTTACATTTTTAGGGGGGTGGTGTTCGGATGGCGGCCATTTTGAAATGTCGGCCGCGTCAAATTTTTTTTTGCAAAAATGCTCGGGATAGTTAGCTGTACCAGTATACCAATTTTCATTGAAATTGCTTTGGCAATTACTGAGATCTGACAACGGCCGTCATTTTTTTCAACGGCGGCCATTTTGAAAATGGCGGCCATTTTGAAAATTTCAAAAGTGGATTGCACAACTTCAGGTCACCCTTAACATGTTCCCAAAGTTTCATTTCGATCGGTTAAAAGATGAGCGAGAAAACGAGCGGACAACATTGCGAGGGGAAAACATAAGAAATATGAAAATAATAATAATAATTAAAATTTACGTTTCCCGAAACGTTGAAGTCGCCTCCCGTTCCGCACTTTTGACCGAGTAGAGGGAACTAAAAGTCAAGAGCACAACTTCATAACATGAGCTTTCAGTTGGCCAAGTTTCATTTCGATCGGTTAAAAGATGAGCGAGAAAACGAGCGGACAACATTGCGAGGGGAAAAAGGAAAACATAAGAAATATGAAAATAATAATAATAATAATAAGAAACGGAGTAAAAACAATAAGTCGCCCGACACTTCGTGGTCGGCGACTTAATAATAAGAAACGGAGTAAAAACAATAAGTCGCCCGACACTTCGTGGTCGGCGACTTAATAACTAGTGCTGATTGTGTTGGGATGCCAACACAGAATGTCTCCCAAACGAACCCCCATTGCCACTATAATCCCCATGGATAGTATTTCATTCAAATCAGTACATTAAAATATGCCTAGAAATCAAATTTTGTTGAAATCGGACAAAGTTGACTTTTTCCTGCAGTAAAATGGCCGCCATTTTGAAACCGGAAGTCGGACAAAACATTTTTAAATAGTGGCACACTTAGGGTATCATAAGCTACCTGTATACCAAATTTCGTCTAAATCGGATGACGTTTAAATTTTTACATTTTTAGGGGGGTGGTGTTCGGATGGCGGCCATTTTGAAATGTCGGCCGCGTCAAATTTTTTTTTGCAAAAATGCTCGGGATAGTTAGCTGTACCAGTATACCAATTTTCATTGAAATTGCTTTGGCAATTACTGAGATCTGACAACGGCCGTCATTTTTTTCAACGGCGGCCATTTTGAAAATGGCGGCCATTTTGAAAATTTCAAAAGTGGATTGCACAACTTCAGGTCACCCTTAACATGTTCCCAAAGTTTCATTTCGATCGGTTAAAAGATGAGCGAGAAAACGAGCGGACAACATTGCGAGGGGAAAAAGGAAAACATAAGAAATATGAAAATAATAATAATAATAATAATAATAAGAAACGGAGTAAAAACAATAAGTCGCCCGACACTTCGTGGTCGGCGACTTAATAATTAAAATTTACGTTTCGCGAAACGTGAAGTCTCCCAAACGAAGTTACTGATAGTCAAATTTACTTTAAGAACCCAATTTCATTGAATTCCAACGTTGTTGATTTTTTGCCGATTTGGCAACTTCGGCGGCCATTTTACAAAAAATAGCGCGTCATATAAAAATTCTGAGTTGACCATTGAACTCGACATACTAAATTTACTTTAAGAACCAATTTTCATTGAGTTCCGACAATGTTGAATTTTTGCCGATTTGGCGACTTTGGTGGCCATTTTTAAAAAAATGGCGGGTCGTATAAAAAATCGGAGTGTACCGTTGAACTCGGCATACCAAATTTACTTTTAGAACCTATTTTCGTTGAATTATGACAATGTTGAATTTTTGCCCATTTGGCAACTTTGGCGGCGATTTTACAAAAAATGGCGCGTCGTATAAAAATTCTGAGTTGACCATTGGACTCGGCATACCAAATTTACTGTTAAAACCCATTTTCGTTGAAATCCGACAAACTTGAATTTTTGGCGATTCGGCGGCCATTTTGAAAATGGCGGCCGGTTCGCGCGCGATTTTTTGCCAAAAATAAATCAAGACCACTATGCTGAACCTACATACCAAGTTTCATCGAAATCCATCTGGCGGTTCTCCGGGAACTGCATTTTGGCGGGAAAACTTAAATGGCGGCCATTTTGAAAGTGGCGGCCATCTTGGAAATTCCGAAAGATGATTGCACATCTAGCCAATAGGGTCTAACATCCTACCAAGTTTCAAATTGATCCCATTTACGGTTTCTGAGAAAAGTGTCGGAAATCTCTACGGGGAAACCAGAAGAATAATAATAATAATAAGAAACAGAGTAAAAACAATAAGTCTCCAAACTTCGTTTGGGAGACTTAATAACAATAATTAAAATTTACGTTTCCCGAAACGTTGAAGTCGCCTCCCGTTCCGCACTTTTGACCGAGTAGAGGGAACTAAAAGTCAAGAGCACAACTTCATAACATGAGCTTTCAGTTGGCCAAGTTTCATTTCGATCGGTTAAAAGATGAGCGAGAAAACGAGCAAACTTTAAAACGGCCGCCATTTTGAAACCGGAAGTCGGACAAAAAATTTTTTTTGCAAAAATGCTCAGGATAGTTAGCTGTATCAGTATACCAATTTTCATTGAAATTGCTCTGGCCATAACTGAGATCTGACAACGGCCGCCATTTTGTAAAACTTTAAAACGGCCGCCATTTTGAAACCGGAAGTCGGACAAAACATTTTTAAATAGTGGCACACTTAGGGTATCATAAGCTACCTGTATACCAAATTTCGTCTAAATCGGATGACGTTTAAATTTTTACATTTTTAGGGTGGTGGTGTTCGGATGGCGGCCATTTTGAAATGTCGGCCGCGTCAAATTTTTTTTTGCAAAAATGCTCGGGATAGTTAGCTGTACCAGTATACCAATTTTCATTGAAATTGCTTTGGCAATTACTGAGATCTGACAACGGCCATCATTTTTTTCAACGGCGGCCATTTTGAAAATGGCGGCCATTTTGAAAATTTCAAAAGTGGATTGCACAACTTCAGGTAACCCTTAACATGTTCCCAAAGTTTCATTTCGATCGGTTAAAAGATAAGCGAGAAAACGAGCGGACAACATTGCGAGGGGAAAACATAAGAAATATGAAAATAATAATAATAATTAAAATTTACGTTTCCCGAAACGTTGAAGTCGCCTCCCGTTCCGCACTTTTGACCGAGTAGAGGGAACTAAAAGTCAAGAGCACAACTTCATAACATGAGCTTTCAGTTGGCCAAGTTTCATTTCGATCGGTTAAATGATGAGCGAGAAAACGAGCAAACTTTAAAACGGCCGCCATTTTGAAACCGGAAGTCGGACAAAAAATTTTTTTTGCAAAAATGCTCAGGATAGTTAGCTGTATCAGTATACCAATTTTCATTGAAATTGCTCTGGCCATAACTGAGATCTGACAACGGCCGCCATTTTGTAAAACTTTAAAACGGCCGCCATTTTGAAACCGGAAGTCGGACAAAACATTTTTAAACAGTGGCACACTTAGGGTATCATAAGCTACCTGTATACCAAATTTCGTCTAAATCGGATGACGTTTAAATTTTTTCATTTTTAGGGGGGTGGTGTTCGGATGGCGGCCATTTTGAAATGTCGGCCGCGTCAAATTTTTTTTTGCAAAAATGCTCGGGATAGTTAGCTGTACCAGTATACCAATTTTCATTGAAATTGCTTTGGCAATTACTGAGATCTGACAACGGCCGTCATTTTTTTCAACGGCGGCCATTTTGAAAATGGCGGCCATTTTGAAAATTTCAAAAGTGGAATGCACAACTTCAGGTCACCCTTAACATGTTCCCAAAGTTTCATTTCGATCGGTAAAAAGATGAGCGAGAAAACGAGCGGACAACATTGCGAGGGGAAAAAGGAAAACATAATAATAATAATTAAACATGATTGTGTTGGGATGCCAACACAGAAGTCGCCCAAATCCCCATGGATAGTATTCCATTCAAATCAGTACATCAAAATACCTCTAGAAATCAAATTTCGTTAAAATCGGACAAAGTTGATGTTTTTGGGGGCGAGTGTGGTAAAATGGCGGCCATTTTAAAATGGCGGCTTTTGCATCAAATTTGTTTTCGCCATACTGCTCAGGATGGTTAACTCTACCAGTGTACCAATTTTCATTAAAATCCATCCACCCATCTCCGAGATCTGAGAGGGGGCCAAAAATCTTTAACGGCGGCCATTTTGAAAATGGCGGCCATTTTGAAAATTTCAAAAGTGGATGGCACACCTCTGAGTGACCCTCCACCCACCTCAGCAGGTTCAGTACATCAAAATACGTCTAGAAATCAAATTTCGTTGAAATCGGACAAAGTTGACGTTTTTGGGGGGCGGGTGTGGTAAAACGGCGGCCATTTTAAAATGGCGGCGTTCGCATCAAATTTTTTTTCGCCACACTGCTCAGGATGGTTAACTCTACCAGTGTACCAATTTTCATTAAAATCCATCCAGCCATCTCCGAGATCTGAGAGGGGGCCAAAAATCTTTAACGGCGGCCATTTTGAAAATGGCGGCCATTTTGAAAATTTCAAAAGTGGATGGCACCCCTCTGAGTGACCCTCCACCCACCTCAGCAGGTTTTATCTTGATTGGTCAAAGCGTTTTCAAAAAATGTGTCGGACAAGTTCATGATTAAGAAAAATGTGTGGAAAAGAATAATAATAATAATAATTAAAATTTACGTTTCCCGAAACGTTGAAGTCGCCTCCCGTTCCGCACTTTTGACCGAGTAGAGGGAACTAAAAGTCAAGAGCACAACTTCATAACATGAGCTTTCAGTTGGCCAAGTTTCATTTCGATCGGTTAAAAGATGAGCGAGAAAACGAGCAAACTTTAAAACGGCCGCCATTTTGAAACCGGAAGTCGGACAAAAAATTTTTTTTGCAAAAATGCTCAGGATAGTTAGCTGTATCAGTATACCAATTTTCATTGAAATTGCTCTGGCCATAACTGAGATCTGACAACGGCCGCCATTTTGTAAAACTTTAAAACGGCCGCCATTTTGAAACCGGAAGTCGGACAAAACATTTTTAAATAGTGGCACACTTAGGGTATCATAAGCTACCTGTATACCAAATTTCGTCTAAATCGGATGACGTTTAAATTTTTACATTTTTAGGGGGGTGGTGTTCGGATGGCGGCCATTTTGAAATGTCGGCCGCGTCAAATTTGTTTTTGCAAAAATGCTCGGGATAGTTAGCTGTACCAGTATACCAATTTTCATTGAAATTGCTTTGGCAATTACTGAGATCTGACAACGGCCGTCATTTTTTTCAACGGCGGCCATTTTGAAAATGGCGGCCATTTTGAAAATTTCAAAAGTGGATTGCACAACTTCAGGTCACCCTTAACATGTTCCCAAAGTTTCATTTCGATCGGTTAAAAGATGAGCGAGAAAACGAGCGGACAACATTGCGAGGGGAAAACATAAGAAATATGAAAATAATAATAATAATTAAAATTTACGTTTCCCGAAACGTTGAAGTCGCCTCCCGTTCCGCACTTTTGACCGAGTAGAGGGAACTAAAAGTCAAGAGCACAACTTCATAACATGAGCTTTCAGTTGGCCAAGTTTCATTTCGATCGGTTAAAAGATGAGCGAGAAAACGAGCAAACTTTAAAACGGCCGCCATTTTGAAACCGGAAGTCGGACAAAAATTTTTTTTTGCAAAAATGCTCAGGATAGTTAGCTGTATCAGTATACCAATTTTCATTGAAATTGCTCTGGCCATAACTGAGATCTGACAACGGCCGCCATTTTGTAAAACTTTAAAACGGCCGCCATTTTGAAACCGGAAGTCGGACAAAACATTTTTAAATAGTGGCACACTTAGGGTATCATAAGCTACCTGTATACCAAATATCGTCTAAATCGGATGACGTTTAAATTTTTACATTTTTAGGGGGGTGGTGTTCGGATGGCGGCCATTTTGAAATGTCGGCCGCGTCAAATTTTTTTTTGCAAAAATGCTCGGGATAGTTAGCTGTACCAGTATACCAATTTTCATTGAAATTGCTTCGGCAATTACTGAGATCTGACAACGGCCGTCAATTTTTTCAACGGCGGCCATTTTGAAAATGGCGGCCATTTTGAAAATTTCAAAAGTGGATTGCACAACTTCAGGTCACCCTCAACATGTTCCCAAAATTTCATTTCGATCGGTTAAAAGATGAGCGAGAAAACGAGCGGACAACATTGCGAGGGGAAAACATAAGAAATATGAAAATAATAATAATAATAACTAGTGCTGATTGTGTTGGGATGCCAACACAGAATGTCTCCCAAACGAACCCCCATTGCCACTATAATCCTTATGGATAGTATTTCATTCAAATCAGGACATTAAAATATGCCTAGAAATCAAGTTTTGTTGAAATCGGACAAAGTTGACTTTTTCCTGCAGTAAAATGGCCGCCATTTTGAAACCGGAAGTCAGACAAAAAATTTGTAAATAGTGGCACACTCAGGGTATCATAAGCTACCTGTATACCAAATTTCGTCTAAATCGGATGACGTTTAAATTTTTGCATTTTTAGGGGGGTGGTGTTCGGATGGCGGCCATTTTGAAATGTCGGTCGCGTCAAATTTTTTTTTGCAAAAATGCTCAGGATAGTTAGCTGTATCAGTATACCAATTTTCATTGAAATTGCTTTGGCAATTACTGAGATCTGACAACGGCCTTCATTTTTTTTCAACGGCGGCCATTTTTAAAATGGCGGCCATTTTCAAAATTTCAAAAGTGGATTGCACAACTTCAGGTCACCCTTAACATGTTCCCAAAGTTTCATCTTGATTGGACATTGCATCTCTGAGAAAATGTGCGGACAAGATTGAACGGAAAGAAAAAAGAAAGAAGAAGAATAATAATAAGAAACCGGACAAAAACAATATGTCTCCCAAAACTTCGTTTGGGAGACATAATAAGAAACGGAGTAAAAACAATAAGTCGCCCGACACTTCGTGGTCGGCGACTTAATAATAATAATAATTAAACATGATTGTGTTGGGATGCCAACACAGAAGTCGCCCAAATCCCCATGGATAGTATTCCATTCAAATCAGTACATCAAAATACCTCTAGAAATCAAATTTCGTTAAAATCGGACAAAGTTGATGTTTTTGGGGGCAGGTGTGGTAAAACGGCGGCCATTTTAAAATGGCGGCTTTTGCATCAAATTTGTTTTCGCCACACTGCTCAGGATGGTTAACTCTACCAGTGTACCAATTTTCATTAAAATCCATCCAACCATCTCCGAGATCTGAGAGGGGGCCAAAAATCTTTAACGGCGGCCATTTTGAAAATGGCGGCCATTTTGAAAATTTCAAAAGTGGATGGCACACCTCTGAGTGACCCTCCACCCACCTCAGCAGGTTCAGTACATCAAAATACGTCTAGAAATCAAATTTCGTTGAAATCGGACAAAGTTGACGTTTTGGGGGGCGGGTGTGGTAAAACGGCGGCCATTTTAAAATGGCGGCGTTCGCATCAAATTTTTTTTCGCCACACTGCTCAGGATGGTTAACTCTACCAGTGTACCAATTTTCATTAAAATCCATTCAGCCATCTCCGAGATCTGAGAGGGGGCCAAAAATCTTTAACGGCGGCCATTTTGAAAATGGCGGCCATTTTGAAAATTTCAAAAGTGGATGGCACCCCTCTGAGTGACCCTCCACCCACCTCAGCAGGTTTTATCTTGATTGGTCAAAGCGTTTTCAAAAAATGTGTCGGACAAGTTCATGATTAAGAAAAATGTGTGGAAAAGAATAATAATAATAATAATAATAAGAAACGGTGCAAACACAATAAGTCTCCCAAAAAAAATTTTTTTGGGCGACTTAATAATAATAAGAAACGGTGCAAACACAATAAGTCTCCCAAAAAAAATTTTTTTGGGCGACTTAATAAGAAACGGAGTAAAAACAATAAGTCGCCCGACACTTCGTGGTCGGCGACTTAATAATAATAATAAGAAACGGAGTAAAAACAATAAGTCGCCCGACACTTCGTGGTCGGCGACTTAATAAGAAACAGAGTAAAAACAATAAGTCGCCCGACACTTCGTGGTCGGCGACTTAATAATAAGAAACGGAGTAAAAACAATAAGTCGCCCGACACTTCGTGGTCGGCGACTTAATAATAAGAAACGGAGTAAAAACAATAAGTCGCCCGACACTTCGTGGTCGGCGACTTAATAATAAGGAGAAACCGGACAAAACAATATGTCTCCAAAAACTTCGTTTGGGAGACATAATTATGTATTTGCATTAAAATAAAATTATTATAAAAAATGCACTGTAAAAACATGCAATACATTAATCTTACATTTTCCTTAATATATGAAACTGATAAAGATTAGTGGGTGGAGTTATTAAGTTGGTTAGTGTTTTTTATCAAATGCTGGTCAACAATGAGATTCCGTGATGACTTCAACAATAATTGACCAGTTTTCTTGCAGTTGGTGGTGTGTCTTCACCGTATATTACTCTATGAAAAAAAATGACTCAATAATATAGCTGAAAAAATGTTAAATAAGTTGTTAAACAATTGCAATCAAACTAACTTTCATAACTTGCATGAATGTTATTCCGGATTACTACGATAAAACGTACCATCGCTAGACTGTTTGAAACCACCAGCAGGAGGCATCTACAATAAATAATAATAACACCACTTAATAATAGTAATCTATAACTATGCATTCTTTTCATCGAATAGTATCAAGCTGTGTAAATGAGACATGTTGTATAGTCATAAAACCAAGATTACACCTCCGTTATCACAGAGATTTATACACCGGATCATACATCTACAACTTCTTCATACCTTATGTACCAATTATACAAACTTGATTCAAATTCTACACAAAAATTCTCAAATATCAAAAAGTGAGCATGCATGTCTCATGTGACAATTGTAGAACTATTATACTGCAATCATCATGTTTGTTGCTGTACAAACGCGAATGAATACAAAAGTGCCAATACAATGTCAAATATCAAAAACACAAATACTAAGCAATGGGACAAATCAAAACAAACACATAGCAGAACAACAGACAAAAAAAGCCACGAATTCTTAATAAAATAGAGTGAACTCAGATGCTCTTGAAGACTGCAATAAGCTGTAAGAAAGTTAATTCACATATAGGCACCAGTTCTTCGCCGCCCACCCGCCTGCTACTCACAGTTAGTCCGACTGCACCATACTACAACCCGTGTTTGCACTTCAAAACAATTTATTTATATCAAATATGAATCATTTTTATTTAAATGCTAATAAACTATATGAGGATCAAGCACTGAAAAGAAAGCATGTTATATTTTAAAGACTGCTTAAACATGAGTGAGAAAATGCATTTAGAAGTATTAAATAACACATACTTCACTGGGCACTGTGGCAGCATCAGAGGGTAGAGAATGTATATACTCCTGTGCTTCCTCTAAAGTGTTACAATGATTAGCAATTTCTGAAGCTTTGCTGACATCAACACCACTCCCAATCAACTAGAGAAACAATAAACTATAATAATCTAGTGTTTACATTATACTTAGCACTGATGTAAAGTATTATCATAACAATTATAAATACGTTATAGTACATTTCAGAAAATTAACAGAAGATGTATGTGTCATCACTCGTACGCCTAGAGGTCAGTTATTTTTCATTGTAATGTATGATCTTGTTGTAACTATACTTAACCCAAAAATGACATTAAAAAAAAATACAAATAATGATAGTTTAATAAATTGCGTACCAGATACCTCACTATACTAAGTGTATCTAATTCAAGGTCTTTGTCTGATAATTGACATCATTCTATCCATGTATTAAAAACCGTACAAAGAATAAAGTATCTGACCACTTGGACAAGATGTGTAACTACTGATAAAAGAATAACAGAGCCGTCAAAGTATGAAGGATCTAACACTTAGACAGGATATTAAAATCGTGCATTAGATTGTAATAACTGATAAAGTAACTGACTACTTTGACAAGATGGGAAAAAAAGCTTTGTGTCTGTAATAATTTCAGTTATATTCAACTTTAAATCAACATACAAAGAGTAAAGAAGCAATAAAAAACAGTTTTCATGTTTGTTTATTGTTGTTTGACAAATTGACATAATTTTAACATCTTTCATTTTAATCAATTTTAATAAATTGATTGATTTAAAAAAAATTCATTTAATTGCACCAACCTACCTGTTTGACACCTATAACTTTCTTATTGTTTTCGGGTTTAAACAATTATAATGTAAGAAATAATAGGTTATGTCTGTACCAAACCAAGTGTTGTGTAGGTGTCCATGTCAAGACGGCCATGGATTCAGGCATTGAGTATAAATACACTACACATGGATTAACTGGTATACAACCTATGATTTCTCAAATAATGTCACCACACTACACTTGGTTTTAACGAGTTCTTACCTTATATTACCAAGATGCTTAATTCATGTGTCCAGTACACATACCCTACAATTGGTTTAATTTAAACCCAAAGGTTTCTCACTTTATATCACCATAGTGAATGGTCAGGTGTCTAGTACAACTTAACTACACTTGGCTTAGCCCATACAAAACGGATGAGTTCTCACCACCTAATGTCACCACTGTGGTTTATTGTCCAGTACACACACCACTCGGTTTAACTAATACAATCCTATGATTTTACATATGTCAGCATGGTGTTTGGATTAAATGTCCAGTACACCGATATTACACTTATTCAGCTCATACAGAACCAAGCATTTCTTACCTTATATCACCACGATGGTTGATACAGGATTCCAGTACACCTAAACCACACCTGGTTTATCTAATAGAGAACCGAATATATCTCACCTAATGTCACCATAATGCTTCATTTATGTGTCCCATACACTTTTATACAGTGGCTTGGAGATTATATTTTTTACATAAATGTCACCGCGGCGTTTAATTTTCTTCTCAAGTACACTTTCACTACAATTGGTTTATTTTATGCAAAGCCAATGATATCTCTCCGTATGTCACTAGGTTATAGTTCTCGGCACACAGACTACCCAGCAAGTCCCAAGGTGGCGGTTAAGGGATGCCTTTTCGTTGGCGGTTGTTTTAATACGGAATGCATGACCGCAGAACACAGAGGGTAACGTCTTTGGAGATTGCCACAATCCTTGCACGATAAAGTCTCCTTTTGTATTTTCGATTAGAGTAGGCTCATTGTTGCCACTACAAAAAGGCTAATATTTTCCGCTCTATACTTCATACTTTTCCAGTGCCAGTAAAAATGATTGACCATTGTTTTTTTCAAACGTATTTATTTTTTCTTAACTTGTTCCTGTTATGAATATAGCTGACAAACTGCTCAGTGGACGTAAAGCAAACAGTCTATCAACCAATCTAATGTCACTATGGAGTACACCTGCATTACCCTTGGTTTATCTCATTCACAACCTATGAGTTTTTATCCGATGTCACCATGGCACTTAGTTTATGAGCACAGTACACCTAAATAGCATTTGTACCGCTCATGCAAAATTTATGCTTTCAAACCTGATGGCACCATTGAGATTATTGAAGTTGTCTAAGCACTTCTACACTACATTTGGTATACAACATGCGAAACCTATTATTTTTCATTCTGATGTCACATTATTCGTGGTTTGTGTACTGTATAACTACACTTACATTGGGTTGGTACTCATTCAACTTATGACTGCGCAGTCAAAATGGTGGTTGGTTTCAGGTGTCCGGTAAGCATAAACCACATCTAATTACAGTCATCATCCTCACAAGCCCGGGAATTTCCTAGCTAAGTTTGTCAGGGGTTCGTAGACACAGAAACCCTTACTTGTGAGGATGTACAGTCATACACATCTAATGATTAACCTTCTTACATGATCTCACCATAGTGTTTGAATAAACTCTCCGGTATTCACGATACAGACACAATGTCCAGTAATAGCCCAGTACATTATACATACAGTAACTTTTGGTGTACTTAATACACAACCTACGATTTCACACCTACTATTACTGTAGTCTTAATGTACCTTACACCTGTACTTTAATGGGTCGATATAAGATTCACATTGCTGTAACCCAAAATTCTAAGGTGTAAAGTTATCCTAGTTTGTTTAGCTCAAATTCTGCCAATAATGAGGACTTGAAGTGATTATGACTTTAAAGAAAATCTAATGTACATGCATACGCGATTAGTATTAAACTGCGTTAACTGTGTATTATAACGATTAAATAACCTTACCTGTAGTAATATCTTTGCATTTCCTTCTGCCATATCTAGTGCAGTCTTTCCCTGTTAGAAAAAAATGTAAAAACATACAGAATATAAGCTACTCATAAAAACAAAGAAATAAAAATAAAATGATGTCGGGTAAACATCAACATTTTGTTATAAACACATTAACAGGTTGACAAATGGAAGTGAAGAGAGTACACGTGCCTGAGAGGGAATAACAATAATTCAACGGGGGAAGCAACAAATATGTGCGATAAACTTTTTATCCGTGGAAATAAATTGATCTTTTAGAGCTAACTTTGTAGTGGTTATAAACTAGAATCTTGTCCAGTTTTTGAGAAATTCATATTAACTTATAACAGGGGGTAAGTTTTATCCACTGAGATGAACTTTCCTTCTTAAGTGAGTGCACGGATGGTTATAGTGTAGGTATCTTTACGAACTATTTGATAATTTAATTTATAAATAGTAATAAAGTGAGTAGAGATGATCGAGAGGGCCTGCACTTTTCATCCACCGAATTAATCGTGTCTTGGTGAATGAATGTAAAGATGGTTTCAGTGGGGGTTCTTGCCTTGTCCTGTGATAATTTATTTTGCCAGAAAGGGTAGGGATGACCCAAGGGGCCTTTAGTATGACTTCACATGAATTTACCTTGTCCTAATGAGTTAAATGTGTGGACGGTTTCATAGTTGTGATCTTGACCAGTCCTGAGATAAATAATTATACCACAAGAGGGATAGAGACGACTTAAGGGAACCTCAACTTTAAATTATTTAACTGAATTGAGTTTGTATTGTAAGTGAATGAAGGGATAGTTTCAGTTCCAAGATCTTGACCAGTCACGTGATAATAAATTATTCTGCCAGAGAGGGTAGGGATAACTCATTTTGACCTCATCTTGACATTGATGAATTGACATTATCATGAATTAATGAAGGGATGAAATAAAGGTGGGGAATTCGACAAGTTATATGATAATACATATATTTTCCACTAGCGGGGAAAAGAATATCCCCTCAACGTTACATCCACGCAATTAAATTTTCCGTGATGAGTTAATGTAGGAGGTTGGAGCTGTTGACCAGTTCTATGAGAATACATAAAAAGTTAATGTGAATGGTAGAAATGACCCAGAGATACCTGAACATTACATTCAACCAACTGGTATCACCTTTTACGCAGGGGAACCGAAATATTAAAGACTGCAAGTACACGAATTATTCAACACCATGGTATCTCAATTGAGCCATTTCAAGAATGTACATATTTTCTGATTTAGTAAAAGAATGATGAAAAACACGACCTTCCACTAAGGAATACATACATATTCATCTTGGCAATTAATTTCAGCCCCATGTGATATTAGTAGTGCTGCCAGGTCTGTGTGGCCTCCCACTGCTGCCAAATGAAGTGGTGTCCAGCCCTAGAACAAATTAATATACTGGTTATGTTTAGACACAATAGTTTTCTATGTAAATAACAGACATTTTGTCAATAAATCTTCTCAGTGTAACAAAGTTAGTCACTTCAACAGATGAAATAATCAAGCAATCTTTAAACGTGTACATGCTCTTTAAAGTCAAAATATTATAAAAACTACTTTTTGTAGGTAAAACATTGTTAAGATTAATAGTCTATAATTCTGTACAAGTAGACGATTAAACTAAAGATCTAAACTTATGGTGAAAAATATCATTATCTAAAATTAATCAATTAATCTTGTCGGCAATAACAAGATGAACATTGAAATTTACTGATTCAGTACAAAAATTAAGCACGACCGTCCACTGGTAATACATTACATCATTATCCTGCATGTTAAGGTCAGCCCCATTTGATATAAATAGTGCTGCCATGACTGCATGGCCTCTATCTGCCGCCGAGTGAAGTGGCGTTTCTTCCTAAAACAATACATATAAAACAATGTTAAAACTCACCAGTTTCTGTGTAAATAACAGACACGCTGTCATTAAATCTTTTCAATAAAAATTATTAGCAACATATAGCAAAATTAGTTTTGTAACAAATGTAATAAAACAACAGAAATATAATAGATATTTTCTGATTGCCATACTTTTGGCAAATATTTGGTTTGTGTAAAATAATAAATGTTTTATCATATCAGCTTTTTAAAGATGTACTATATATCTCCTCAATTTATAGTCATATAATTAAAAAAAACATTTGTCACAAAATGTTATTAAGATGGATATTTTCTTATTCCATAGAAAGAGGAAACTTGTAACATATTGGCCATAACATTAATATATTTTGATTCGAAAAAAACTGAAATAAAACACGACCTTTCAGGTCAAAAATACTTACATCGTAACCCTGGCTGTTAATGTCAGCTCCCTTCGATATCAGCAGTGATGCCATATCTGTGTAGCCTCCCTGCGCCGCCAGGTGAAGTGGTGTTCCCTAGAACAACAAATGTAAAAGAATGTTTGAACACAATAATTACTTCTCAATGTATGTATGTATGTAATACAGATGCATATAACTAAAGT
This sequence comes from Limnoperna fortunei, assembly GCA_944474755.1. Classification (NCBI taxonomy): domain Eukaryota; kingdom Metazoa; phylum Mollusca; class Bivalvia; order Mytilida; family Modiolidae; genus Limnoperna; species Limnoperna fortunei. The sequence continues at coordinate 66,650,402 of OX104117.1, forward strand.
AGATTTTTGCAACATATCTAATAACCTTGATCATTTCTGAATTAGAAAAAAGATTAATAAAACAAATGGGAAATGATTGGGTTGGATGAAATAATAAATGTTTTATCGTGTCAGCCATTAAAGATTTTCTATAGATATCTATGTGGTCATAAATAAAAAAACCCTTTTATAACAATGTTTGCAAAAATATTCAGATAAAATATATGTCCACACTGATGGTGATATATTTAATTACTGATAATATCAAATGATTTCTTTGTGTTGCATTATACTTTATTTGTATAGCATGTATTGAAATATGCCAGATCGTTGTGCAGTAGAGATATGTTTTATACATTTCATGTGTGGTAGTATATATTTGTACCTGTTTATGATGGAGTACTCATTTGCACATATTTGTTATCTGACTCAATATGCCGTATACCTATGTTTATATTGGATATTTGCAGTGTACATTTGTGATACTGGATATATACAGTTGGCCGGCATGATACTCGATCAACATATGCAATCTCCATGTGTAATACAATACAAAAGCAGTATTACCTGGGTGATGTCGGAGATTAGCACAATACATGTGTGATACTGGACATATGCAGTCTACCCATGTGATACTGGACATATGCACTATGCCAGTGACAATCGACATAAGAGGTCTAACTGTGTGATACTGGACATAAGAACTGTACTTGTATGATTCTGAACATATGCAGCATTACTGTGCGATACTATACATATGCCGTCAAAGTGTGTGATACTGGACATAAGCTGTCTACCTTTGTCATACTGGACAGGAAGTCGACTACATGTGTGATTCTGAACATATGCACTGTACCCGTGTGAATACTGGACATGTACTGTGTAGCTGTATGCCAAGGGATATGCAGCGTACATGTTTTGTTCATATGCAGCAAATCTGTGTAATACAGACATATGGAGCCAACCTTTATTATACTTCAAAATTTGAAGTCAACCTGCGTCATAATGGACAGATGGAGCGTACCTTTATGACATAGACATATGCAGTGTACCTGTGTTGTACTGGTCATAAGCAGTGTATCTGTTATACTGGCTAGATGTAGTCTACCTGTGATATGTTTTGTATTTAGTCTATGTGATGCTGGACTTGTGCAGTCTCCATGTGATACCTTGACAAATGCAGTCTAATAGTACATTTGTGATACTGAACATACGCCGTGTACCTGTGTGATACTGTATATATGTTTTGTACCTATGTAAGATTTGACATATGTGGCAGGTATTTTATTATTATTATTATTATTATTATTATTATTATTATAAATCTGTTAATGGTGACAAACACATTTCTGTAGTACATATACTTACATGTGCCAAGTTTTATTTGTTATATAATGTTTTCAGCTGATAATTGCATGAATTAATAAATAATAATAAATAGATAACATATGCAGTTTCAGATTTAATATTACCGTTTAAATTGGGGTTTTGCAGGTATCTAATTTCCTCTTTTTTAGCAGTCATCAGATATCCACGAAAATAAAATCCCGCTTTTACAGAAACATATACTCGCTAAATTTGAATACCACCAAAAAGATCTTCCATATTGTAAGAAATGCAAGAAATTTAGCTATTACGAAAACAACATACTGTATTAACTGCTCCATATGTAGAGTTAAATAGTTTTCATACCTCAAATTTATAAGCTTGATGGTATATGAACATCCACAAATCAGGTAATCAATTATGTAATTCAATTTATCAAAAGCGATTGTGCAACTTACATGTTCACCTCTACATCTGACATCGGCACCATTTTCTAAGCACTTTTTTACAGCTTTTAATTCACCTTTTTCAGCAGCGTCTAATAAATCCTAAAGCAAAACATTTCCAAAAACTCGATTCAATTATGTGTTTATATTTTCTTCACAAGCACAAATTACCCATTATGTAATACTACTTTTATTTGTAGTACATCTAGTAAGTAAATATTAATTCATTTTACTTATTTTACGGAAATAACAAGACCAACATATAGATATTCATTGATCTAGGTCAACATATATATGGCCGAGTGGTCAAGGTAGTTCGTCTACTATTGATCACGTGGTCTGTCAACACTGAGATTGCGGGTTCGATTCTGACTGCAGGCAGGGTGTACTCGACTCCAATCTTAATTGACAAGGATTGCCAGTTTTCCTACCGCAGGTCGGGGGTTCTCTCCGGGTACTCCGGCTTCCTCCCCCAATAAAAACTGGACGCCATGAAATAGCTGAAAAATTGCTGAAAGTGGCGTTAAAACACCATTCAAACAAACAAACAAACAATCCAACACTGTTTAATGGTTTGAAGTGGGAGAACAGGCAACCAGTAACAAGAAACATTCTTCCTACGACCAGAGGCGATCCTCCGACTACTTAAAGCTACGCGGTTGGTGGAAAAGCATCAGTACAAAAATATTTTACCTTTATCGAATGATCCTAATTATCGACCTCTTGTATTCTGCATGGTTAGTGGAGAAAACGCCAGTGCAAATTAAGATTTATTCTTTTGGCCTAATGCTGAGTCGACAGGTATTTCCATAATATCGTTAATGCCGTGTTACTTAATGATGCGTGGTTAGTGGCGAAGTAACATTTTCAAATATGACCCAACCCCCAGCTCTCTAAATAAGCGTGCTTCCAGTAATCTGGTTTAGTATCAAGGTTGCTTTCCCACTTAATTGTGATGTTTTGAAACCCAACATATACTTTTACTGTTTAATATTATTAAGGTAAATGTCACTAGTGGTTTTATACATAAATAAATGAGCTGTAAGGACAAAAATATTTGAGATAATGGAAGATTTGACGAGATAGTAAAGCATACAAGTTGTGTATAAAATCGGATATAAGTTAAAAATGTAACAGATCTAAAGATACGGAAACTTTAACCTTATTTTATTTCATTTAAATGTATTAAACGCAGTTCAAATATTTCAAATAATTTTAAATAACAAATAGCAGAAATCTCTACAATAACTACTTTGAAATCTATCAAGTTTTTAGTTCATAATGACATATATCCAACTTTCTTCAGATGCAAAAATATTTCTTACAATCCCAATTTATTGACAGATTGAAGCATTTTTGTTAACGTATTTATTGAAAATGATAACAAACAATCATCTCGTGTTTCTATATTGATACCAAGAGGGAAAGTTCATTGACACGATTTAATGCAGCAGCCTATTTCTTAAGTAATAGTGTTTGATACTTCCATAATGACACCATTTCAATAACTTTTTACAACTAATGTCAGTATATCACTTATTATTATACAAAAAAGACCACAACTTTTAATACAATAGGATTATTGTGTATTCTAGACACAAAAAAAGCCGGTGTTCTATTATGATTAAATCTTAACATTTATTATGAGCACGAGACAGTTGTGCGGATATGCATGTTTACAAGTATTTATTATAAGAATCGATTCGTGTGAGTATCTAGAGCTCTAGATATATTTTGCGTTTGTACATCCAAAACTAATTTACCTTGTTCAATTCGTCCATTTTCTTTCACATTTTTATGCTGAAATATGAATAAAAATAAATTCATATACATTTTTACACTTTTATACATCTAAGATATCGTGATCAATTTGGTTCCTACAGAAACACTTTACGTTCATTGTTGGCGCGCTACCAAAAATGAAATCACGCCCAGATTCGGACGTCCATGCAATCACATTTCGCCAGCAATACCAAGTTCATGAATTTGAACCTTCGTAAACGGTTCCAAACGTCACATTCAAAAGACTGGTCTATTCCGTTCCATTTTGGGGACAGAAGACAACAGATAACGAGTGCAAAATATGGTCCAAAAAGACCAGAAAAACGCCCTGTTTTAAAGTTGCATCGTTGAGTGGTACGACTTGAATGGGCTAGACGGCACTTTCGGTACCGCTTACAGAATTGAAACAACGATATATTCTATGACGAGTCTCGTTTTCACCTAGACAGCAGAGTCATGGTGAATATTACGCCCATCTATGTTTATTCAACGTAGTCATTCGGCGGAGTAAGTGGTAATGTGTGGAGAGCTATTACAACAACCGGTCTAATTCTGACCGAAAACAACTCGGTCCGTATATCAAGACAACTCGGACCGTGCAATAAAATAAATCGGACCGTACTTTTTTGTAAGATCTTTATAATAAAATGTGCGATATACATGTGAGATATAGCTAAATTTATGGTTTATTTTCATGTTGTCAGTTATCAATAAAATGAATAAAAAACAATAGACATCCAATATTTAATACCGACAATCAACTTGATATCCTACGCAAAACAAAACCATTGCATGTTGATGGAACATTTCAAGTTGTCAACAACCATTTCTACGTATCAGGACTTTTTTTTACGACTTATTAAATATAATTAAAAATTAAGCAAGGTTTTCATAACGATTGCAATATGCTAATATGTAAAGAAACACTGAAATTTACTTTTCCAATAAGAGTTATATATTTATTCCACAGACGGTTCGAGTTGTTTCAGTATTTCTGCCGAGTTATCTCAAAAGTAGATGGGCTGAGTTGTCTTCGGGGTGAGTTGTCCTGCACCCATTGATGGAAAATTTTACCGCTGTACGCAATATAGTCATACAGAACCAAGATCAACACTTGACCTTTCAACACGACAACACAAATCCTCAAATTGCACATGTTTATCTAACATTCCGTGAACAACAAATTGTCAATCTGTTAGATTGGCCGGCTATATAGAGTGTAGGACAAAATCCCTCACAGAAAAAAAACCCTTCCGTGTAATTTAGCATAGGCAGACAGAATCCCCCTCGTTAAATTTACAAGGCGGACAACCCCCTTGTAATTTTTCAACATGGACAAAATCCCTTCCGAATCAGATTTTTTAAAATGCTTTCACACCGCACAGTCTCGTACATAATTATGCAGATTGAAACGGGTATGGCTTTAACTAATAATTTATAATTTAGTAAAATTATGGCATAATTTAGTTAAATAAATTGAATCTACAGAACATTTATTAAACAACGGTGACCCAGTGGTTGAGGGTCATTATTTATTCTCTAAGACCATAACATTAGAAATATTTATGTAGATGCCACAAATGTTTTTAAAATCTGTTGAGAATTTTTTAGTATTGTTATTACACCAAATTAATGTTGTTTTAACTCAAAATGAAACATTGTTAGGTGGCAAATGTTTTTGTGATTTACATTACATTTTTGAAGAAATGCAATGAATTTCACCTTTGACCTAATTTACATTACATTTTTGAAGAAATGCAATGACTTTCATCTTTGATCTAATTAAACCACGGGGGGGGGGGGGGGAGGGGGGGAGGTAACTAAGGATACTTTTAGGTACAGGTCTGCGGACGGACATTTGAAAAACCACCCTATTCATATATTGTCGGACATTATAAAACAGGATCTAATCATATATTGAATGATTAAATCAGACCTATTCATATATTTTCTTACTGCCCATCCCCATTGACAAAATAGTTCTAATTCACTACCAAAATGATAAATTGATGTTAATGGAACACTTTGTTTGTAAAATCACTGCGGTTTACATAGGCTTAACATGCTTAAGATGAGAATTGAGGCATGGATATATATTTAGATAATTTACAACTACCCAATGATATATTTTTCAATGAAAAAAGCTACCTATTCATATATTTTAAAAAAGTGACCCATTCGGGCCGCACATCCGTATTACCCTATATATACCAAGTTACCCCCCCCCCCCCCCCGTTGAATTAAACTAAGTACCATATATTAGTTTGCTTTATATTACTTGAAACAGGTGTACAGTTTTTTTAAATTAGTATTTATCCACGATGGGCTCTTGGGGGGATTTCAGCGATGATTTTCTTATAAATATAACCAAAACCTACTCAATTATCTATAACATGTTAATTATGTTTTTCTTCGTGGTTTTTAGCATTCAAGCTGAGTTGATGTCTACAATTACGTCAGTCACAACTCATAATAAAAAGTGTAACATAACAAAACTACAGTATGAACCAGCAGGAAAGCCTGTGTATATGATTCGTGTATATGAGGTGTCAGTAGTCACACGCGTTAAAACTGTCTAAACTAACACACGGTAGTGCCAATGATTTTATCTTTAAGTATAATTCTAGAAGTCCACAACGAGTAGAGTCTAGCTACAGATTAATATACAGTATAATTCTAGAAGTCCACAATGAGTAGAGTCTAGCAGCAGTTACAATATACAGTAAAATTTAAGAAGTCCAAAACTAGTACAGATTAATATAAACGGAATGTATTGCTATAGATTCGTTAGGTACTATGCACTCAGTGACAACCAGTAAAATCCGTAACCGCGATGCTTGGCATGTCCAGATTATTGTCGCTAAAAGTAACGTCGATAATTCGGGTTTAAAAAAAACGACAAAACAAGCACGAAAGCAAACAACCCACTATAAAATGTATATACATGTATTTATATTAATTATTCTTTTTGGTTATTAAAAAACTGTTTATAAGCCACACATGCGCTGGCACGTAGCCAGAAAACAATGTGTATGTCGTCCGGTACGCACAGATACAATCACTTTTATTACAACTACAAATAACATTTGACACTTCCTTTTTTAAATGTGACGAGTTAGACATGCCATTTTGTGTTATTAAACATGTTGATATCGGTATAAATCTGCATTTATTTATTACGATGTTTTACCAGTGCATACAATAAAATTTATTCAGCAGATTAATTAGACCGTGCACCTTTAGAGTAGATACAAAATTTTGTTCCTTTCTCAGTTCTTTAATCTAAGGTATTAATGAAGGTAAAAACAATATACCGAACACCAATGACACTGTCATAAAAAAATAAATCAAATCAAAGTCCAAGAACCAAAAACATACCAACTACAGCATTGGTCCTGACTTGGTACAGAAAATTTCAAAAGAAATGGTGGGTTAAACAAGGTTTTATGGCAAACACTTTGTATATATGCGTGTTTCTAATTTATTTTTCAATAGATACAATTTACAATAAAATTTACATTTAGTTAAAAATGTAGACATATTACGTAGATTAACCAAAACAGACTCCGTATAACTCTTCTTCTCAATCTTTAAATATTTCAATATTTACAATCGACCAAGAATGAAACAAAATATTAAAAAGCAACAATAGAGAGGTATTACAAACTGACGTTGAAAATGTTATAATGTCTAAATGTAACATTCGTATATTTTTATTAGATAAATCATGCAGAAATTTCAATTTTTGTATCCTGTATCTTCCGGACTTTATCATTGCCACAAAATTATAAGTGAATATTTAAACCTAATATTCATGTTCACCAAGGCAAAGCTGCGAGTTAAATTGACATAAAAAAATACCGAGAACAGGAAGAAAAAATAAATCTGGTTTGTTAGTTGTTAGTTAGTTAGTTTGTTTTGTTTTTTGCGGGGGGGGGGGATTATTGTGAGACAGTGAAAAACATAAAATATAGCAAAAAGAATTAAAATTAGTGCTTGTTTTTAAAAAATAAGCTTAAGTTTATTAAATAAATTCTACTCACCTTATGACAGCATATTAAGGAAAAAAACTGCGTCAAAACCGCAGGAAGTTGTTAAATAATTATTTATTGCGCATACGTTTCATTACATGTAAAAATATATGAACATTAAAATTTTAAATTCTCAATTCGGATCACTTGTTAATGAATATGATGATAATCCAAAAGTGTAGATGTTACAGAAAATGTACGAGGAAAGTTCCAATCTGTTACGTTCTTATATATGTTGCAATATTGAACTTTTTTGCATATTATATTTTAATTTACCTTTTGTTATTTTCATTTGCAAAAATATTTAATTAAAATCTAAGATTTATGTGTCCTCAAAAGTAAACGTTGTCATATTCAACACTCTCTTCTCTTTTCCGCGATAAAAATGTGTAACTAGTCCTGTTCTTTCATCGAAAGTAAAGGTAATAACCACGTGGGAAACTGTTGTTATATTGAAGTTAAAGCTACTATCCACGTGAGTAACCAGTCCTGTTGTATATTGAAGTAATGGTTCATTTCATAACCACAATAATCACAATAATCCTGTTATTCTTATTTATTCTTATATTAAAGTTAAGTCCGGTTCTATATTGAGGTTAAAGGCTATAATCACGTGTGTAACCAGTCCCGTTATAGGAAATAACGTGTGTAACCAGTCTGTTCTGCCTGCATTGAAGTGTAGGTAATAACCACGTGTATAACTAGTCCTGTTCTTATATTGAAGTTAAAGGTAATAACCACGCGTGTAACCATCACTGTTCTTATATTTACATTAAATTTACGTGTGAAAATCCTGTTCTTATATTGATATCGAAGTTATTGGTAATAACCACGTGTTAACCAGCTCTGTTCTTATATTTAAATTAAACGTAATCAACACGTGTGTAACCAGTCATGTTCTTATATTGAAGTAAAAGGTAATCAACACGTGTGTAACCAGTCATGTTCTTATATTGAAGTAAAAGGTAACAAGTTTAGCTTTTCTAAAAAGCTAACCGTCTCTTCGCTGCATTACAAATTTTATGGATTTATTAAAGTATCTGTTTTTTGTAATTTATATGTAAGATAGGTAAACAATGTACATGTTCTTTGTAAGGACATTGTTTACGCTAACCTATTATCCAATGGTGCTTGGCCCCGTGCGGGATCCGGGTGGCTAAAAGAATAGACCGCAGTCGCGCTAGCTTGTCGTAAAAGGCGACTAAATAGCGCCCAGTACCCTGACCGGCGTGTCAGGTCGGTTTGCCTAAAGACCGACTGGGATGTGTTCCCCAGGTGGTTGAATGGGGTACCCCTGGCAAGCTGGGGTTGTCAGGCCATAATACGGAAAACCTGACCGCAAACCATATTAGTGCACCGTGTTGGGAATAATGCCACGTTCCTCGCACGTTAAAGAACGCTGCTGTAGTATTCGCTATGAGTAGGGATTTCGATCCCGCTACAGGAGGCTAAATTGCCCGACCCTATCCATCTTCCCATTTGCCAGTGGCAATCTAAAATCCGTTACCCCTATTTTTCCTTGTGTCCCATCCCATTTTCATTCATCATCATTTCATGTTCATTTTATCATCCATTTCATGTTCATCGCCTGAATATAGCTGAAATATTGCTGCTCGGGCGTTAAACACCATTAATCAATCAATCAATCAATCAATCAATGGTGCTTTAGAGATTATAATGCCTGTCGTCACTTCACACGTGCTTTTTAAAAAATAATTAAACAAAAGTTGACTCCTTAAACAACAATGATCAAAATTAGCGGTAAAAATATGTTTTGTTAAATTTGCATCAATATCAGAACGAAAATAAAGATACAGAACATATAATTTGTTCCTAACCCAAACAGCTTTAAACAGTAGGGAGATTTTGGTACAATGTTTACCTTTTAATTGTTCACTGACCAATGCATTGAATGAATAGAAGTAAAAATCATGAATATGTGGAACGTAACATTACTACACTAAAATATTGATTAACAAAAATAAAGATATAGAACATATAATTTTTTCCAAAACAGCTTTATAAAGTAGGGAGATTTTGATACAATGTTTACCTTATAATTGTTCACTGGCCAATGCATTGAATGAAATAGAAGTCAATATGTGGAACGTTACATTACTACACTAAAATACTGATTACAACCCCGATTCGACCTAAGAATATATCGAAATTTCAGTACACATACTAGTGCGATCCTGACGTAAACCAATGAAATGAGAAAAATATTTATAGATTTAGTTAACCACCCAATCAAGTAACAGAGAGTCATTTACTCCGAAGACTGATCGTCATTTGACTATGTATACCGTCTCCCATGGGAGACGGTAATAAACACGTGTGTAACTAGTACTGTTTTTTATTGAAGTAAAAGGTAATAAACACGTGTGTAACCAGCGCTGTTCTTATATTGATTGATTGATTAATGGTGTTTAACGCCCGAGCAGCAATATTTCAGCTATATTCAGGCGATCTTATATTGAAGTAAATGGTAATAAACATATGTGTAACTAGTCATGTTCTAATATTGAGTTAAAGGTGATTACCACGTGTGTAATAAGTCATGTTCTTTTATTGATATTGAAGTTAATAGTAACAACCAGGGGTATAACCATCCATGTTCTTATATTGAAGTTAAAGGTAATATCCATGTGTGTAACCAGTACTGTTCCAATATTGAAGTTTAAGGTAATAACCACGTGGGTAACAAGTCCTGTTCTTATTTTGTAGTTAAAAGAAATAACCTTGCGTGTAAAATGTTGTTCTTATATTGTTATCGAAGTTAATGGCAAAACCCACTTGTGTAACCAGCCCTGTTTATATATTGAAGTTAATGGTAATAACCACGTGTGTAACCAGCCCTGTTCATATATTGAAGTCAAAGGTTATATATAACCAAGTGTGTAACCAGTCCTGTTCTTATATTGAAGTTAATGTTACTGGTAATAACCACGTGTGTAACCAGTCCTGTTCTTATATTGAAGTTAAAGTTACTGGTAATAACCACGTGTGTAACCAGCCCTGTTCTTATATTGAAGCTAAAGTTAATGGTTATAACAACGTGTGTAACTAGTAATGTTCTTATATTGAAGTTAATGGTAATAACCACGTGTGTAACTATCCCTGTTCCTATATTGATGTTAAAGGTAACAACCACGTTTGTAACCAGTACTGTTCTTATATTGAAGTAAAAGGTTATAACCACGTGTGTAACCAGTAATGTTCTTTTATTGAAGTTAAAGGTAATAAACACGAGTGTAACCAATCCTGTTCCTACATTAAAGTTAAAGGTACATTTGTAATAACCACGTGTCTAACCAGTCATATAATAGGAAAATGTTTGCGCGGTGGTCATAGTTGAGCACATACGACGATAGTGTAACCTTCATGCAAAAATTCGAGACAGATGTAAATGATGAAAGAAACCGGTAGAAAACAACATAACCTGCAAGACAGATGTATGATATAGGAAGAAAACTACAAATACTTGCGAGACAGATGAATGAACCCGGTGGAAAACTACATTAACCTGCGAAACAGATGTACTTCACTACATATCCATTATATCTAATACGATAAACGTAATCCGTTATCCAATAGATACAGCAAATATATATTCTGCTTACTGCTTAGGTCAACACGTCGATCTTGGTATGATTAAAATAAAGATTAACGACAAAAACGTGGAAAAAATGCTCACATGGTAATATATAAAGTATAGATTTTCTCAGAGCCGAAAACCTTCGTCAGTACTCAAATTATCTTATTACGTTGAACCTTGCATAAAATGAGTTTACGATTCCTTTGAATCATGCAAAGAATAAAAGCTAGACTTTTAATGACATTTATAAAGTCAAATAATGAACGAGAATGCAGTTTTTTATTTATATTAGCAGGCTTTAAATCTATATAATTTGCACATTGGGTTTGTAACCTTTCTGTAAGATTTAGATCCATAACTTTATACTGTAGAATCATTCTTTTGCGGTAATTTTCGTGGTAGGAAAGCACATATAATACCTATACGTCAAAGTCACAATTAAATAAAAAAAACCAATACTCAGAGTTGTAAATACGGTGGCTTCACATTTTCTTCACATCAACCTTTAATAAAAAAATTATAAGAGTCACAGTAAGTTACCAACTAGTTTCAAGGCTGGCCTGCGGAGCACCAAACCAACCAGACATAAAAGGCGCGTACAATATATTTGTCCTAAATTATACATAATGAAAAAGGGGGGGATTTTGAAGAAGCATAATTCTTTTTGATAAAGCAAGAAAATAAATGGTCCTTGACTTACATATATGGACTATGTGTTTAATGTTTACGGGTAAATCTTTGCTCACGGTGACCGACCTTTTAATTAAAAAATATCTTGCTTAGACTCTGCTTTATTTCAATTCTAAACTAATATACACTTACTTACTAAATAAATCAGCACTTATACTTCTTCCCACCACTTACACTACACGGAAAAAAATCAGTATGGAGATTTTCATAATTACTTTTCAACTTCTCAACATAAAATTCCCTTGTTTGAAGTGGTCGTGTTAAATATCCTTCCTTAGTTCGACAATACTAACAGGGACGGAAGCCAGCATTTAGGTTTATCCAAACGCAAGTATAATTTCTCGTTAGACCTGTTTCCTGTCTGAACAGTTTACTTCACACTTTTCGCGGGAAACTGATAAAATTTTGCATGTAATACCAAACATCGTTGACTTCTAATGAATTTTTCTATTAAGGTGACCTTATCTGCAAAAAAAAAACACAATAAAGCTTAGTATGAACAGTTATATCACTGGAACGGGCGTGGATTTTTTGGGAGAGGGAGTTAAGTCGTTAGTACAGACATGGATCAGAGCAAACAGACCTAATCAGAAAACTGAACATATTAACGTTTATACTTCGGTGGAAAGTGCGTGGTGTAGGTTCATATATTCCTCTATGAAAATGATGATATTACATAATACCACATTTTATTGAACTATCATAAATAAGAAAATCAGAAAACTTAACACAAAAATTGTTTTTTTTTACATCTAACTTAGTCCTTAGTCCATATTCTTATTCTTGTTTGGTGAGATAAAATTAAAGATTGATTTCATCAACATGCTATACTAGTAATTGTATAGTACTGACAATAGTTCATCATAGCAAATGTGTATTGGTCTATCATATTAAATAGTTGATGTAAAAAGAAAACTTCACATAAAACATGGATATATGTGTATTTACATCTGTCACTCATTTACTGAAATGTTCGTGGAAAAGGAATACTAAATAGCATTAACAATCATTATTTGTTCCTAATTAACCACAAATAAAAATATATAGAAACGATGTATGAAGTAACTATTAGTAACTATTAGGTCACAGGCAACTACATGAAAAAATGGTGTTTGGGGGAGGGGTTGTTCCTCGTTACATGTATACAAATTGGAGGTGCTGATAATTTCAAATATTACTGACTTGTACTAATCAGTTGGCCGAATAATAAAATTGTAAATTTAATTCTTAGTCACTGGAACTTATGTGGATTGTTAGTCCTCTGCATGGAGCCGAGAAGTACTAATGATGGAATAACATAATAGCAAACATCAGAAATAGGTCATATTAAATTGAACTAATCCAGAAAATGAACCTAAAAACTGTGTATTAACTCTTATGTCACTTGAACGTAAGATTGTTGTGAGGTGATCAAGCGGATGTTCTGTATATATTAACTAGATTTTTTAAGAAGTATTTATGATAGTGCATCATAGTAATATTATTGACCTTTCGTAAGTAGTTCTCTTTTAACGTGTCATAATAAACAAAATGAAAAGGGAAACTGTTTATAAACTTCCGAGTCTACAGGGCAATGTAGCGTGTGTATAAAATAAGAGTGCTTCTCAGTACAAGGATGAAACTGATAGATAATGACGATAATTCAACAACATACCAAATACCATTGGCATTTTGTAAATAGTTCTTTTAGTCTGACCTAATCAGAAAACTAAAAAGAGAAACTGATTTTTAACTTCTATGTCACTGGAGCGTGTTTGGAAGGGGTACCAGTACCTGTAATAAAACTGAACTCGTACCAAATATCACTGGCATATCATAAAGATAACTAAAAGACAATGATCTAAACGCAAACATAACAGTACCAAAACGCAATTATAATGAACTCAATATGTAACCAGAAACTAAAAAAAACTCAAATACAACAATAATCTGAAACAAATACAGAAAAATACTGACAAGTAACACTAACCCCAATAAAAACTATAACGAGACGTCAAGTTCTACCAAAAAATGGCCGTGCCTGCTCTAAATGTATCTTGTTAATCAAGGTTATTGTCTTGTGAAAGAGGAAGTGAAAAACACTACGATAGTTCAAAGAAAAATAGCAAGAAAAAGTAAGTAACCCGAAAACAATAAAAACCAGGGGGTACACTCAATGCTCTAGACGAGTATTCAGGTGACTGCCTGTATTTTAAACACGCACCGAGTTTCTCATTCATGTCCAAGAAAAGTCATATAAGGTATAGGAAGTGTAAATATTACTCAGCAGAACTGTCTAATCGTAACAGTCATAGTGCCCGCTCAAAAAGCCGATTTTGTTGTCTGACAGTAAAAGTTTCAAATTGCAGCCACACGTTCGGGTTAATCCAGAGACATTTATAGAATTTTAGTGTGAATCGGGCGCCACAGCGGAAAATCGCCTAAATCTCTTAAAAATGAACTTTCAAAGGAACTTGCAAGACTCGGGAAGAGACCTTTTTGTGTGTTCGTTTGGGTCGGTACTTGTGATCTCACGCAGAAGGATGGTCCGTTTATTTCTTTAGGGTGAAGAACTGACTCGGCTATATCCAGACTTGTACCTTGTTTAAAAAAAACATCTACCATTACTGCTGACAGTATGAACGTAGGGTAAAGTTAGTTTATCTTCATACACCAATATTTTCCGTATTTCACTGGAACGAAAGCAAAGGGTACGGGCACAAAGTATGGCAATTCAAAAATGAAGTCAGAATACTAAGGGATCTGGTCGAAAAGCTTAAATCTTATATTGACGATTTAAATTGTTTATTGCATGTACGGTCCCCAAAATTGACTACAGAAATTATTCCGTTAATCAATATAATTTCCGTTTTGGCTGCTATACAGATGGAATTCACCCAAAACCTTTGTAAACTATGGTTAATTAAGATAACTGGACTCGTTCACGATTTTTGTTATTAAATCTTTCTACAAACTGCTTTATGAAAATGAGAGTAAATGTGCAAATATTATTTGTCTCTTGTTTTTCTTAAACAATACAAGTACTTTTCCGTTGCAGGAAAGGATTGCCTTTCCGAACAATTTAATTTTTAATGGAAAGGATTGCCTTCAGTAAATAGGATTGCTTTCTAAACTATTCACTACAAAAAAACTCCCATTAAACTTTATCATATCATTTGACACCCGTATAATTTGTACAGTAGAGAGGCTGAATATACACGTAGCTATTCATGCTTTCATATAGACATGTGGAAAGGATTGCATTTCCATTAAGGTATCCGACCCATAATTGAATTAAGTCACCGTTTAATTTTATTTTTAGACCAAGAAATGAAAATTTATTTACTCAATATATTACTAATTAATGATACAAAGTAAATATATTGTTTTACTTTGAGTCAATGTTAACAGTTTTGAGAAAAAAATTTAGTTGCTCAAATAGTAGTTCCGATGTTTGCCGAACATTACCGAGGTCTGCTCTATTGACAAACAATGGACATCCGGGACACCAAATATGATCACGTGGTCAATTATGGGTCGGATACCTTAAATGGATTTTGATATTGCTAACGATGAATCTCACCCTATTTTGAGTGACGATTTTCTGGTTCAAAACAGTTTTTCGAGCATCATAGACACTGATGATTCTGATTTATCAGACCCCCCAAGTTTGTCATACTATGGTTCTCCATCTTTAACTTCAAGCCAAATCTTTTCATCATCCACCTCCGTCAGGCCGAAAGCACGAAAATTAAAAAAAAATTGAAAAATTGGTGTCCTGTCATAATTTCTCTGGGTATCCAAAAGATAACAGATCAAAATTTCTGAAAGAATTTGAATCTTTTGCAACCCTTCAGGATCTTCAAGATGACACGGGGGACGATATAAAAATATTGGCCGCTTTTTATTTACATTTACATGGCCCAGCTTTGACATGGTTCAATGGACTAAGTCCAAGCTTGGACTGGTAAACTGTTAGGAAACTTTTTTCATACAAATACATACAGTTTAGTTGGGAACATCCATCGGTTGAGGGGCCTCGGTGGCCGAGTGGTCAAGGTAGTTCGTCTACTATTGATCACGTGGTCTGTCAACACTGAGATTGCGGGTTCGATTCTCACTGCAGGCAGGGTGTACTTGACTCCAATCTTAATTGACAAGGATTGCCAGTTTTCCTACCGCAGGTCGGGGGTTTTCTCCGGGTACTCCGGCTTCCTCCCCCAATAAAAACTGGACGCCATGATATAGCTGAAAAATTGCTGAAAGTGGCGTTAAACACCATAAAAACAAACAAAAAAAAAATCCATCGGTTGACATCAATTATTTAACAACATGAAATTCACAATGAACCAAGAAATTGAAGACTTCTATTGTAATCTTATGGAAAAAGGTAGTATGTTGTCGAAACCGGAACATGGAATTATAGCTTAATTTATCGACGGTCTCCCTGATAAGCTCGCATTTTATGTCCACGCATGTAAACCAAAAGATGTGTCCGAAGCGCTGACTATAGCCAAAACCTGCGAAGCTTATAAGTACAGAGAGTCAGATAATTTCGTTTCTGCTGTACGACATCTTTCAAATCCGAAAAATTCTGAACTACAAAGCATGAAATCCCAAATAGACCAGTTGACGGAGTTGGTCAATAGTTTACAAACTAGGGGTCAGCCAACTGCGGACACAAAACTAAAGTTGTATCTGACCAATACACACCTACGAATCTTAGAAAAACTCCATGTTTCAAGTGCAATGAAAATTGGCACCTTAGATGGTATTGTAACTGGAACAGACATGGTAGTTTATTACCGGAAAGTGTATGTCAGTTTTGTTCCCAAAAGGGACATGTCGATCTCACATGCGACCTATTTCAACCAAATTCACGCAATCAGCAATCAGGTATGCACTGTCAAATTTGTAACGACGAAGGTCATTCCGCTCGAAACTGTAATCAATATCAACAGAGAAACCAATATCTCCTGGGGGCCACATGGCACGCTCCCCCAGGAGAGCGTCGTTAAGTGCTGTCCGAATTAGGAACAACACACTATCCCGGTTTGTAATTAACACTGAAAACATTTTTGAAGTATTTACTCACACTATTGATTCATATACATGTACGCTTTCCGAAAGTGACGGTGATAGTAACAATGAACGTTTTAGTTGTTCAAATTCAGATTCCAAATTTTTATATTTAACAGTTCGATTCGATTCCATAAAAGATTCAGCTCTGGTTGACACCGGAAGTTCTGTCAATATTATTTCAGAACAGCTATCCAATACCTTGCCGTGCAACACGAAATCTGGCTTTAATTCAAATGTAAGTGATTCATTAATTTTAGCAAATAATCAGAAAATAGCTATTGTGGGTACAGCTGTGATAAAAATAAACATTTTTGGGGTTTCTCATCGTGTTTTACATACATATTAAAATTGGTTTCACACCCTATTTTTCTAGGAACACATTATTTAATTGAAAACAAAATGGTGATTGACTTTAGTGAAATGTCTGCTAGTCCCAAAAGACCAACGTTTATTGTACGAAACGGATTAAAATTTTACCAAATACAGAGACCCTCGTATGGGGAAAATTGCTTTCAAACATTTTATTCGGAAAACAAGGAATTTGTACGCCTAGTAAGTACATGCTGTCGAAGGGTTTGCTTGTGTCAAAAGCCGTTGTGACCGTGCCAATAGATCGATGTGTACCTATAAAAGTGTTAAATCTAAACAACTATAGCATTGATTTGTATAAAGGTAAATCGTCTGCAAATTTTGAGAAAATAACATCAAACAATGCATCATTTCCGTTAAAAGACTCGACTGACAAGATTATTCAAAATATCGATGTGGTAAAACATGAACAAACTAATACTGATGTTGCTTACACTTCGGACAACAGCAAACCCATCGGTAGAGATGTTTTAAGTTATTAAATGACAGACTTTATTTCGAGTTTTCGAAACGACAACAGCGTACTTGATTGATAGTCACCAATTTAAACAATTGCGTCAGTTTTTATTTGACAATAAAGATTAATTCGCTACGAAATCCAACTCGAATTTAGGCTTCACTGATTTGGTTCAGCACAAAATAATTCTAAAACCGGATGCCAAACCGAAGTATCAGAAACCATATAGGTTATCTCCTGATAAAAGAGAGGTTTTACGACATCACTTGGACAATTTGATGGAACAAGGAATTATTTCACTAGTAAACCGGAAGGAAGATGTTCCAATTACTAGCCCTATTGTGCTAGTTACAAAGCGTGTTAATGCCGAGAAACGTGGTCCACCATATAATAAAGATGTTAGTCTCAATCAATTTCGTTTCTGTTGTGACTTTAGGTATTTAAACCGCCAAAGCCAACAATTTTCTTACGTAATACTTGATTTACAAGACCTTACGGAATCTTTTTCACAAAGAGTACCGAACTTCATAACCTCCATCGACGTTTCTTCCGGATTTTTCCAAATGAAAATAGATCCACCAAGCTCAAAATACACCGCATTAAATACCTATTTTGGTACTTTTAAATTCAACCGTTTGCCTATGGGATTAATTCAGCCCCGAACTCGTTTCAGCTCTTAATGGACAAAGTTTTATCCGGTCTTACATTTAAATCATGTCTATTTTATCTTTTGAAGGACATCTAAAAGACTTGAATGATGTTTTCTCCAGTTTTAGAAATGCAGGACTGAAATTAAATCTTCAAAAATGCCATTTTGCAAAGTCGTCTTGTATATTTCTGGGGCATCACATCTCAGCGGAAGGAATTAAACCACCTCAGGACCGTGTCAAGCTTTACAAAATTACCCGTCTCCACGAAACGTCAAAGAGCTCCGTAGAAAATTGGGATTATTTGGTTGGTTCCGTAAATTTATTCCCAAATATAGCGAAATTACACAACCACTTACACAGTTACTACGAAAAGGTGCAACTTTTGTGTGGAGAAACGAACAAGAATTTTCTTTTCAAAAACTAAAAAACCGTTTATTAAATTCAGATGTTTTGGCTTTTCCGCACTTTGATTTACCTTTTATTTCGCTGTTGATTCATCGTCAAAAGGAATTGGATACATGCTTTACCAAAAACATATGGACGAAAATGGAAAATTCGAAAAAACCAGAATTGTTCGTTTTGGTTCAAAAGCATTAAATCATTGGCAAAGATCGTACGGACCAACAAAACTGGAACTACTCGGTGTAGTGACAAGCATTGCGGATTGTTCTAGTTATGTAAGAGGAAACACATTTGTCGTAGAATGCGACCACAAAGCACTAAGACCGCTGATTGAAAAACAATTAAAAGGGGCAATATACGATCGATGGCTTGCTTTACTCCAACAATAAAATTTTGAAATCAGGTACAAACCTGCCCAGCAAATGCAGGTACCAAATTCATTATCTCGATGCGTGCCGTCGGACATTTCTGGTGACAATTCATGTCCTGCAGAGGATCTTTTCTTTCCATATGTAGAAGAGCAAATAGGACAAATTAAATTGCGTATCCTTCGAAAATACAAGCTAAACGCTTGAAAGTTCATTTAGTACAAGAAATGAAAATGAGCGCGAAATTTTACTTGATACATGTTATGGAAATAATTGCATTTCCATCAACTCTCATTTGTTGGATTCACCATGTGAGGGCCTAACTCATTATTTATAGCCCAATGTGTTAACAAATTGTAACAGCGATACTGACAATACAAATATGTTGTTATTACCAAACGGAAATGATTGCATTTCCACAAATACATTAGTAACGACTTAAGCATGTCACATATCTCCTCAAGACTACGGCGTTTCGGATGATATACAATATTTCAATGGAACTGATACTAAGTCCATTATTCCATTAGAACAAAGTTATGTAAATTCGGTGAAAACAAGTACAAACTGATTCCAAACTGTGATGTGATGACCGTGTCATATGCACTTTTTGAGTTATTTTTGTCAGTATGGTGTCTGTCACACAAATATCTCTGACAGAGGAAGCGAGATTTTTTTCAAAATGTACGAAAGAAGTTTGTAATCTGTCAATCAAGCGAAATTTCACCACTGCCTTGGAGCGTGCAAACGTACGCATCGTACACTTGTGGAAAGTCTCACTACATATATTCAAAAGGAACAACAATGGGATATCATACTACCTGCAGTCACTTTTGCAATAAATGCATCCGCCCACTCGTCAACAAAGTATTCTCCTTTTGCGGGATCCGGGTGGCCAAAAGAATAGACCGCAGTCGCGCTAGCTTGTCGTAAAAGGCGACTAAATAGCGCCCAGTACCCTGACCGGCGTGTCAGGTCGGTCTGCCTAAAGACCGACTGGGATGTGTGCCCCAGGTGGTTGAATGGGGTACCCCTGGCAAGCTGGGGTTGTCAGGCCATACCGGTAATACGGAAAACCTGACCGCAAACCATATTAGTGCACCGTGTTGGGAAAAATGCCACGTTCCTCGCACGTTAAAGAACGCTGCTGTAGTATTCGCTATGAGTAGGGATTTCGATCCCGCTACAGGAGGCTGAATTGCCCGACCCTATCCATCCTCCCATTTGCCAGTGGCAATCTAAAATCCGTTACCCCTATTTTTCCTTGTGTCCCATCCCATTTTCGGTTTAGTGCCAATTTGCCGAATCCCAAATTGCCGATTCCCAGATTGCCGCGTCCAATTAGCCGATTCCCAGTTTGCCGATTCATTGATATTTTACCATTAAAGAAAATATTTTGTTTAAGTTCAATAACTTAAATGCAATTCTCTTTGAAATTTTCTTTATATCAATTTAAATTTTCTCGACCACTAATTATTTTAATATTAATTCAAAACAATAACGGCCCTAGCTGATAATTTATAATTGCGAAAGATTGTCTAAATTAAGCACTTATAATTGTCGGTAAAGTTCAGTAACTTGATTTTTCTCAGCTTATCATATTTGTTTAAAGCAAAGAATGTCTCAAGCCGATACTTTATAATTTTGTAAGCCGATAATTCCTTTCATGTCACTTAAATTATTTAATTTATATAATTAATTTTCCTAAACACACATAGCTCTCGATACAATTCTTTTTACACCATTTGGATTGTTCTTAATTGGTTTAATAATATGTAATCGGCAAACTGGGAATCGGCAAATTGGACGCGGCAATCTGGGAATCGGCAATTTGGGATTCTGCAAACTGGAATGCACCCCCCCCCCCATTTTCATTCATCATCATTTCATGTTCATTTTATCATCCATTTCATGTTCATCGCCTGAATATAGCTGAAATAATGCTGCTCGGGCGTTAAACACCATTAATCAATCAATCAAATCCTTTTGAAATAGTATTTGGCACACGACCGAAATTTCCTTTTGCCTATCATGGAATCGACTTTACAAATATACCAACTGATTATCATGATTTCGTACAAACTCAAGCAAAGAAAGTACAGTTAATTCGTTAAGAAATAAAATCAAACGCTTCAAAAGCTTGTGACCATATGATGGATCGGTACAACAAAAAGACCAAGCCTTTAAAACTATCTCTGGGTGATTATGTATACATGTTTCTGAACCATCTGGCCCAGGTCGAAAATTTCAACCGCGGTTCAGTGGTCCTTATATAGTGCATTCCGTTATTTCACCTCATCTGGCCAAAATTCGTGAACCATCAACATGAAAAGTGTTTCGCAATAACGTACACTTGTACAATATGTACGTGCCCCCGAACCGTCTGATTACTTTGTTCCAAAAGTTAGTAAAACTATAAACGAAGTCGATCACGAATCGGACAACAATCAGACCGATGACGGCGATCGTGATCTAGATAGCAGTTTTGATAGGACCAATGGCAATGAGGACGAAACTGCTGCGTCGATCAACTCGAAATCGTAGACGTCCTGTTCATTTTCACGGATCGTCAATGTCGACGGAATTTGAAGTTTGAAGTGATCCTGAAACTTACTTTGATAATTACTATAAAATCAAGAAAATTTTAGCACAACGGTCCAGAAATGGAAAGACGGAATACCTTGTGCAGTTTAAAGGGGTGCCCGCTCAAAATTCTAAGTGGCTACCGAATGAACAATTAAATTCTGACGCACAGACGTTAGTGCGAATTAAACCGCCACGAACTGTTAAAGGATATAAAGAATAAATATGCACTATCTTTTCACCTTGACCAGTTACTTTTGTTAATGAAACTAACATCTAAAATGCATTTTCGCAGTGTGCATGTACGTGCATGGAAATGATTGCATTTCCCTTTAAGTGTCAAATTTGTTTTATCTGCGTATGTTCATGATAATTGCTTTTTTGTAAACTAGTTTTTTTCTCTAAAATTAGTTTTAGTGTAAAGATGAACATTTTGTTAAGAGCGTAATAATTTTGGTTCATTTTCTGATACACGTACAAAAAACACAAAAAGTCCCCTTAAGCTTACAAAAACGCACAAAATACTGTGTTATTAAAATAAACAAAATGAGCAATAAAATTAAATGTTGATGAATTATGTACCAGAAACAAGAATTTGTAATATTCGTAAGGTGTCATATGTGGCCAAATATGTAAATATACGTTTTTACAGATTTTACAAGAGTCGGGGTCTCTGCTGGGTCAATCATTTACATATTTGCTCAATGATTTATACATGTATAACACAAATGTGCAGTATCTGTGTAGTATGGATATAAACTGTTGAGGCATTTGTTTTAGTGCTTATGTTTGAAAAGAGTATTGCCAAAGCGCCTTTACCATTGGAAACAAATGATATTTGTTTATTTTTGCGGGGGGATGTTATGTATCAGTATGGTATGGTCAAGATGTTTGGTTAGATATGCGAGAGTTATTCCTCTATGTGTATTGATGATGCTGTAATCCGTATCCGTATTGGTCTCTGTGTTGTATTATGCGTTTGGATGATGCACATGTTTTGTGAAGTAAAGTAGTAATTATTGAGATTTTCTTTTTACTTTATTTTACGTTTTCAAGACTGCAACGTTGCAATTATCCGACTATTTTCAATCATGCTTTTTTATTTCCAAAACCTTTCCTGTTTATATTAAGTATCTTTCTATTAATTGTTAGTACTGTATTTATTCTTACTAAGCCATCAAAATAGTTTACAAGTCGTGATCTCGCACACATTGGGACTGTAGTTAACTATGAAAGCAGGCTTTACCTTATATTACTCGTTTGTTCACAGGATTTGGTTTTTGTTATTTGATTTGGTGTATGTGTATGTTTGCTGCCTGTTGCAATTATGCGTTTTCTGTTAGCTATGACGTTGTGATTCCTAGAATTTTATTCATTTCTTTACGCCTATGTTATCTTTTCTCTTTACAGTAAATTTATAAACCCACATTGGTAAGTATCACATTTTAAGTGAATCTGAGACATATCTGAGTTTGCAATAAAACATACCATTTTATGTAATAATAAGAGACACACATCAGTTAAGCTGTACGGTCGTTTAATTGTACACACAAATATGCTGTTAATACACACTTTGCAATTAGTATTATTATGATAGCATTTATATTTGTTATGTGTTTGTTCTATTGTGTTGGTATATCAACCTGTAAACTTTCAACTCTTTGGTATCTGTTACCTCTTAAATATCTGCAGAGATCATATTAAGACTACCACCCATAAACAACAAGTGTAATGAACACATTGACCTGCAATGTAATACCATAAAGTCTATAAGCAAGGGAAAAGTCCTTTAATCATTCCTGACACAAACCATCAAAGTCACCTATAGAGAGTTTTAGAAAGTCAGAAATTTAGCCATCCCCAAAGACAATATTAGGTTTTAAAACTTGAAACGTCTACTGTTGACGCGGGGACATCGCCAATCACGTTTAGAGTGTGCACGATATCACCGCCATTGGAATATTCGAAGCTGGCGACGAGTACACTGGACCGACGAAAGCAGATTCCTTCGTCGTCATATTGATGGGTGCATGCGAGTTTCGAGACACAGAGGCACTGCTTACAACCAGACAACATCCTAGGCCCTACAGCGTTATGCGGTGGTGGTGTTACAGCTTGGGGAAGCTTTTAATACGACTGTAAATTGAATCTGAATGTGGTTGATGGGACAATGAGAGGGCAGAAATATTGAAATGACGTCATTAACGATATTATTACATAAATCCATAATGCATTCTCGCGAGAAATTTATGAATGAAAATACCTAGCTGCTTCCTTCAACGGAAATAGAATAGCTAAGCTAATCAAATCTTCTTTCTTATATCCTATAAAACCAATCAAAATTATTGTTCTGATTTAATGGTTGTTTGTAAGCATGGTAACGTCATCAAGTGAATATAATACGGATGGTTCTGTTGGTAATAAGCGAAGATTTGCAGATATTTTTAACTTGCAAATTAATGAAATCATTAAGAAAAGAGATGCTGTCAACACTCGCAAATCGACAGAGAAAGCGATTATGTTTTTTTCGAAATATTTAAGTGAAAAGGATATGTCAGTTAGTTTGGAAACGGTGAACCCTCGGGTATTGGACTCAATTCTTTGTAAATTTTATGCAGATGCAAAGACTGAAGATCGGACATTATACAAGAACGTATCACTGGAAACATTTCGTCATGGATTATGTCTATATTTTACAGATTTTTGAGAAAAAAACATTATAAAACGAGTCACTTTCGGGAATAAAAAAAATCCTGTATATTCCATTTCATGACTCAATTAATTATGTAATAAAACAATAACTAGAATTGAACTTGATCAATATGAGGTTTTATGGAGCAGGATAAAATATTATCATAACTCAAATCATTGCATTGTATCACACGTGGCGTTATAACTCATTTCAGGTACGGTTTACTGAGCTATTGCGCGATAATATATAGTTCAATGTTTGCATTTACCGAAGTAAGTACTTTCTATCTGTATTATTGTTTTGATTATTTTTCAGGTGAAAAACAGCATGTTTTGTATTTTGAAATGTAATACTTTTGTTATTTGCATTTGAATTTAAATATAATTCTGTTCATATATTCTTACGCGATCAAGCTGGCTAGGTGAATGATCATATTGTTGTATTCATTACATTATGTGCACGTGATTATGTGTCATAACCATTTATTGTAAATGTGTTGAACAAATAAAAATTTCGTACTATTATCATAAATGCACATTAAATCTGCTCTCATCTGAATTTTATTATATAATTAACGCATTGTAAATATGTCCAACAATAATAAATTTCTTGCTACTGTTTTAATGGTGTATTAAACAATTTGTACATCTTTGCAAAATAAAAATAGTTAAATCAATGTATTAAGAATTTCGAATATTTTTAAAACAAACGATAACCAGTCCTTTAGCTCAATTGGGATTGCAGATTTAACAAACGGTACAAATGTCATGAATGTTAATAATTTGGGACAAAGATTGCACACCGACTTGATGAGGGAAGTATTACGAATCTGTAATTCCTGTCGAACATTTAAATGATGAAAACGTTTCTACTTTAGCATTGTCTTATTATTGGTTTTATGCACTTTTTAATTTTCCAGTTATTTTGTTGTTGTCGCATCATATAGAAATAAATTATTTAATTAAATTTTTTTAGTACAGGTGTCAATTTCCTGTATCTTTCTTTTACTTTAAATAATTCAAATGTCTAAAAATGTTAACTAAGTCCACTATAAGGCTGCATATGTCAAAAGCAATTGACTTTCCATATTGGGCCTCAATCCGGTGGCTAAAAGAATAGACCGCAGTCGCGCTAGCTTGTCGTAAAAGGCGACTAAATAGCGCCCAGTACCCTGACCGGCGTGTCACGTCGGTTTGCCTAAAGACCGACTGGGATGTGTGCCCCAGGTGGTTGAATGGGGTACCCCTGGCAAGCTGGGGTTGTCAGGCCATAATACGGAAAACCTGACCGCAAACCATATTAAGTGCACCGTGTTGGGAAAAATGCCACGTTCCTCGCACGTTAAAGAACGCTGCTGTAGTATTCGCTATGAGTAGGGATTTCGATCCCGCTACAGGAGGCTAAATTGCCCGACCCTATTCATCCTCCCATTTGCCAGTGGCAATCTAAAATCCGTTACCCCTATTTTTCCTCGTGTCCCAGCCCATTTTCATGCATCATCATTTCATGTTCATTTTATCATCCATTTCATGTTCATCGCCTGAATATAGCTGAAATATTGCTGCTCGGGCGTTAAACACCATTAATCAATCAATCAATCAAACGTACAGGTTCAACTAGTCCGAGAATCCTCTGCCGTCCAACGCTTTTATTATTTTTTTTGGCGTGGGACGCAAAAAAAAAATAATAATAAAAGCGTTGGACGGCAGAGGATTCTCGGACTAAGGTTCAACATGTTGCGGTCGTATCATGCTGCGCTCGGCGAAGCTTTTTATTCTTTACTGTTATTGTTGGTTATAGTATTAATTACACAATTTCTATTAATTTATTATAGGACATTTATCAGATATAACAATACAAACTGACTTCCTGTTTTAATCCTCCAATTACTTTAATTGAGTTTCCCCGATATGGTTACAACCATATCTTTTCTTGTTATATAGTATTTTTTTCCCCATTGTATTTCATATAGCAATAAAGTGCAGTATATTTTCATATTTTACACTGAATCTCGGTCTTTTATGTGATTTCCGGGAATAGTACAGATGTGTTCCGAACATCGGCTTTTTATATTTTACTGTTGTTTGGTAAACAAACATGGCCGAAAGTGACATACATGATCTGCTCTCGAGGGTTAAATTAGCAAAACCGCTTGAACTGAACAAATAGAAGTGAACTCGATTGTAGATAAAAGTAAATTTCAGACCAATAAAGGAAAAAAGCAAGTGTAAACTGTACAAAATGGGATTTAAATATCGTGTACAAAAGTGGCTCGTCGGTTTCAAAGCAGGAATT
The DNA here is from genome assembly GCA_944474755.1 of Limnoperna fortunei. Lineage (NCBI taxonomy): Eukaryota > Metazoa > Mollusca > Bivalvia > Mytilida > Modiolidae > Limnoperna > Limnoperna fortunei. Next base: position 66,677,131 of record OX104117.1, read on the forward strand.
TATGCTAGTACACTCGAATTTTGGCGATGAAAGTGTGTCGCTTTAACGGACGTAAATTTCGCTGAAATGCATTTTATTTTATTATATAGGAGTCATTTGGTTAGAACAATAAATGCAAGATATTTTAAAAGTAATTTAGCCTTGGAATCACTGTTCAAATTGCCGAATGAAACGTAATCGCAGAATTTCGATAAGGACGAAATTCGAGTGTGTGGCCATATATTCAACGAGAAGGAGCAACAAATAAAAACACAAAATTGAAAAAAATCTGTTTTTTATTATATGTAAATCTACATCAAAATATATATCTGTAATATTGACCAAGTGAAAATATGATAATATTGGACCTAGTAAAATATTACAAAATAGCAAAGATAATGAATAATCACTTAAAAGCACACAAAATTATTACTATATAATAAAAGGGTTATTGCATGAATATTGGGAAATATTGTCCCTCGCAAGATGCTATATTGCACTCGCAAGCTCGTGCAATATAACACTTGCTTGGGACAATATTTCTCAATATTCATGCAATAACCCTATAATATTATTCTACCCTGCTCCATAAAACTTCATATTGATCTCGTTCAAGTGCAGTAATTGTATATTATTGTGCCACATTTTGACAATCATGCACTTGGTGACAGACCGATCTTTATGGATAAAAACGCAAGAACTCACCGAGCTGCAATTGTACATGATGTTATCGAAAGGGAAGCTATGGGGGATCTTCCATGGCCATCCATATCACCCGAACATTTGTGGGATATCATTGGTCGTAAAATCAATAACAGAGAACCTGTTTGTCAAAATGTCCAAGAACTACGTGTTGCCATTCAAAATGAATGGCATAATTTACCACATGCTGCACTTCGTCGTTTAGTCAACAGCATGAGGAGTAGAGTTAATGAACTGTACCGGAAGCGTGGTGGATACACGTCTTACTGAGTTCTTTGCGTTTAACACATTTCAAAGTGACTTTTTCGTTCTCGGAACGTTGACCTGTGATGATGTGTTTACTTTAAGTTAATGAAATTGAAGTATGCAATCAAACTTATTTGTTTGACTAATGAGAGTTATGTTTGCACTGTTTTTTTTTCTTTTCTTTGAACATTTTTTCATCAAACAATAAGTAAAGCGACTGTAAACATGTTGTTTGTATGTTTCATTCGTCATTAATGTTCAATAAATTGTCACTATTTAAACCAATATTGAAATAAAACTCTTAATTGAATCCATGGAAAAATAAAGGGGTGTTGCTTGTTTTATGGCGAGGTGTATAGAATTCGATTATTTGTATATAATTCATTTAAAACGTTAGGTTAGAACATTACATTAGTAATAGCATGAATTAGCTACCTCCGTACTAAAATTTTCATTTTGGTTATCAGGCAAGTTATCAAAACTACAAATCAAAGGACAAATTAAGAAAGCAAAGACTATCTAAACCAATTCAAAACAATATGTCATACATTTTGTAATCATATATATGTCATTTGTAATAAATACATCAAACTAATTTTTGTTAGTTTAATTGTTAAATATGTTATACTTGTTTTAATAGAGTTAAATCTCTTATTTAGTTATTTTCTTTTCGTAATATTATAATTATTCTCAGTTGTGTCTCTAAAGAAATGGTCATAAGTGCCGTCGTTTTCCTCCATTTTTCTTTCATGAGAGGACATGTCATACATATTTTCAATTGCATGGCTGTATATATTCGTATGCGCTTCCTTATGACGCACCTTATCAGAAGTATCATACGCTCCATTTTCGGACACACTGTACGGATCTTGCAAGTCGGATGCGCGTTCACTATTATTTATAGGTACAGCAAACTCATATTCGGTAGTTGTTTTATTATTGCCTATTGACCTAAAGAAACCTGTTTCGTTAGGATCAAGTATAGCATAATTACCAGGAGGAGACACAGAAGGTTTTCTCTGTCTGTCAGTTCCGCTTAAAAGATCGTCATTGGGATCAATAACGACATGCAAATTGCTCTTGTGTATTTCTTGGTTCAACATAATTACATTTGGTCCATTCATCGATGTTTGCGTACCTTCGGCTGTGGTATCATCTAAATAAATATAATCATGATTGGTAGCATCATTATCATGCAGACTGTGCCCATCATTGTTATAAGACGATTTCTGTAATTTGTTAAGTTTAGCATAATTAGGAACAGATGTGTTAATCGATGTCTTTGGCTTGGAGTTAACATGTTGGTAATTGTCATTTTTGGTCTGTATTTCAGAATAACCATCGCTGTTAGACATAGGCAATGTTGGTAAAGCTACTGACTGGTGTCCCGTGTAGTCATTTGACAACATTGCGTTGTCAAGACCTGCAGATTTTGTTCGAACAGATTTAGACCTACAACAAAAATAAAATAATTAACCTCTATAATGCAAACAAGCAGTTCAATTAACAGAATATTAACGCTATCTCATAGCATAACACCACACTAAGACAATATCAAGCATCCTTAATTTTACTGTAATTGTTGAAATAGATTTAAAATTACACTCGTAACACACGAAGTTTAAAGAAAAAAGAAGACAATTACCGAAAAAGATTATAAACTTTTAAAAGAAGAAACATGTACATAACCCTTTTGAAATTTTTTAAATACAATATATGTTTACTACTAGGTGTAATAAAATAATCAATTTAAATGTAATCATTTATTATTAGGTTAATTTTTAACTTGGTCTGTTGATTTAATCGCAGACCAGACGAGAAAGAGTTCAATGGTGACACAGATTGCGGGGATGGTTCAGGGACGAAAACGAAACGAAAAATTAGATGGGAGAAACCGTGTATACCAGCACGTTAATCCTCCTCCTGTGTCCAGAAAATAAATAGCTTCATTGGAAGTAATACCTTGATGTGGTCGTCGATCTCTAATGAAATGAACGTAAAACAGAACTATTACATGTTCAAGGAAAGTTATCGGTTCAAAGGTACAAAGGCAAAATTCTCCAACCTCACCTTCTCACCTAATGCGAGTAATTGACCGACAGAAGAAGTTCTTCCAAAAAAAAAACAACGCCAGCCTCACACAGCGCGCTTAACACGGGACTATCTTGATTATATGTATATCAAACTTAAAAATATAACGGTCATAGGGCTTACTTCCGAAGATTTAAAAACCAAATTTTTTTAAAAGATTGCATAGGCATATGTTATAATATCAGTTGTTAACTATTTAAGGGTGGGAGAGTTAAGTTTTTATGCTTTGAAAATTAACAAGTTAAAGCACTATCAACAATCAGGATTTTTATTACTGATTTATCTCCCCGTGTTAAATTTTATATATTCAACACCTGTTAGTTGAAACGTTGTATTTAAGATTTTAACAAATTAATATGATAGTACAGATAAAAGTCTATCATGTGATAAATGTGTTCAATTAAATAGAATTTAAGAATACATAATTTTACAATCAAGGTGAATAACTGAAAGAGCGTTTGAAAAAATGACAGATGGTGAAACCGTTTGATTTCTCAAATAAACAATTGACTTTCACATGCTTTGTGTTATTATAATATGTTAATATTTAATTGTAAATTCTTAAATTGAATATTTTCAAAGAACACATATTAATTACCTATAGTATTTATAGCAGATTTTAACTTTCAAAACTGAAGTGAAATACCTGAAGTAAATTCCCAAATATTTGAATCGTACTTTAACGAGGTATCAATTGTTTACCTACCGTCGAATATAACACACCAAGATGGTAACAAAGCCAAAGACAAATCCAATTCCGACTACTACACCAACTATAATACCTAAATCGTAGAAATAAAATATAGTACATCATTCTGGTTTCGAACTACATCAAGTATCAGCAACCTTTCAGTCACGTTTATTCAATGTGACACGGGTAACAGACCAAGAGTGACCGCAACCATTTGTGATAGCATGGTATAATAATAATAAAGGTACAATTTTAATTAACTTTTTCCGTTCAAGTTCTTCGACAATCTACTGTCGTAACTAGAGTTCTATTTTGTACGAGATATTATACATAAAATTCTTGATATCAAACGGAATTATAAATATCCAATTATCTAATGTTGCAAAAACACTTTAAAATGATATGGAAGGAATTTGAGGCATAAATTCAGCAAACGAGGTCATTTTGTGTTTCATAATATTTTACCAAGGTGATAAAAAAAAGTCGCGGATTTGTGTTTGTGTGATGCACTCAAATGGCATTATTTTACAATTAGAATATCTTTATTCGATTTCATTGCTGTAAATGGCTATGTATCGAGCGCGATTGAAGTCTATTTACTCCTTACCTGTTGTTTTAGATGTATTTTGTGACTGAACAACACCATCTGGTACACCTGAAAAAGTATACTGCTGCATATAAATGCTGCATTATATTTAGACGTTAGTAATTGAAGGTTTATATTGATATGGAAGCAGAATATTTATACAGGACTATTAAAAGCTGACAAGTCTAATTCAGAAAGGAAACATTGCTTAGTGAGCATTCTAAGTTACTTATTTGATATTAAAATGACAAGCACATATTTTTACTGTTTCTTCAACGAACAATGACTAGTACCACTGGAAAAGAGTCCTTTTGAATACTTTATGACGTTTGTAACCACGATTGAGAGAACATAAGAGATTTAAAAAAGGAATATTGAAATGGAATTATAGCGGAATGCAGCATTATTCAAGACATAGTAAAATAACAAGGAAATTCGAGTTATAACAACAAGTAATCGTTCAAGCGCAGATAAGAAAACAAAAATATTCCAAAAATAAAAAGATGACACAGCAAAAAAATGAATTTCACGAGGCAAAACGTAGAATATGACTCAATTTTAAGAGACAAACTTTTATGCACCTCAACAAAGTAAATCTGATGCAAATCGTTTTAGTTAAGAATTCAATGTAAGTTCTGTAGTTTTATCTGTTAGTAAAAGCGTAGTACGAATCACATTTTACATGAAGCGCGGTAGATTTCTATTACATTCCTTAAGCTAGTTATTTATATTTATTAAAGATAACTACGCGTTTTTGTGTAATGTGACCGTCGTAAAGAAAACGCTTTATCGACTTATACATGTAAAACCTTAGTTTCTTTAATTTTGACGTAATATTTCAACCGCTTGAAAATATAGTTCTCGACACTAGTGAATTTTTTGTTCTCAGCAGTTGATTGGTTAAAAAGAATAACGTTACTATAAGAACTCATTACGCCATAAACAAAACACCTTCCATTTACCGCGTATTCAAGTCATGAACGTAAAATTGGGGTTAGGAGAATTTGTACTTCGTTTCGAAAATTTACTACTTTTTAAAATTAGAGAAACAGAATCTAACATTAGTACTCTTGGATTATCGGATCTCTCCAATAGTTAAATTATGGAAATTTAATACCTCACCAAAGCTCGGACTGAAAATTCCGTAATCGAACTATCTCGATTGGAGAAATCCTATAATCCACTCGTACCAATGTAAGATCCTTTCTTTTTCACTGACCGAGGTATTTTTTCACATATCAAAGCGATTAATTGTATGCTAAACAGAAGGGTAGTTATTTAAGCTTACAAAAAGAGTGATAAACATTTGCAATGCTTTTACTGAAAAGTAAATAATAAATATAACTAGCTTTTAAATCAACATGGCATGTTATAACGTGTATAATTATGTAGCTTCTAGTTTTCAAAGAAATGAAACAGTAATCTGTTACAATAGTATTTCAAGCAATTTAACTCTCAGCCTCAAACGTAACCTAAAAGTCACCCCAACTACTATTACATCCATAAAATCTGAGACTTATTTAAAATTTTGAAACATTACGCATATACATAAGTTAAATTTCATCATGCAGTTTTTGTATGCACAATTATCATATTTTGTGCCCTTTTATTGTAATAAAAACTGCAGCTGTTTGAAAAATTGTCAATAACCACATACATATTTAAAAAGACAGTTTTTATTTTAATTAGTCCAGTTCAATTATAACAAAGATCATATGCACATCAACGCAAGACTGGTAAAAATAGGTTCCCGTTCAGTTCCCATAGTAACTACGGTCAGTCTGCAATTTTGTAGCCCCTAAATCACATCTTTGAAAGAAATATTTAAACAGTTATGCCCTTTTTTCATGGATTATTTAACATACTCTAGCATTGTTTGTCCCTTCCTTTAAAAAAAATACCCGTTTATCACCCAAGATTAAATGCAATTATTGACTTTTCATGTACGCACATGGATCTTACAACCTTGAATGGTCATATTTTTACAACAGAAACGTCAGCAAATTTGAACCTTTTATTAATTTTTATTGAAATTTCATGTACGTGCATGGATCCTACAACCTTGAATGGTCATATTTTTACCACAGAAACGTCAGCAAATTTGAACCTTTTATATTACTGCAGTTCTGTACTTTCCATACTATACTATCCATAATATGAGGCTTCAAGAACTGAGGCATTCTGGTCTATTTTGAACGGTATAAATAAAGTTTATTGTTTAAATACTACCTACTACTACTACTACTACTACTACTACTACTACTAATAATAATAATTATTATTATTTAAAATCATATGTTAGGATGTATATATGTCAACCAAACCTAACAAATTGTCTTCCCTTCGCTTAAAATATACTAGGTAAATACTGTCTTATCTGAAACTATTTTGAATAATCAAATGTCTCAGTTTATAAAATATAAACTTCGGGGCACAAAAAACTAGGCAAATAAGCCTATAGTTTACGAAGAAAATTTTTAGAACAAAGGATTTGATCCTGCTATAGCATTTTACTTCACGTTTTTATCACTTCTACCTCAATATCTTAAAGGCCTCGGTGGAAGAATGTTTCAAGCTAGTGATCACGGCCTGTCCGCACTGCCATTGCGGGTTCGAGATACGAGGACAGGCAATGCTCTGTTCAAATTTAATTACAAGGTTTTCCAGTGTCTCTGGCTTAACCTCCCCCCTCAAAAAAATCACACATAAAAAAGAACTTGACGCCAAGATATTGTTTTATGTTGAAGAACGCAGCGTTATATCATTAAAAAGCAAACAAACAGAAACTTTCCCTTTACAAGAAGGTACTTTTAAAAAGGACGTTTTTGTTAACCGCACACCTCTTGGCTTCCTTCACACATTGAACCAAGTGTGCCCCATTTTAAAATAAATTGATTAAAGGACCTCACGAGATGATGACACGACATCATACCAAATATATCATTTGATTTTTTTGACAGTCTAAAAAATTGTGTGACAAGTTCATGGTACAGACAAATGGATTGGAAATATATCTCTTCCCCACCACATAACTTGTGTGTGTTTCTGTTTGCAAGTAAAACATATCATAAAAGGGACATAACAAGGGAGTTTGATAAAATATAAACCAAAATGGAGAGGCTATTCATCCTTGTTTGAAATGCATCTGCATTTCCGGATGCCAAGCTAATTACTGTACACGACAATTAAAGTATGTTTGTAGGATGTAAAACACTGTCATCATAGTAAGAGCCGGGTTAACTTTGCATATATGGGATAATACAGATGTGTGGCTCAAAAAGTCCCTTGTTATCTTTCCAAAATAAATGAAAAGGGTATCTCTTTCATTTTATTCCGTCCGCAGACCGGTACCTAAAAGTACCCTCAGTAAACACCCAGTGTCTGTCACCCATAGAGATACATGTGTGTATATTGCCTTATTATGGGAACAATCGCATAGTTTTGTTCCCATTTTAATTATTTTAAATGTTATTTTATCATTTTCCCTTATATCAAATAAAAACCAGTTAATTTAAGGGTCAGTGAAGTCTCCATTATTATCACAGCTTCTATAAGAAAGTAAGTACTAATAATATCGTCTTCTATTACCAATTATAAATCAATTAGAAAGGCAACATTACTATTTTAGTCCATCTGCGGAGCCATGGTTAAAACCTCTTTGTTGCACACTACGTAACACTACGTTTATATCACCTCTATTATCGGATTAAACACAGATTTTTAAGTTTGTGAGGGAGTCGCCGGAGTTTACACATTGATAATTTCCTAAAACACAGTGTTTAATCCTTATAGTTCTGTGAAATAATCGTTGCGATTTTTAAAACAGCAAAAACAGTTACAGAAACCCATATAGACCACAAAACGTACCTGTGCCGGAAAGCGTAGGGATATGCAAAACGCAGTACCAAAGGAAGATATTGATTGGAAAAAAAAACAAAAAGAAACACTAAATTGTATTTATATTATATTTTAATTTGAAATCATTGCGGCAAAGAAAACATTGTCACCTCTCCCTAGCGATACGCTATGAGGACGCCATCTTGTTTACATTGGATACGTAAAGTAGTCCGCTCAGAGGAAATAATAGATAAATTATCTGAGAAGACGCAATTTAATTGTTTTTATCCAATCAAAGCACTTAATATAAATAATATTACAGCATGAATAGAATTATCACACTATAAGTTGATGCAATACGGAATGTCTTTCATGGCGGGTAAGCTTTGCCTACAAGCGCAAAACTGTTTATACAAAACTGTCAAAAGTGTATAAATGTACTACAAAGGGTATATAAAAATAAATAAGATCTCATTGATGTTTATAAACGTCTGTCTTTGATTACTGACAGCGGGTATACGAAAAAATAATCCTTTAGTAAATGCCATTTGAACTGTGTCAAATGTTATATCTGGGAACCAGTTATAAACCCTACGGAGAGTGATATTTAGTCAACACGAGATGCGTACTTAACTTCTTATAGCAGATGCAAAACGGTTCTCCTACACTGTACTTACCAGTTCCAGTGCTTACTGCTATTGGAGACGTCGGTGAACCTGAAACATGAAAACAAATGCAATGCAAACATACACATAATTATTGTTGAATAATTATAAAAAATATTACTCAGTTCAAGTTTTCTGTTTGACGTCGCGTGTTCCATTGATCATGGAGCGATCGACGAGACCTATGTTGGTCTGTTTTATTGTTTTCTTAACTTTATATTGCAGATGCATACGGTTCTCCTACAGTGATACCATTCCAGTACCTACTACTATTGGAGATGTCGATGTGTCTGAAACATGTTAACAAAAACATAATTTACATAATAAAAATACATAAAGTCCGTGTTTCCTATAATCAATTATTTTTTAGTAATAATGACAATAAAATAATACTCCGTGCATACAGATACATATAATGGTCTGTTTTATTGTTTTTCAACATTTTATTCCATCTTTTGTTTTCTCTTTGCAAATGTCTAAATGAGTTGTTCTTAATTATTACATACACAAAAACTTACATATCGAATGTAAAGGATAAAGCAAATCTTTAAATAAGGAAAGAGATGGAGCCAGGCGCAATGAAGAAGAAACCCGTTCTAACGGCGCATGTAGCACCCTACTTTATTTCTTCAATATAGAGTAAAGAGTATCGGCTTACTTTGTGATTCTCTAGTGTAGCTCGTTACATAAATGTTTGACTGACGACGGAAATTCTGGACTCTGGTGGACAATTAAACATAAGGATGTTGTTGATGGACGCTCGCAAAATGTGGTCTAGCCTTTTCTTGCCTACCCTCAGGTTGGTTGTTACCATGATTATTATTGAATACTACCAAAATGTGAAGTAGAGAAAGTATTCTCGGCACATTTAACTACAGAACTAACTCAAATGATACCACAGGATGTAGAAAAGTTAAATCGCAGCCTGCAATCATACTAAATCTTTTCTAAATCTGTGTATCTTTTGCATCGATGCTTGTAGTAACGTTAACGAGTTGCCTAACTGCGTTAAGCGGTACTCCTTTGTTAATGACACGGTTCTCCAGTTGAATTAAGTAAAGCAAGGGATATTTGCACGAAACCAATGCATTCGAGGTTGTCCAGGTTGACATGCAAGTACAAATGCAAGCTCGTCGTGACCTTTTCTCGATACCATCGTGTCAAACGCAGATGCATAGGACGATCAGCTACACTTCATGTAGCTCAAAAAGGACTGACGTAGCAACCTATCGTTGATTCATGAACTTTCAATTGCTGTGCAAGTCGACAATGGGATAGACACTCTTCAATAATGCTAGTCCCATCTTTTTCAGATACAAGCATCATAATTGCAGCGCTATTCATGTAAACAGTTCAAAACTTGGTTAGTTAGGGCTTTCATATCCAGCAAAAAAGGCGTGCTTGATTAGCGGGGATAGCCCTAACACTATTGTTAGTCTTCTTCCGGCTTTTGTAAAACACTACAGTTAGGTTAGCAATTGAGGAATTTAATGCACACATGCTTACAAAATGTTATTACTTTTAAACTGAAAATTGTGTCTACTATATATTAAAACATTGTTTAATTTCATAGTAGAAGATAATGATTAATGTTACTTTGAGTAGATGATTCAAATAAAATAATCGAACCCTTATTTGTCTAAGTACCATAAGACAAAAAACCAAAAAATGCTCTGGTAGGTAATGCATCTCCAACAACGAATGTAGCATCCGATTTTTATCTCAAGGTCGAGTCCAATATGAAGTGAAATGTGTCAAAAAGCTTGTACATTGAGTGTTGGCTCAATTTATGATAACTTTTATAATTGGGAAGGTACTCGACACACAAAGCAACCCTTCCAGTTTCCAGGAGACAGGTAGGTATGCCCTCTCTTTATGATATATGTGTGCGATACCAAACCTTTCATCAACACCCCAACACGCGGTAATGGAAGGAAGAGGCTTGGCCATAAAACCAGCTAGTTTAACTAACCATTTCTTTTGAAATGTCGTACCAAATCAGGAAATAACTGTAGTTGCTTCATTTTGAGTTATCGAGTTTGCTAGTGTTTTGAACTTGTGAATAATGTTTTTTGACAGTTTCCTTGGTGTTTGAAATTTTTTATAACCTTCATTTGAAGGGATTGTCTGGTCAAAATATAGAAAGCTTAGCTACATACCATAATATATTAGTGTCCAGTTAGTTTCACGATTCTAACAAGCTAAAGACCCGACCCTTTTTTATTGATTAGAAAAGATTGTTGTATTGCTTTAAAAGGCTAGATACTTTGTATCCACCAAAATATATTTATTTACAAATAAATCTAAAGGTTTCAAGACACTAAAAGGTACCTATCAAATTTAGAACATATAAGAAAATAGTACTTAAAAACAAAATAGTCCTGTTTATCTTGTATATTAAAAACTATTAATTGGATTTTAATGAATGAAAGTTTTTATGAAAGGTGAATATATTGAAAAAATTTTGAGTCCTAACTTGATCTGTTGTAATGGTGTTTAGTATGTTTTATGTAACATTCACTAAATGACTTATAAACCAAGATTTTCTGAAAAGAAAGTGCTACTTTTAGAGGGGGGTTTACCACAGAAGCTGGTTTTCTCTTGGAAGGTTTTAAAGAGGTCATGAATTCTGAGAGAACATAGGCCTGTCACGTACGATTCTGGATATATATGATGTCGGTAGAGTTAAACTTAAGGTAAAAGAGCTGCGCTAATTAAAAAAAAACAAATTTAGTAGAAAATCTTAAAAGAATTGGATTAGTATTTTCTCACCATTAATAAACAAGCACCATTTTTTGATATTCCCTCCCTTTGCCTGAAAATATTTGAGGATGAAAGATTATAACCCATTTACTCATTTTAAATGCATATTTGGGTGAAAACCATGCTAGTGTCAAATTTCAGACAAAAAATGATATTATGGAACAGTTTAGATTTTTTTTCAATAAAAACTGTGTTCTCCGACTAGAACAGTGTGTTTGGAGTTAAAAAAATATATTGTTTCAGTGTTTCTCAGTAGCAGGTAAGTCAGACAGTCTAAATATTAGGTGGCAAAGTCATCTATGTTGCCACAAATATTTAATATGGTGCCTATTTTTTATTTTTTAGATGCGAAATTGGTCAGTTGATACTATAGGACAGAGTCATGCTAAAATTGTTCTTTTTGGAATTTAATTGTTTTTTGAGGTGCAATTCTATCTTTTTGAGCAACAAGAAATATGAAATGGTTTAGTAGAAAAGTTTATAAAAGATCTAATATGCCCTCTAGAAAAAGGAGGGGCTGGTCCCCCAACCTGAAACTTCATTATTTTTTATTTGTGAGATATAAATATAATGTATGTTTTTATTAGTATTCGGTGTGTTATACTATAGTGTTAATGTGTGATATATATTGAAATTTACATCTGAGGGTAGGAAATTGAATATATTGCAAATAATGCATTACTTGATCTGCAAACACAAGTTTTGCTGATTAAGTATGTGCGCAGTCATTGAACCTTTTTCTGCTATTCTCCAAAAATATTTTATAGAATGCAAAGAAATTTTAGGGTGTTGGTCAGATATTTTTGGGCTACTAATAGGCAAATTTGTGTACAATGCTCTTTAGGTTTCAAGACACTAAAGGGCCAATCAAATTAAGAACATATAAAAAATTGTACTTAAAAACAAAATAGTCCTGTTTATCTTATTTTATATTAAAAACTACTAACTGGATTTTAATGAATGAAAGTTTTTATGAAGGGTGAATATATTGGAAAAATTTTGAGTCCTAACTTGCCCTGTTGTAATGGTGTTTAGTATGTTTTGTCACATTCACTAAATGACCTATAAACCAAGATTTTTTGAAAAGAAAGTGCTATTTTTAGAGTAAGGTTCACCCCGGAAGCTGGTTTTCTCTTGGAAGGTTTTAAAGACGTCATAAAAGTTTGAGAGAACATAGGACTGGATATATATGATGTCGGCCATGTTAAGCTTAAGGTAAAAGAGCTGCGCTAATTAAAAAAAAAATAGTAGAAAATCTTAAAGAATTGGATTAGTACTTTCTCCCCTAAACTCTCAAAGAGTTCTCCTATATTTCCATTTATTTATTGCTTTACTATGTTCTTGTACTGAAATACTGTTCGCGACAAGTTAAGTAACCATTAAATTAACGTCCGCAATCAATAGGAAAATATTTCATGAATCATAAAATTCTTAACAGAAGCACATATATTACCAATAATATTGGTTTGCACTTACCAGTTGTACTACCCACTGTTAAAATAGAAATCGACGATTCTGAAAAACCTATGTACAACAATAAGTCTTACACTAAATGAAATAAGGGCAGAGATGATAAACTGAAAATAAACCAAAATAATGAATTTGCATCCCCAAAAAATGATTTCAAACTGCAAACTCAGTTTTATAATACAAGGTTAATATTACTAAATGAAACCTTTCTTAAACGAGGGACACAAATCATGGAGTTATTGCTGTGTGAATAAAAGATGTAAGGCACAATCAACGAGTTTAAATGACCAAAAGTTTAGCCAGCATTGAATTTATCATCGGAAAATTTAATAATTAATAAATAGTCGTTGAAAATATTTCGCAGGTTCTACATCTGCTAGTTAGTAATACTTAGATAGGATGGCGTGTGTTACATTAGTGCCAGGTTAAAGCTAATAATTGGTGCATAAAAATACATTTAAGCAGGAGCATGGAACTACTGATACTTCTGTCCAAAACAAGGAAATAACACAATAGCTTTTGGCGTATCTATGCCGTTAAGTACAATAAAACCAGGAAAATCATCAGAAATCTTAAAGACTGCCTTAATGAGAAACAGAAGGTAAAAGAATTAAAAGATTAAATGTTAAGTCGTCTTCAGCGATAGCTGTAGTAACGTTAACGCAAAATGACACCAATACTAGATTATGTGACAAATCTAACAAAATGATTTCAGTAAAGTGCTGTAAAGTTTAGTTTAGTATCAGAAGATACTGACGGCCTGCGGCTTGTTACCAATGATTTAGTGAAACAAGTTGAAAAAATAAAGCCGGGTGAATGCTGAATATTCGGTATGAAGATAGGGTGTACTGTATTATAACCTATATTGAGGCATTCCAACAGACCCAAATTTACCTTTAGTAAACATCAGCGTGTTTTGTTTGAAATTTTTGCGTGAAAAATAAAAACTTCTTTCCGTGTATATACGACCTTTTATAGATCCAAAAAGGTGCGAATCGAATCATATTCGGCAATAGATCTCACAATAACAGATCTTCCACTCGTGTCCGATTTCTCATGGAAATTTCATGACGATCTTTGTGCCAGTGATCACTTTCCCATTTTACTTGAATCGTCAAACTCTTCTAAAACAGAACGAGCCAATCAAAACCTAATTTACAGTCAAAACATTTAGAAGATTACAATACTCCTTTTTTGGAAGAGCTTAAAACTTCTTTGAACGATACAGTATGTGGTCCAAATGACACCCGTTATCAACTTCTCAAACATCTGCCTCAATCTTCTCTCCAATGCCTGAATCTTCTTAAGAACATTTGGGAAACGGGTGACTTGCCATCTATTTGGAAAATGGCCACTGTTGTTCCTAAATCGAAACCAGGAAAAGATCACTCAGAAACGTCCAACTATCGGTGTTAAGCCCTCACAAGCTGTCTTTGTAAAGGCATGGGAGGATGATCAACGATCGACTTGTCTAGTTTTTAGAATCTAACAACCTAATCACAAATATCCAATGTAGATCCAAACAAGGCGAAGTACCCTAGATCATCTTGTACGTTTCGAAACGTATATTCGAAACGCCGTTGCCAAAAAATGAACATGTTGTGTCTATCTTTTTCGATTTAGAAAAAAACATATGACACAACATTGAAATATGGTATTTTAAAAGATCTTTTTGATATGGGGTTGAACAGGTATACTTCCTACCTTTTTTCAAACTTTTTATCTGACATAGAATTTAAAGTTGGGGTAAAATTCTACTTTATCTGACCCTTTCTAAGAGGAGATAAGTGTTCCACATGCAAGCATCCTTTCTGTCACCTTATTTAGTATCAAAATAGCTTGCTCAAGTTTTAAAAGATAATATTGATGGTTCTCTATATGTTGACGAATTTCTCATATGTTACCGACGAAAAGACGTGAATAATATTGAACATCAATTGCAGTTATGTTTGAAACGAATAGAGAAATGGGCAATGGAAAATGGTTTTAAATTCTCCATGGCAAAAAGCGTTGGAATGCATTTCTGTAATAAACGAATAATGCATCCTGATATCGAATTAAAATTACATAATAATCCTATAAAAATTGTTAAAGAAACTACTTGGTCTCATATTTGATTCAAGGCTAACCTTTCTACCCCAATTCACATTGTTAAAAAATAAATGCCTAAAGGCTGTAGATATTTTGAAAGTCGTAGCCAGCACCGACTGGGTGCTGCGTGCGATGTTTTACTCAATCTATATAGATCAGTGGTTCAATTTAAAATGGATTATGGTTGTTTTATTTATGGTTCTGCTCGAAAGTCATATGTCAAAATCCTTGATACTATACACAATCAAGGATTGCGACTGTCTTGGAGTGTTCAGAACAACACCTGTTGACAGTTGATATGTAAAAGCAGGCGAGCCTTTTTTGTATCAAAGAAGAATAAAGCTCGCTTTGCAATATGCAACCAAATTAAAGGCATATCTTGGCAACCCCGACCACGACTGTGTTTTCAAACCTCTTTAACAAAACATTTTCGAAAAACATCCAAACAAAATTCAACCTTTTGGCCTTTGAATTAAATTTCAATTGGGAAATTCAGGTATAAATTTAAATGAAATTGTTGCAATCGAAATTCCTCATAATCCCCCATGGTTACATGTAAATCCCAAACCGTTATTTATTTCTGGTCTAGGGAAACATAAAAAAGTCAGACACAAACCATTTAATTATACAACAACATTTTGCAGGAATTAAATCTTGTTACCTGATTATAGTACTTTTTATACAGACGAGTCAAAAGACCATGATAAAGTTGCTTCACCCGCTGTCTTCGGAGAGCGTGTTGAAAACCCGTCATCTCATGTCTGCCTCATCTGTATTTACAGCGGAGGCGCAAGCTATTCTTGTTGCGATGAAAATAGTTGCTTCGTCAAACGACTGCAAATTTATTATCTGCTCCGATTGACTGTCTTGTCAACTGGCTATTAAAAATTTCAAAATTAACAATCCTTACATTAAAAAAATTATTAAAATCTACAAATCTCTTGTTGAGTTTACAATGTATCTTCTTCTGGATTCCCAGTCATGTCGGAATCCGTGGAAACACAGTCGTGGATCAGGAGGCTAAAAAAGCCCTAAAGAGTGATGTCATTAACTGTAAAATTCCTTTTACTTATTGTAAACCGTTGATTTTTAAATATATTTTCAGTTTGTGGCAGTGTGGTAGGGATCTCCAAGTTTATAATACAATTCACGAGATCCAGTCACTACTGCACACAAATGATTTTATAAGTGTTAGAGGTTGCAGAGACCAAGTTGTTTTAACAAGATGTCGTCTTAGTCATACAAGATTTTAAGGGCTTGCTTGACTCCATATAAAGTTGCATCTACTTAAGTAAATGTAATATTTTATGGTTATGATAACTAAACTCTGAGGTATTGTATAGTTATTTTTTAAACATATCAATGAGAAATGCTCTTTTGATGAATTTTTATCAGTTTTATTATATAGATTGGGATTAGTTGTTAAAATATGTGATTTATTTTGTCTTGAAACCACTGAAGCTTTACATTTTTGGTTATAGTGAAAGCGAGTTTTGTATACTTGTTGGATTTTTTTGCTTTTTAGGACTAAATTCATGGGAATATACGGATACACCACAATTAAGGGGATGTATTTATCTTTAGTAATGCGTTTTGAATACTAATACACTCTTCAAATAATTCCATTGAATTTTAGTATTTTGATCCTTCTATCTTTCTTTTTGTAAAAATCTTCCGGTGTCGTTATCTCCCCTTTTTCATTGAAAGGTCGTAATCTTGTTTTTTTTATCATTCACCGTTCAAACTTTTACGTGGGTCACTTGTTATTACCATGGGATACTATTTCTTACCTGTTGTGATGCTTACTGTGTTTGGTTTTGTTGACGAGGACGCTGATTCTGAAAATAACATTAATAGTCGCATAAATACCAAAATAAGAATTGAATTACATATATAAATGCACTTGTCTAAAGCAACACATAATTTCATCGATAAAGTCAGTATCGCGAAGCTTTTATTTGCCACTAAACAAGTTGAAACGTGTTTGATAGGGACAAACAATTTAGCATTTTGCAACAGCTACAATGCGAATAATCATTTTTAATGATATAAAAAGCAAGGCACTCTCCGAACACATCATTATGGTCCATGGTCAGGCTTTCCATGTTTGAACCTGAAAGCCCCAAAACGCAAGGTTCTTATCAGACACCTGGTCCTGGGGATTTGCTGAGAAGCTATGTACATCAAGCCCTGGGAATCCTTCCCGTCAGACAAATTATACAAAATGTTATATCTATTCTCCATGTTGTCAAATATTGATTAAATACATTCTGTAAAAACATTAAGATTCATCGTTTAAAAATTGGTTAACATTCAGCCAGCAGTAGAAACAAAGAGCTGATCTCAATCTTTTTCGAAATTGACTCTATAACACGCTTGACTTGTATGAATTTAGTGACCCGAATAAATGGACGACACAATCATGTAATTATTGTTTTAAATACAAAAAAAATTCGATAACCAGAACTCGAATGAAAGTCAAAAAATTTTACCCAGCGGAGTTCGAAAACATTAGATTTTCTAACTGCACAACATATGTTTGTTTCTGGGTCTAACATCAATTTAAATAAACTTCTACAGGTCGTATTTGATTTCTAATTGGAATGTTGTTTATATATAGTTTTATAATCCGTTTGCTAAGTATATATAACATCATTTTCTTCATGAATAAGATCGAAATAGTCGAAATATGAATGTACTTACCTAAACATGAATGGTTGACAAGGAGATGTTGGGTTTTATTGAAAATAAAGCATTTATATGCATCAGTCAGGAGGAATGTGGACGGGGTAAAACTACATGGCCTAGTTCCATAGGTCTCTTTGCAGAGAGTTTCTATGCGATTCACATCAAATGGTTGTTCATCATTTACCCAAGGCAAATCTATATAAAAACTCTTGTTTACGAGATCATTTGCAGAACACTCCTTTATTTTGAATTGCTTGTTTATCCGGAGACACTCATGTGAAATCATTTGATCTCCTGAAATAAAAGCCACAAATCTATATATAAATGTTTACTGAAATGATGATCGACAAACGCCTTCTAATTACATAGCCAGCCTGTATACAAATACTGAAAAAGTGTGATGTACCAAATAGAGTTTCATGTGCCGTTTACTTATTCCACAAATGTAAATAAATTTTACTGTCACCCATTTTAATTTTGAAGTTTCAAAACATTATATTTGCATATCTAAACACTTTAAATAAATATTAAATGTCCAGTATCTCTTTTTAAAACAATTTCATTTTAGTGTTTGTGCATACCACTGGCATTAACCCACAAGATTGATATAATTATCACCGATTATCCTTAATCTTGTTGGATCTCTAAAAGAGAAGCTTTGATATGAAAATTGTTGTCTTCATGGCTATTAAGGGTAAAATAACAATTAAAAGAAGCTTAACAATTAAAATAAGCTTTCCAAAACAGCAGATGGAACCCATGATTACGTATTCCAATGAAAGTCATCCTTCGCACGTCAAAGATTTAAAGAGGGTGTATTCCGAAAATGATGACTTATAGCAGTTATAATATATTTGTGTCGAAATCTTTGTTCAAAAAGATATTAAGCTAGGTATCATATTACTAATTTTTTAAAATATACACAAGAAAAGTAAAACTAAAAAACAAAAAAAAAAGGAGGAATTTTTTAACTTGACCTAATTGGTATAGGCTGTTTTCAAATTCTCATGATTGGACATTTATTTCTAACTGGGAGGTAAACGACTTGAGATTGATCAAAACAAAACTCGGACTGTACTGACACATATGATATTTGAGAAAGGCTGTCTATGGATTTGTTATTCATGAAGAGAATCACATCAAATTACTATGACTAATAGGAACACTAAACCAATAGTAAATCTCTTGGTTCTATAGGGAAAATTATTTGAGGTCTATATTAGGAACATTTTAGTTTGGTTGCATTTGTTGTAATGTTGTTGCATTTATTTAGTAATGTTGTAACTTTCATACTGTTTATATTTGTAAAACATACTTAGTGCTTAAAACAAAAAAAAGAAGCCTCGTTGCCAGATAGTTAAGGTAGTTAGTTATCTTCTTTTGATCAGAGTCGTGTCTACACTGAGGTTCTGACATCGCGCCAGACTTCAAGCAAGGCATTCCCGACTACACTAAGGTTTTCCGAGATCGCGTCTGAAGTCGGGCACTTTGTGTTCAGCTGCAATGAGGCTTCATGATCGCATCTGAATTCCGGCGGAAGGATGTGCTCTTCTTCAATCTTCGTTGCTAGTTTTCTTACCAAAGGTCAGAAGATTTCATTTCACATACTATATTAGACTTTTTCCGTAAACTAAAAACTGGACGCCATAATGCAGCTGAGTAAAACCAATTTAAACAAATCAAACATACCTGGGCAAAGTCCATCGGTAAAACTAACATCATCAACCACAACAAGACGTAAAGAATTGTTTCCTGTACTTTGTGTTGACGTAAAAGTTGAAAAGTTTACACGTAGTATTAGCCAAAATGTTCCATTGGCTTGAAAGTTTTCTGCATACCGATGCCAAGTATAACTATTGGTTATATTTATTGACGAAATATTTGTTAATTTTGATTGGTTAGATTCCTGATAAACGTTAAAATCGATAAAATCACCAAAGATGTAGTACCAGAACGAAAAACATGTCATTCTTCTTGACGTTGTATGCTCAATTCTTACACTTCCTTTTCCAGAGTCCCACCGTGTCATTATATACATGTAATGACCATTTGCTAAATAATCAAACAATAAATTGATAATTTAATAAAGGCTTGGTCCATATACCTAGTATTTCATCGATAAGCTCCGGAAATTAAAGAAAAAGGTATAGCTGAATTTTATCTTGCTGCTGTTTTTTACATTTAACTTAATATTTGGTTATCATCACTTTATTGCAGTTACGCTGTTACAATGAACAATACGTAAACAAAACATTAATTTAGACGGTTTTTCCCATACATATTTTTATATGCTAAGTATATATACATATTTTTCCATATAAAAAGTATATGACTTAGATTATGAAAGAAAAAATTAAAATTCTTATATGTATTTACAGACACAAGTGCGTTTGACAAAAACCTTTATTAATTTTTTAAGAGAATATATTTTGCTTTATACGGAAGATGTTTTTTGATAATTATAATCCAAGCAATTTTTTTTATTACACCAAGCAAATAAAAAATCTGATTTCTTTAAACCCTAAGAAAAGTAGATTTAGAATTCACAAACCTGTATTTGTTGTATGATCAAATATTCTTGGAGGAAGTGTAACTACACTACCACGTGTCCAATTCAGTGTACCATCTGACGAATTTGTAATCCAATCGCAGTTTTCGTTATCGTTTTCAAAATTGCAGACACTGTTGTTATTTTCTGAATAAGGTAAATTTCAAAGTAAACTTTGCATCGCTTTTAGTCAAATTTAACTTTTAATTAAGACCGTTAATATGTTTATGTATACATAAAACAATTAGGACCTCAGTGGCTAAGTGGTTAAGGTAGTTAGTCATCTACTACTAATAAAAAAGTTGCTGAAAGTAGCGTTAACCACCATTGAAACAAATACACAAACAACATGAAGCAGGTAAAACCCTTCAATATACCTCATAACTGACATCACAGGTACATAATTTGTAGGTATGTTTTGGTTGGTTTTTTTGTCAGGTCTACAAGAAAAACATCTGATCTTTGGCAGTAAGACCACAATTCTTGTCAATAAACTTGGAGTCAACCTGTCCGCATTAGAGCTCAAACCCGCAACGTCAGTGTTTACACGGATGTCATCAATACTAAATGAAGGTAATAACAATACCAAAAATCAAGAAAACCGTAAAAAATGTCTGTCCAATAAAAACTAGCAACCAAAAAATGAAGGAACCTCAGCAATGGTCCTGAATTGGAAAACTTTCTGCAATCATTATCTTTATCACGAGATAAAATATCAATCAAGCTATGACCACACCGATCAACCGACTTATATCATTTTGGTGAGAAGATGTATGACACGATAAAAAAAGATATAAACAAGTTAAGACATATACGTATACAGATGACTTTTTCCAAATCGCTACGTTTAAAACTCACTGTATCAAATATAGTGTAGTAAAAAATTATTTTGCATATATTTGTCCATTAACATATTCAATCGTTTTAACTAATGTTTTCAAATGTTATCTGAAAATAGGTTCCAAAGGTACTGGCATCACAAATTTGAACAAATAAATGCAAAATTTACGCTTCTGCACAATATATTTCTGTATCAATGTTTTTGTTCAGAAGGACATATATCCAACTTTTTTTCTGACCCCAAAATTATTCTTTCATTGCAATTTATTAGGAGTTTGAATCATTTTTCTTTACGCATTTACTGAAAAAATGATACGGAAAAAATCAGCTCATCTTTTTATAATGACACGATGAATAAAAGTTCCTTGACACGATTGAAAACAGCAACGTATTTCTTAAGTGATTAGTTTTATACTTCCACATGGAGCATTTCAATAACATTTTACACATAATGTCTGTATATCATTGAATATTATAAAAAAAAGTCAACAATTGTTAATACAATAGGACTATGGTGTATATATTCTTGACACAAATCACTAGACATGGAAAAAGGTAACAAGCAGCGGAGCAGCTTTGTAATTCATCTTAAAACCAAGATTTTGTACAAATATTTCCTACTATGTCGACATTAAATAGTATATAACGGATCCATCTACTTGGTAGGTCATTATATTGATGTCAAACTTTTTTTTACAAATTATTTTTAAGGTATGAATTTACGCAAACATTATCAAATGTGCTGCCTACATCAGGAACCTATATACTAGTCCAGCTTCAATTTATAATAAATACGAAGAGCGAGAAATTTAAGGTTAAGTAGCGTACAAATAAGAGTTAAATCTCAAGAATTAATACATTATATATAACTGTAACACGAATACTGCCTATGTCTAATAATTTTTAACATTATCGGTTGCAAATATTTTAAGAATTCCACAGTAATCGTTTACATCAAAACAGAAAAGGAAAACGTGTACTAAGGACAATATTATATCATTCAAATAGAAGAATCTACCAATCTGGTTAGAGAATACTTACACAAATGTACACTGTTTTATTACAATTATTTATATTTATGGTTTAATTACCCGTTTTCTTTCATTGTTAATTCTAATAAATGAATAATAAATACTGATAAACAATCAAACAAACCCAAATCAAAACACCCTGCCTTTAACGATGTCATATAATATTGTCTTTATTTTTATGTCAACGCCCCAAATGCGAAGGCCACCTTCGCCTTTAGACGGTGACATATAAATTCAGTTTTGCAGAAAGTACGAACGTCGACATTTATTTTGTCACTCTTTTGGGTTTTCTTCAATCAAAATAGTTTGATGACTGATATGGTGATTTGTGCAAACGAATAGTACGTTATAGGCTGTTATCCGACAGAACCCTACTTCTAGTTGGCCGATGTGCATTACAATGATTTTAGTTTAACATTTAACCCCTTCTTGAAAATTGGAACGGTTCGATATTTGGCGATTCGTACTAATAGACAGTAAGTTCTGCACAAATCTCACTGTCGACCCTCTACTTTCTGCTTGCAGCTTATAGGTATTGAACAATTTCGTCAAATGTTTCTCGTGTTTCGTTTATCGTACTGGTTGGATATTTCATATTATGGTTTATACTAATGGATTGTATACGATTAAAAACCATGGTACTTATTTGTCAATCAAAACAAAATGCGAATCGACTTGTCAAAGTTCAAAGTATAAGGTCTACAACGATGATAAGAGACTCATTGTCAAGTAATTATCTACCCACATGGCATATATGAAAAGCTTAGCCTATTTCAGCGAAGGTCGGGGTCTTCTATGGGTACTCAGGCTTCCACTCCCATTAAAGACATCATACAGCTGATAAATTGCTGAAAGGCATTAAAAACCATTCATACAAGCAAACAAACAGTCAAACAATTATTTTAAAACTTATAACCGGGCGCGAAGCAACGACTTAAAAGGCATTGATGTTATCCTGGGTGGGGGGTCAAATTTCGAAGTTAAATATCCCGGACACGAAGCAGTCCCTCAAAAAGGCAATGATGTGACCTTGGGGTCAAATTTTAAATTAAATATCAACACCTATGGCATGCGAAACATCGATAAGTTATAATCTACCCACATGCCAAATATCAAAAAGCCTACCTAAAAGGACAAAAAAATTATATCCCGGACAAGATTTGTAATGGCTTCACGGACGAACACACAACAATATGTCGACCTTCTTTTGCCTCTTTTACCAAAAACCCAATATAAACCTCCTAAAAATGAAAAGTGTTATGTAACACTAGATAAAGCTATCTTACATATCCTAAACGTGTATTAGTATGCGATTTGCAGTGTCAAATAAATTTGACTGAAAATATCAGTCTTAAAGGAGAAGAAAAGAAAACAGAAGATGATGTATATTACCAGACAAAAACAATATGTCTCCCATTTATCTTCGTTTGGTATAGATGATAAAATAAGAGTTGCATACAAACACAAAGATAGTTTGAATGCTTTCCTGCAAATGTTATTGTGTGTCGCAATTTGTTCATTTCATGTTTTATGCACAGTAATCAAAATTAATTTTCCCCATCCTCCTCTTCATGTTTGATATTGACAAAAAATTTTAAAATTACATATATTATTACGTTACGAACTCTTAAAGTGCATACTTATTCAATCGGTTAGCAGAGTTTAATAGCTTATACAAAGTCATATTTCTTGTTTTAATCATATCATTGAACTGATTTACATCGTATCGTAATTTCTCTGACAGTGCAATTAAAATCAAATTAATATTGTTTATGCATTATGTTAAAGATACATTTTTGGCACCAATCAAAAGCCAAAGGAATATTCTTTATATTTAAATGGCCGATTTGAAATAAAATTATATCATAAAAGGTCTTTTTAGCATTTTAATAACTATATCTGCATATTTTCGTTTATTTTATAAGATAAGTTGGACAAAAATAAAAGCAAAAGCTTAAAGAACTGAATATATCTATTGATAAATCTATGCTAAATCGTGTTTTAATATATTTTATTCGCTACAGTAAATTTAAAACATAAAAAAAATTGAAAAACTTAACTACGTTTTCATCGCTTCTAACTTGTTTATATCTTTTTTCATCGTGTCATACATCTTCTCACCAAAATGATATAAGTCGGTTGATCGGTGTGATGACTGGTATCTTTAGTAAGATTAATTGAAGTTGTGGACAAGATGTTTTTCTTGTAACCTTGGCTTATAGGTCTATCCAGAAGAAATTCGTGACTTTTGCAAAAGTCATTAGATTCACTGAAGAGGTTGCATACCCAATCAATTGATAAATATAGACTCCGTGTGCAGGTGAAGCTGTGATATTACTGCAGAAGTGAGGAAAATCTTTAATTTTGAAATTAAAATTTTCTCGTAGGTAGTATTCTGGTGCTGATATGAATTAGTAAAAAGTACCATGTAACGATATATTCTGTCTTTATGTGTATAATTTTTATATTTTTGAATAATGCATTAATATTGTCATTGATTAAATTATCTTTGCTTTATGTCCAGCGAGCAAAATTTCAGCTATATTCAGGATAAGAAGTTAGCAAACAATAAATAGGTTCAGAAATGATGGACTAAAGGATACAATCTTGTTTGACATGGACAAATAGAGGGAAATTGGTAGTAGCTAAAAATTTAGCCTTTTGTAGCGGCTAAAACTAGACTGCTCTTGTCAACTTGTACAAGAGAATTTATTCGAATAAGGAGTGTGGCACACTCCTTACCGTTACCCACTGTTGTCAGTGGTTAGGCTTTCCATATTATTACCTTACAACTCCCTAACGACAGGGCCCAACCATCAGCCACTTGGAAACGCTGGGCAGCTCTGTGGATCGAGCACTGTGGACCCTGTTAATATGGTCCCAGCATTTATATATTATCCTAAGTACCAGATAGTGTCATTGGACAATTTTATATAGTATTATGAAAATGTTCTTGCGAGAAGTACTAACATTCGTAACCTAACAAACATGTTGACAGTTTTGCAATTAAAAGAAATATTTTAACTGAACAGAAGTTTCTTGACAAAAATGAAAAATTAATGTTAGATCCGCTATGATCACGATTTGATGTCTAAATATTGAAAATGTTAAATTTTCAAATTTTTTTTTATATATTTTGAAGTACATTCTTGGAAAATATAAAATTCATTTGCACGAAGTTTAGGACTGACAAAAATGCGAGGCTTTGGTGTGTGTGCGTGTGTTTGTTGGGGATACCTATGTTTTTTCAAATTAAGTTAATAATATCTTGTGACATATAATACATATTTGGATTTTATCTGACAATTTAAATGGATGATAACATTTGTCTACTTTACTTCAACAGACAGAAAGAAAGTTGTAGATATATCACATAAGCATTATCCGAGTTTCAATTGTTTCAAATAGTTCAAACCTGTATAGAAGTATCTTCTATAAAGTTCTAGACCGCATAGCCTGTATTGGGATCAATCCAATTTATAGGAACCAGTAAATAATTGCAAACCATTGCATCATCACTTTGCACTTATAGGGTGATAACTCAAAAATGAGCCACGTCAGGTGTATCAAATTTGAAAATTGACATGTACTGTCTGCCTAAATATAGCGGCAAAACTTAAAGTCAATATAATTTTCAAACGTTTGGCTGATGCAAAAATGTTTGCATTTTATTAAAAGCTATTTCTTAAGTCAGTGGGAAAATATTACTGACGATAACGTCTAGATATCAAAAGTTGAGACTTGCTCGCTCTCCAACTCTCCTTTCATCAAACAAATTTTGGCTCATACATTTATCCAGAAAAAAGGAATATGATTTTCTCCTTTTTTTAACGTGTGAAAAATTATACAACTTTCGACTATAAATTGAAGATAGAAAATGTATCGAGTTTATAGTACATGTAGTTTTAATCTCTTCTTACATATTCTATCCCTTCATAGATTACCTGCACATAGACTATCAAACATGTTTATATCATCTATTGAAATAGTTCCTTGCTCAACTGTGGCTTCAATGACTACATCATACACATCATACAATTCCAGCTGTAAGTCAGCTTTAACCCAGTTGTTTGTCTCTTGCGAATAATTAACTACATATTTTGAGCTTTCTCCTCTCTGATATACACTCAGGGATGCTATATGTGGTCGGTTTTTCTGTTTAATTTGATACCAAAATGTCAGACACTTTCTTTCATTCGACACAATATACCCAGATGTCAAATTAGCTTTGACTTGTACATTACGGCTCTTCGAATTGATGTAAATGAAATGTCCATAGGCTATAAATAGAAGTATAAAATTCGTGTTATTCATAATACATTAATGAATAATAAATAAAGTTACAATACAATTTCATTCGGTAAATGTTTTTATTACACTACGATCCACTTTTATTAATACTTGGACAAATGAAAACGTTCCAGTATTGAAATTCCCATATCATACATACATGACCTCAAACTCCTATCATGTAATACTGTAAATAAAGAACTATTAACACAGGTTTTTATAAAGCAAAAGTAAAAGGTAAAATCAAATTTGAGATTTTTGTGCGAATGCTTATTAATTTACTTAGATACTTAGAACGAATAATCGTACCCTCGCTTTTTTTTTGGCCAGGGTACAAATTTAGTCCCATTACTCGTAATGTAGCAGAGCGGGAGTGAATCACTCCCGGCACTTTGATGTCCAAAAGAAGTTGCATATACAATCAGACGTGGTCGATCTTGATATCTATCGACAGTGTCACCATGTTTTTTTTATCGGTTTCGTGTTTAAAAGTGATCATTATTGATACGTGATGATAGCTATTGCCGTTTTGAATAAACCGCTGTTCGCTGTGTATTAACTGACATTCGTGTCTCTTTTTAATTACGTTTACTACATGAAAAACATCGAGAAAAGCAAAATTGAATGGCGTGTTGCATCGTGGGTAATACATATGTAAATTACTGGATTCTTATCACGGAATGGTTGTTATAGTAAAAAGTTTGTTTTGTTTGTTTAAGTGATTTTTTACACCACTTTCAGCAATTTTTCAGCTATATCAACGTCCAGAATTTATTGGGGAGGAAGCCAAAATACCCGGAGAAAACCACCGACCTTCGGTCGGAAAACTGGCAATTCTTGTCAATTAAGATTGGAGTCACCCTGACCACAGTGAGACTCGAACCTGCAACCCCAGCATTGACAGATCAATAGTAGACGAACTACCTAACCACTCAGCCACCGAGGACCCCTTGAAAATGAGACACATTAGACTGAACTTATGGTCTATTTCATAAACCGAAAATCATATTAATACAGGGAATTTTTTTTGGTACTAATTGTTTACATATAGACTGAATTTTCATTTCAGGAACCGGGATTTATACTGTGGTAGTCGGTTGTTTTGTATTACTTGTATGTTTTCACTGTAATTGAATATTATGTTATTTAGAATACATATTTTCTATTATTTGCGTTTTATTTAGTTTAAGTTCAATTCATATAGTTCACTAGAATAACATTCCGTGAAATAAAGCATTATGAACTAATTACGTTTAAGCTTATTTTGACATTTGGACTTGAGACTGACGACGATCTTTTGTATTAGTTTATATTATTTTATTTTTCAAAGCATTCTTTTTCATGGTTCATGGATTCATTCACTTTATCTTATTTTTCTATTGGTATTTATTAGGGCCCCGCCACATATTGGCGGAAACCCTAGTGATCAGTCTGTCCGTTGCGCCCGTCCGAGCGAAACTAATCGTAATTTTTTATCTTTAGAGGTAGGCTTGTGATATTTGGTCTTTGGGTAGATAATATCAAGGCGATGTGTCGCATACCATGGTTGATGACCTTTGACCTTGTACTTTGACTTCAAAGTCGTCGGGGCTCACAGAGATGGATACCATCTTATTGATATCAAGTATTTTCTAATTTTCCTATTCGTCGTTATATCTTCGCGCGATATTTCAATTGTTCTCAGTTGAAACCATAACACTTTTGCGGTCTACAGTGGAACCATCCTTCTTGTATTTTTTATGATTATTATTAAGGTCTTTCCCTTTTCAAAAAGGGAAGACCTTACTGTATCTCTTATGATTAATATTTATTCTGCGGCAGATGTCAAAAAAGTGTCTGAAGGGTTCGAAACTTGGCACCCTTAACCGACACTACCTGGGCTCGACCTGAGTCACCCTGCAAAACCGATCTATTTTTATAAACGGAGTTATCTCCCCAAACACTGTTTACCCTTGTGTTCAATTAAACTCATAAACCGTAACCGATATCGAAATTCTAAGGTGTGAAAATAGTCAACTGACTCCAGACAATGATTAATCACGCAAAAAAAAAAATTCGATCAACTTCCAGATTAGGCGTTTTTGACGCGAAGTTTGTCGGAAACGTCAAAGTTGTTTGATTTCCACAAAACTTGGTTTCCAGGTATATATGAAGGTCCTAATTACATATCCGGGATCAAAATTTTTTTTTAAGGTCCACCATTTTCAAAATTGAAATTTTGTTTTCAATATAACTCCAACCCATAAAAAATTGAAGCAGACAATATATCAGAAAAATGTTGAGATCTCATTAAGATCTACATTTGATATTAGGGTAAAAAACTGTGCGACAAACCGTTTCCGAGTTATTGCCCATGACACGTTTCGGCTAATCAGTTTTTGGCATATAACTTTTAAACCGTCAGAGATAATATAGTAAACATATGGCTTTTTGTGACCGTCATAACAAGCCCACATTGATTTAAGACCAAAGTCGAATGGTTACAGGCAGCCATTTCCAAAAAAGCCGACACTGTTAACAGTTTTTTTAATAGAATAACACGTAAACCGTGCAAAATTGAAGCAGACAATACAAGGGAAAAATGTTCGTTCGTCACATCGAAATGTACAAAAAATGTTGCAGGTATGAAAGCGTAAAACTTGTCGTTTTTGAGTTATCGCCCTTGATTCGTGTTTTGAAAATGGTGTTTGGTTTATAACTTCTTAAACGTTACAGACGACGAATGAAACATGGTTCATTTGAAAAAGAATTAAAAGACCTAAAATTTGATCCCAAGAAGTACATAATGGCATCCAAAAACATATCGTAAACTGTGTTATTTGTCAATAACTTTAAAACCGTTACAGATTATACAAGTTTTTTTGTGACCGATATGTCAAGCCCTTCGATTTAAGACCAAAGTTGAATGGTTATGGGCAGCAATTTTCAAAAATGTTGTAAAATTATACATTAACCGTACAGAATTGAAGCGGACAATGCATGGGGAAAATGTTCTTAATGTCGACATCTACAAAAAATATTTAAATGCGAAAGCGTAAAACTTGTCGTTTTTGAGCTATTGTCCTTGAATAATATTTTGAACAGAGTTTTAGCAACTGACCGTAAAGTAATAAGCAACCATATACCTAGACATTACACTAACAAAATGCAGGGAAAGACCTCATATTTGTTCTCTGAACAAACGACTTTTAAATGTTCTTATTTTGCTTACGACATAATATCTCATAAAGGTTGCATGCTTTTAGCTTTTTGCTTTAATTATTTGCTTAGTTTGTTTGCAAATATTAAATGCTTAAATGGCAGCTGTAATTAGCGGGATATGGAAATCTTGTAAATAATTTTTACCTAATATTTTTTTAAATAAATAATCGTTGGTAAGGCTATTGATGTTAAATTATAATCATTGTTTATGTACACGTAATTGCAGATTTTCACATTATAAATAAAAGTACATTTAACAGATTTCTTGGTTGGCTAGACCGATTGAATGAAAATTAATACCATGATACATTAACTAGTCTGACCATTTTGACGAAACAAATTCGAAGTAAAAGCCGTCATTTTCCAAATGTAAATATTACATCTGCATGAACTAGAAGAAATCCCGATTAAAGACATATTACGTAATGTAAATATAAGCAGACTTTTCCTACAATATTTTTTTGGTTTTTTACATCATTTCATATATGCATTATACAATGGTCTATAAGACCAAGTAACTAAACCTATTTTAAAAACACAAGCAAAAAACAGTACCTTTGCCAGTTGTGACATCATTACCAATTTCATTTTGATCTGTTGTCGATGCCAGCGTCCACACAGACAGCGATAACCAGTTGCAAGAACTGTTTTCAAAGATGCAATTGTAATTGGTTGGTTCTGGAATGAAGAATGTATTTTAATTACGTCACCGTCAGTTTGCACAGTAAGTTACAATTTGAGGTCTTGGCTGCTATAAATCTATTGACTTACCTAGTATCAAAGTTCCGATAACCTTATTTATAATTATCGAAGAAAAATTTGTATAAAAAAGACCTCGTTTTACGGAGTAGCATTTCATCATAACCGATATTTTAAATGTTAAATGTAAATGACCTATCAAAATTAACAAATCTTAGGCGTTTGGAAATTCTTTGTTATTATTCGGAATCTCTCTATTACTATTGTACTATTTTCATCTAAAGAAGTTAAGATAAAAGCTCAGTTTGGAGGATTGACCAAATCGCATATGATAATATTTATATAAAAAAAATCAAATCTGAGACGATCAACAACAAAAAGGAGGAGCAGATTTAATTTTAATTAGATTGTCAACCTTTCGTCGTGTTGCATGTATGCATAAAAAATAGTTATGGTGCCTGATTCTGGACAACAGCGCTTACAACAAATTTATACCCCCCGGGCCCACTAACCCGCCTAAAAATGAGCTACAGATCTACTTTAAAAAGTGATGAATCTACCACTTTTTATCATATATATCTTTTACTTTCTCTCGTTATGTTGTTCAACAGACCTGTGGCTTCTTTAAATCCCAAATTGTCAAGCTGTTAGCTATGAGGTCAATAGTTTGAGAAAAGGCTTTTCGCAAAACATTATATATGGTGATGCAGCAATAATAATTTTAGGCTTTTATTGCGTTGCAGTATGAATACATAAAGTTCTAAATCAGCCCAGAAAGATTTACAGCTGAAAAGTAAAGACGTTAAAGTTAATATAGGTAGATCTATTATAACTGAATGTATTCTATACCATTGTTTAAACTATTTCAAAGTATTGCCTAACTTACCTTGGCAAGTGTATGTTATATCGATCAGTCCATATTTCTGTAAACAACTGGTTGTCGAATTAAAATACAGCAGACATGTCCTGGAATTTTGGCAAGTCTCATTTGTGATGTGCAGATCTTCGTTATCAAAAAGGCATTTTTCGTCATACAAGTGACAAATGGCAGTGTCATTTTGATTATCTGCAGAACAGTTACATGAAATATAAAACTTGCCAATGATATCTATATGTAAATTTTGTTGTAACATAATCTCATGCAAACAATGGAAGATAAAATGTCATCAAATATAGCATAACTATAAAATTTACCACTCGGCAAATGAGCGTTTCGTCTATCAGGCGCGCAAACCCCCCAAAATATTTTAAATTTTGAATTATTAAGTTCTTGTAGAGCTTTTATCATCATAATTCCAAAACGTTATATAAATATGGTTGTAGCTTTCTACACATTGCGAATATTAAAACCTAAGAATTTAAGTCATTTATTTGAAATTTCATGTAAACCTTAACAATTTTACTATTCGCGGTCTTAGGACAGATAATGGCAAAAGCTATACAATTGTGCAGTAAATGCAAGACATGTCCTCTGGAAGAAAATTTAATTGCATAAACAATTTGTACAAACAACCATTCAATGCATATTAATATATAAATTATACATATATGAAATTCAACAAAGCGAAGTGACACACTAGATTTATTGGTATACGACTGACTCTGTTCTCATATGGTGTTTGTTAACACACAACAATATCTTTATTCTAAAATTTATTACAAGATTTTAAACATCAAGGTTTTAAGCTAAAAAGGCAATAATTCTTTTATTATAATAAACGCTGAAAAAGTATGGTGGCATATATCTGCCACCACATATCACTTAATTAAGTCGACATATTTTCGGAAATATGTCAACATGCTACATAATTAAGTGAACATAATACTAAATAAAGTCATCGTTATCGGATTAGAAAAAAGAGGGGAAAATGCGCTGTTTGAACAGAATGTGCCATCTACCGTTCCACAAGTAGACAGTCCCTGGAACGTATAAGTTAAGGATTTTATCGTTCGTACATCGTGCGTTTATCGTTCGTACAACGTCCGTACATCGTGCGTATATCGTTCGTATATGGTACCGTATAACGTATAGTATATCGTGCATCGTTTTCACCAGCGTGCATCGTATGGTGGATCGTTTGTTCTATCGTTTATCGCATAGTTTTCCGTTTATGTCAGCGTATATCGTATGGTTTATCGTACATCGTATGGTTTAACGTTTGCGTTATCGTTCGCCATTTTGTTGTTCTGTCAAATTAGCTTACATTGTATAATGCTTAGGTAATTTGATTTTACATGTACATCGTTATTTACATTTAGTAAACTGCAACATTAAATAACATATTTCTGCTCTAAGCATAATAACTGTGCATTAATAGTTTTTAAATAACTTTGAATCATTGATGTAAAAAAGTTTATTGCATTAAACAGGATCTGAATTTTCTTTTTACATAATATAAACTGTAATTGAGTTGTCTTAAATAAATAAATAAATAAATAAATAAATAAATAAATAAATAAATAAATAAATAAATAAATAAATAAATAAATAAATAAATAAATAAATATTCTTTAAGTCGATACGAATACATCGGAACATACAACAAAGTTTTATTAAAAGTCAATATGGTTTATAAAATAAGAACACCAGCTATCGCATGAGCTGTTTAACCGACATTGTCCTAGGGTACCTGACCATTTATGTGTAGTATATATATGCACTTAAATGATACACGTAATAAACAGGTACACTTAACAGGCGATATGATACCGATTTTTTTAATTAAAAAAATTCATTGCTAAATTATAAATAAAATATTTATAGTAGATGCTACAGATAGCAGTAACCGTTAGACTTGTGTACAATAGCTACAGTAATGCAGCTCCGCCGACATAAAACAATGTTCAAAGGAGTTAATCAATGCAGCTTTTGTGCGTAATTGCATGTATGAGACACTCCTATTTCAAAATTATTTTATACCTTTTTTATATTTTTTCTATATTTAATTTTGAGCTGTCTTATTGATGCGTATTAGTACATATGTGTAGGAGCCTGGTTTTGCATACGCATGTAACAAGGGGGACGAGTATATTATATTTGTTAAAATATATGTTAGGTTGTAATTAAACGAAAACTTGATGTATTTGTTCGAACTTTGAATATGACCGCTTGCAAATTGATTTAAAATTATAACATTAATCCACAATATTTACTCGTATGTCTAATAACATTCTATCAAAACGATGAAATATAAATACCGACAATGAAGAGTTTTTTCTTTGTCTTCCCTAACAGATAGTTTACGAGATTTTTAAAATAAATACACGTATCTCCACCTTTCCATCAACTAAATATGATGTCGGCCGTATGACATCGTTACTTCGAAATTAGAGTACTTATCAAAAGATAATCAAGTTGTTATATAAATTACACTGTAATAAAATCACTTCAAATGGACACGTTATCCTCTATTACCTGTAGAGGTTGCAATTAACATATTAACAATTAACCTATCTTACTTGTGCACCTTTGCACCCCAGGTAGCTACACGTAAATGGCACGTATACATTAAATAAATAACACCTTTTATACATAGTAAAAATCATTACAATAAAATTACGTTTTCGAATTTTCAACTAACTTTAAAGTGCATGAGGAATCACGCGCCTCGTGCTTATTTTTAAAATTTTATTTTATAAATTGAAATTTATTTTTAAAAAAAACGTATGTTTGGAACACAAAATGCATCTATGGTCTTGTATTATTAAAGTGCTGTGAAGAAATATTCAAATACTGTGCAACTAAAAACTAACTAAAAAGTTTTCTCGACTTCATCCCTCTTTCCTTGCCGAAAACTTAAGGGCTTCCACCAGGTTCTTGCTATTCCTTCTCCGTTAAAAATCCGAGCCGACCCCCCCCCCCCAACCCAACCCCATGCTGAAAAGTGCTGAAAGTGGCTTATAACTTCAAACAAGAAATCAAATTATTTTTCAGGTAATCAAAAACCTAAACTCATGGTAAACTTTAGTGCAAATATTTTGAGCTTTAAAGTGTATTAACAACGCATTAAAAAAGTAGCAAAGAAAACCGATCGAACAACAAGAGCCAAAAACCATGGGACAGTTACAAATCCGGATATCGACAAACACAACACAAAAATCAAAAACATAAAACACAGAAAGAGAGTAACCAGAACCCAATAAAAACCATGGGTGCACTCAGGTGCTCCGGACGAGTAAGCAGTGTCTGCCTCTAATTAGACACCCGTCGAGTTACTCATTGTCTTGTCTAGGGAAAAGTCAAACCCAGGAATAGGAAACACTACCTATGACTCAGATAGTATTTGAGACACTGATTTCCCGTAACGATCAATTAAGTCGTGGTGCCGACCATAGAACTTCTGGAGAGATAACATCAACCTAGGTACAACAAACCCTTGTTCAAAGACATTGTGGCGATTGGAATTGTGTGGAAATACGTCTTGTGTTTTGTTGATTCAGAGCTAATTACAATCTTTAAAATTTTCTCACTTAAATCGCAGTACATTATTGTTATTTTTTTAAGGTTGATTGATTAGCTCAGATGTTATCTAACTGAATTCTCTATGTTATAAATGCATACGTATTGTTTCGTGCGTGACATTGTACGGTGAAAACAAATGGTGCACTCGATTTGAATTACTGTTTGTCAGGTACTTGTCCAGGGTCGGTTATTCTCTCTGTCGTCCTATGTAAAGATTTAAATTTTTCGATTTTAAAGCTAGTTTGGTATACTTTTGACAAGAAAGAAGAATTAACCGTCACAAAGCTACATACAGTTTTACGATATTTACAACAGGGACGAAAAAACTTCTTGTTAAAAGACACTTTTTAAAAATTCATAACTGCAAATGGATGAATTACATTATAAAGTATGAATCTGAATCGTTGTCTTGGATGATCGCGCAAAATTACCTGTCATAAAATATACAAATGTGTCATTCTTTACGATTGGTAAGTTACCGAGGCGACGCAGACTTATTTACCACATAAGACATAAACAACCAGTAGATGTAGATAAGAAAACAAAAATAGTTCTATCTAAAACAAAGAACATGAAGTGACAACAATTTTATAGTTTAACACAGTACTACTGTGCAAAAAACGCGTCTGTGAATATAGTTAACGATCTTTTTAAATTTTAGAAAGAGGTGTCAGTAATATTAATGAATAAAAATATAGTTTAAAGAATAAACTATTATAGCTGAATATATGAATATTTGATTGATTTATTGATGGATTGCTTGACTTCCAGCAAGCAATATTTTAGCTTATTTTCGGGAATTATGAATATTTGAATTACCATATAAACAAAGTACATATTCAATAATAGGGATCTAAGATTTATGTTGAATTAATTTACCCTCAGCACAAAAGGAAATTTTCAGGTACACATACGGCAACAGAAAAAGTTTAATAATATTTATTTATAAACCGCAACAATGTTACAATTTGTAAATGACTGGCGCATTTAGTAAGGTAGGAACTTGATGAAAGGTACATGTAAAGGAGTTACTGCTTTTAAAACATATAGACAGAATTGTTTAACTTTGTCGGCTTTTTCAATTGAATGAATGTAAACATTAACATAGATAAGGTTTAAGTTAATTTTTTTTTAAAATTTATTTAAAACAAAGGTCACAGTAATGTTATTGATCAACGAAGTTCCATAACAAAATACATAGCGTTATATATGGATGCTAAATTTTACGCATATGATTGTGCTCCGTTATCAATTAAGTACCTTTTAAATTATTATGTATCTAGTAAAACTAGTAAATGCCTTTAATACTGAAGAAAATACTACTACTTGGGGAGTTTTTTACGTCCTACACCGACAACTTAATGCCCTTGGTCGGACGGTCCTTACGGACATGGATTTTGGGGGGTTTAATAATGTGGCTATTTTAGAATTTAATAATTTGAGTTTTGGACAAAAATTCATTATCATTTAATATAATTCACTTTTAAGGTAAAGGTGTTCTTACTGGTATTTATTTTACCTTCTACGGAGGCTAATTTTTGTTTGATATCTTCTATTATTTATTATCCTTTCTATTATTATTATTATTATTATTATTGTTATATTTAAATTACTTACGTTGTT
Organism: Limnoperna fortunei; assembly: GCA_944474755.1. Taxonomy (NCBI): domain Eukaryota; kingdom Metazoa; phylum Mollusca; class Bivalvia; order Mytilida; family Modiolidae; genus Limnoperna; species Limnoperna fortunei. Next base: position 66,713,634 of record OX104117.1, read on the forward strand.
TATGTAATTTTCTGTTTTTATTTTTTATTATAAATATATTTTTATTGATTTTTTGATCATTTATAATTTTATTTTATTTTTATTTTTTTTTTATTTACATATATACATATATACATACATAAGCTTATCTTTGTACCATTTTTAAGAATCAGTAGGCGCCCGAGACGAGCTCTTGGCTTACCTTGCTGTAGAATATATTTTTTATATCTTTTTTTACTAAAGTGTCTTATAATAATACGCGTGTTCCCCAGTAGGCGCCCGAGACGAGCTCTTGGCTTACCTTACTGGGAAGTATTAGTTATGTTAGCTTACTAGAGGGTGTTAGTATAATACGCGTGTTCCTCAGTAGGCGCCCGAGACGAGCTCTTGGCTTACCTTACTGGGGAGTATTAGTTATGTTAGTTTACTAAAGGGTGCTAGAATAATACGCGTGTTCCTCAGTAGGCGCCCGAGACGAGCTCTTGGCTTACCTTACTGAGGATTGTGTTAGTTACATAGTTTAGTAGATATGGGGTAGTTGAATATTACGCGTTCTCCTTATAAGGTGCCCGAGACGAAGCTCTTGGCCTACTTTACCGAGGAATAGGTTTAGTAGATTGGGGTACTTTATTTAGACACATTTCCCTAAGTAGGTGCCCGAGACGAAGCTCTTGGCTAACTTCTCGTTTGAAGTCAATGTTTGAAAGGCGCGACCGTCGCAGAGGACATCTGTTTAGTTTATATATGATGGATCCAAAGTGTAGTATAAAAGAAATAATTTGATTCGTCAAAACCGTCGCGATGCTGAATTGAGTATTTTTAGATCTATTTCCGTGATGAAATTGACCAAATGTTTATATACAGATTCTCTAATGCTTAAAGGGGGTGCTAGTAGTTGTTGGATACCTAACTGATCTATGTTCATTTTCGCCAGTTCTTCTTTGAGTTTTTGCCTAGCTGTTTGATGTTTGTCACAGTTTATCAACATGTGAGTTATATCTTCCGGAGCATTGCAGTGATGGCAAAGCGGAGATACATTTCTTACATACTGACCTATTTGACCTGCCAAAAGTGTTTTACCTAATCTTAATCTTGTGATAGATTTGCAATGAAAGCGGCTTCCTTGAAGGAAAAAAGGTTTTTGTCCTATTGTTGGGTTTAAATTATGATACCATGAACCGGTGTGTTCGTTCCAAATATTTTGCCATTTTATTTTGAATATTTGTTTAATTATGGAATGAAATTCGTTAGAACTCATCGGTAATTTAAAGTCAATTTTATCTTTTTGTAGGGCTGCTTTTGCTAATCGGTCTGTGGTTTCATTACCGATTAAACCTACGTGCGCGGGAATCCATTCAATTGTTAAATCAATATTTTTGGAACGTATATCTGCTGCCAAACAATAAATAGAATGGAGGTCTACTCGATTTATCAGTTTCTATTGATTGGATTGAGCTCAGGTAATCTGTTAGTATTACAGCTTTTTCAATTTTTGTATGATTAGTTATGATTATTGACATTGCTTGGTGGATAGCAAGCATTTCGGTTGTATAAACAGAGAGATTGTCACTACTGCGGAATGATCTGGAATAGTTATATTTAGGGATAAATATACCGTATCCTGTTTTTCCAGACACCGGGTCTTTAGACCCATCCGTATATATTTTGATATGATTTTGGTATTTTTGATCAATATATTCTAATGTCAGATTTTTTATTTTATTAGGGTCGTCTGTTTTATTGAAAGTTGAAGAAAGATGGCGAGATGTTTTTGCTGATTTTTGGTCCCACGGGGGAATCGAACTGGATTTTTTTTCAAGAATTTCGGTTTCCAATAAATTGTTTTCGGTTAATATTTTTCGTACCCGGTACCCAAATGGGTATTTATTAGGTTCCCATTTATGAGCTTTCACTCTATATTCTTTACAGTCAGCTGTTACTTCGTTTGCTGGGTTTTTAGTATTTTGTTTACAGCTCGACCAGTATTTAAGAGAAAGTTCATCTCGGCGAATTTGAAATGGTTTTTCTCCGGCTTCTACCAATAGATTTTGCACCGGAGTTGCTTTCAAAGCCCCGAGAGCTATTCTTAGACCTTGATATTGAATCCTATCTAATTTTTCTTTCGCGACGGCACCTGCTGAGTTGTAAACTTGGGACCCGTAATCAATTACCGATCTAAGTAATGAGCGATATAGCATGAGTAAGGTCTCTGTATTCATGCCATAGTTGTTAGCTTTAATATATCTCATTAGATTTAGAATGGGTTTACACCTATCTTGGATATATTGAATGTGTTTGTTCCATGATAGCTTTTTGTCGAAGATAAGGCCTAAGAATTTAATATGATTTTGGAATTGTATTGGCACGTTGTTGAGTTTTAATTTGATGGGGTTAAATAATTTTTTGTTACCAAAGACTACGCCTATTGTTTTTGTTTCCGAAATTTTGAATCCCCATTTTCTAGACCAGTCGGTAATGTTATCAGGGGTCCATTGCATTTTTTTTTTAAGTATTGATATTTCATGTCCCCTATACCTTATCGCACTGTCATCGGCGAACTGGGACAGTTGACCTTTGTCGTGTATTTGATTACACAGGTCGTCTATCATGATATTAAAAAGGGTAGGGCTGATGACGCTGCCCTGGGGGACACCATTTTGTATGTCAAATATGTCGGATTTATCATCAATAACCTTAACTTGTATTTTACGATCTTTTAAAAAGTCTTGTATAAAATTAAAAATCCTTCCCTGAATTCCGTAATTTTTTATCTTATGAAGTAGGCCTACCCGCCAAACGAGGTCGAAAGCCTTTTCAATATCTAAGAAAACAGCAAGTAAAAATTGATTATTAGCTTTAGCTTTTTGGATTTCACTTTCTAGTCTAACGAGGTGATCTATTGTAGACCTCCCTTTCCTAAATCCGCTTTGATTGTTTTTAAGTATATTTTTGCTCTCTTGATGATATACTAGTCTAACGTTTACCATACTTTCCATGAGTTTGCAGAAACTTTATGTTAAAGATATCGGCCTGTATGATTTAGGATCAGATTTATCTTTGTTTGGTTTCGGAATTGGGATAATATTGGCGTGTTTCCAACTTAGTGGTAATATGCCTTTTTCCCAGACGGAATTGATAAGATTTAAAACTATTTTAAGCGTGTTTTCGGGCATATGTTTGAACATTTCATATGAAATTTTATCGTCGCCCGGTGCTGTGGCTTTTTTACCTTTTAAACTTTAATAAACTCTTCCATAGTAAAAGGTTTATTTATTTCCTTATTGTTTTGATCATTGTCAATTTGTTTATCCATGATATCGCTGTTCGCGAGTTCGAATGCGTCTTTGTGAGTTTTGAAAATGGGGTCTAAATTTGTGTCATTACTCTCATCGGCAAATGTTTGTCCTAACAAGTTAGCTTTATCTTTGTTATTGACGGATGGGTTATCTTTTCCTATTGTTGGGATGTTAGAGAATTTAGCACCTTTCATGCCTCTTATTGTATTCCAAACTGTTTTTAAATTCGACCTATGATTTAAAGTTGAGCAGAATTTTTGCCAGTATTCCTTCCGAGCTTTGTCGGTGGTGGTTTTGAATGCTTTGACGGCGGTTTTATGGGCTTCTAAGTCTGACGGATTTTTTGATCTATCAAATTTTTGTTGGGTTTGTCGTTTTATTCGTTTGGATCGCGTGCATTCTTCGTTCCACCAGGGGTAATTTTTACGTTCGTGTATTTTTCCCGACGTTTTGGGGATAGTTACTTCTGCTATTTTAGTTATGACTTCACATAGATTTTGGTTGAAAATATTAATATCGTCGTTTTCGACGTCTGTTTTGTCTATGTTATCGCATAGGGTTTTGTATTTGAGCCAATCTGCTTTTTCGAAGATCCATCTTTGTGGAGTTATAACTTTGGTTTTTATGGGTTTAGCATTTAGGGTTGTTAGGATGGGGAAGTGGTCTGAGCCGAGTGGGTCATTTAAAACTTCCCAAGAGCTGTTATTGGCTAGGCTGGGTGTTACTATTGTCAGATCGATGTTGGAGGGGTTACCTGTGTTAGTTCTATGTGTACCCGTTCCATCATTTAGGATAATTAAGTTTTTTTCTTCTATAACATTTTCCAAAATTTTACCATTAAAGTCGCACGCGGGGGAGCCCCATAATGGGGATTTACTATTTAGTTCGCCAAGTAATACAGAGTTTTCGGTTAGTTTATCCGTTATAATTTTATAATCTTGTGCTTGAACTTTATTGTTTGGGGGCCTATATGAATTTACAATGGTTATATTTTTATTTTGACAGTTAATAGTAACACCCACTGTTTCAATAATGTCGGAATCAAAGTTAATTTCTGTTAAAGGGAGGCTGTTAACAATGTATATTGCTACGCCACCCCCCTTACCGGGTTTCTTTTTATCTTTTTTAGTCACCGATTTTCGACTTTTTAAAATGGGTGGGTGGTACCCGTTTAGTTTAAGGTACTTTTTATCATAGAAAAAAGTTTCTTGTATACAGATAACATCTGGTTTGGGATGGTTATCTAGATAATGTTTAAGCGCGGTACCATTTGAGTATAGCTATCTCGCGTTCCATTGTAAGATTGTAAGCCCTTCCATTGTGGTTTACTTAGCGTTATTTAACCTAATTAAAAACAGTTTGTGGAGTAGCAATTTACACAGAATTTTTCCTAGTTCTTTTTAATGACGCAAAATCGTGGCTTACTTGAATTCTGTCGGCGTTTATGTCGGTCCCGAGGTGTCTATTTATAAGTTTAGTAACGATTTGGGCTACTTTTTGTTTTTCTGGTTTTTCTTTATTTTCTATTGCCTGCATAATAAAATCTATTATGGATATCATGAGTCCTCCAAACGCAACTTGTGCGGAATGTTCAAAGGGATCTTTATTTTTATTGTTTGGTTGTAAACTACTCAAATTTTGAAACTGAGTTTTATTGAGATTTGTTTTAGTCAGGGTTTTATGGCTTCCTAGAGAAAATACTGAAAAATAAACCATTTATACCAAGAACAATCATTCAACCGTGCAATGACGACATAAGAAACGATGCACGATACGATAAACCATGCGATAAACGAAACGTTGCACGATACGATATACCATACGATAGACGAAACGATCTATTAAAACGATAAACGCCGTCTCACCGTTTCGTATATCGTATCGTATATCGTTTCGTGCATCGTGCGTACATCGTTAGTATATCGTGCGTATATCGTCCATATATCGTCCGTTCATCGTTCGTACATCGTTCGTGCATCGAGCGTTTTGTTAACTTATACGTTCCAGGGACTGTATGTAGACATAATTATGAATTAAGTGGACATAATTTTCTGATTAAGTCGACATAATTTTATGATTAAGTCAACTTAATTTTCTGTTAAAGTCGACATAAGTTTTTGATTATGTCAACATAATTAAGTCACCATAATCTGTCTGATTATTAAGTGGACATAATTATCTACCATTTAACTTGAAAAAGGGGGGGGGGGGCTTGGTTTAGAAGTTGAAATTTTAAGACCTCAATGAGAGAATCATGGCAGAAATGAGACCCGAGCTAGCAGTATGTCGTGGCTCGTATAGAGGTTAGCCCTCTTAAATCATTGATCAATATAAAACTGAAAAATACTTGACGATATTGACCATCAATTTAAAAGGTATAGTCACAATGAACAAAATACAAATTAACCTTTATGTATGTCAAAAATAAATGATATGAAAACATTAACCATTCCAAAATAAAGCGAAAATGAAATAAATCAAATACTCTGAACCAAAATAATAATTATCAAAAATAGTTAAACAGGGGGACATAATCATACCTGCTACAGAAGAAAAAAATATTCTAAAGAAAACTTGCTGCCATACAAAATAATGCTAATTTTGAAAAACAAATATTTTGTCGCGACTCATTAAAAATTATATTTTATATCGCTACGTGTCATAAAAATAAATAATTTTTTTTGGCTGTTGCTATTTTGCCGTAATCAGCAAAATAGCCTGCCATGCTATTTTGTCGGAACTGATTAAATTTCACCTGTATGAGCCGTTAATTAGCATGATTAGGTGAAACTTATAAGTTTTGTATTATATGGTAACCGTACGCGAGTTACCTATACGTGGTGTTAGATTTTAACACAAATAAGGCCTCTTTAAACTACGGGAAACAAAACTGAGAAAAAAAAGAAAACATATATAACTAGTAATCCTGTGTTGGGGATGCCCTACACAAAAGAAGTCCCCTATCGTTACTGCACATAAATTAATAAATTATACTATAAGAAACCCTCATGAAAATCGGTCCTAATTGTGATTTTCAATTTTTTTTTCACAAGTGTTTAGGCAATTTTGGCGGCCAATTTTTTAAAAATATGATTCTCAGGCTGTTAAGAATGCCATGGTAGTTTTAGCCTTGGGTTACCACCCCTGATTTACTAAAAAGCGTCCGTTAAATTTAATTTAAAGGGTTCAAAATCATTTAAAATTTAACGATTACTTCATAAATTCAATGCTGGGGCTCTCATTATAACTGATTGTGCGCTAAATCCTGTATCGGTCACTTTTTAGTAAATCAGGAATGAAAAGTTTACCAACATTGGAGTTGAACCACCATTGCTTCCGTAAAAGATTCAAAATCAGAATTCTTCTGGTCAAAAAGGTCCATATATCAATGTCCAAGGTAACATGAAAGTGATTATCCCGCTGCTGAACAGGAACACATCCCTGCTAAAGAGTAATGTCCATGCAGTATGCCATTTTTCAACCACCGAATAAACAACTAAGTACTATCTTTAAAAAAGATAATCGACGCTGTCTGACAGTAGTTGGATTTGAATATTAAAATCACAAAATAGGCACTGTACCTTAACAAATATAAACTTGAAAAATAACCTCCTATTTAAATGCATATTAGTTATAACATTAGATTGGTCACCACTCTGATCAATTAATATATTGTATGAAGCTATTTACAATTAGAGACGCAGCTAGTTCACCATGGACGCAATATGACGACGGATGCAAAGTGTGTGCATAGGATTATTTTATAATACAAAAATATAGTTTCAAGTTCCCTTTTTATACCCCCGCTTGAAAATTGGGGTATATAGTGATAGGGGTGTCTGTCCGTCCGTCCGTGCGTCCGTCCGTCACACCTAAGGGTACCCATCTCTAGTCCGCAACTCCTCCTAAACCCCTCAATGGATTTTCATGAAACATGATTTAAGAGGGCTTAACCTCTACACGAGCCACCACATACTGCTGGCTCGGGTCTCATTTCTGCCATGATTCTCTCATTGAGGTCTTGGAATTTCAACTTCTAAACCAAGCCCCCCCCCTTTCAAGTTAAATGATAGATAATTATGTCGACTTAATAATCAGACAGATTATGTGGACTTAATTATGTCGACATAATCAAAAACTTATGTCGACTTAAACAGAAAATTAAGTTGACTTAATCATAAAATTATGTCGACTTAATCAGAAAATTATGTCCACTTAATTCATAATTATGTCTAGTTGCACGATAAATAAGTGGAAAAGTAGAAGGCACATTCTGTTCAAACAGCGCATTTTCCCCTCTTTTTTCTAATCCGCTAATGATGACTTAATTCAGTATTATGTTGACTTAATTATGTAGCATGTTGACATATTTCCAAAAATATGTCGACTTAATTAAGTGATATGTGGTGGCAGATATATGCCACCATAAAAAATAGTAATAAATCATGATAATTTTTAGTTCAACAATATATTCCCACATAAAATATGTTTTATGAACGAGAGCGTACATAATAAATATCTCGACATTATATAGATGTGATCACAATAACAAGTTATTCCATTTTACCCAATACTGGTGTAATTCTAAAATTTCACCAATTTATCTCAAACATATGACAATTGAGTTAATGGTGGTAGACATTTCTGACATACTGACATCCAGTCGGATGTAAATAAAGCAGTAGTCAATAAAACATGGAAATGAGGTAAAGTTCTTATAAAAATATATGGCAGCCTAATCCCCTCAAAATCTAAATTTATTGGTATGTTTATTACTATTCTGTTACCTAAAAATTTATTTCTAATTTATAGTAAAAGTGACCGGGTTGCAAGGCAAGTGTATGAATAAACGGGAAATGGCTCTCAAGAAAGGGTCTACATGGCACGTTTCAAAAATGAAGAAGGAGTAGATTACACAAACCGTACCATCATATATAAAATTTGCAGAAATATAATAAAAGTTACCATGTCTACGCATGTGGGAAAATGGGAAATTTCATGAGATCACCTCTACAACTTCGGTATATTTGGAATCTTTCTATGGAGTTTCAATTATTTAGGTTGAAAGCTGTATGAAGAGTTGATAACACAAAATAGGTATTCTCTTCTGTAAAATATGAGTAAAACTTGAAGTCTTGAGGAAGTCTGAAAAAATGAAAAATCGAAAAAATTCCTCGAACAACTCCATTATAGTAGGTGCACAACTTTAATATGTGTGCAATTTTGTGTAAAGTTTTAGAGATTTTGGGTGTGAAAGATGTATGAGAAGTCGATTACACAAAAATAGATACCCTTTAATTCCCGCCACCCGACATCACCATCAGGCACTATATGCAATCCGGCCTAAAAACGCAGGGGCGGATACAGGATTTTCGAAAAGGGGGGGGGGGGCGTAAAAAGGGGAAATCGGAAAAGGAGGGCCAAGAAGTGGTCCTCATGCGCCTCTCAAAGGCGCGTTTACGGCAGGGGTAGTACCGTTAATGCATTAATTTGAGGCATGGACGAGCAGGGATTACATTTTTGCCTTTGGTGCTGGTTGTTACCCTCCCTGTTCTCTTTTTTTCCTTTTCTTTGTTTTTTAAATGGGGGGGGGGCGTACGCCCCTTCCCCCTGGATCCGCCACTGAAACGCATTCACTAAATCAGGAAAACATCTTCAATTAATTCATCTTTAATCACAATATGGCAGTAAGTGTATATCAGTTTAAAAAAATTGAAATCTCATCATCAAGAAGTGAGAAAAAATTTAAAAGGTGTACATACAAGCGACACTTTATTAAGATTCCTCGTTGTTGATATATATTTGATTTCGATCAGCATCAAATGAGGAATCGTTGAAAAATACTGTTTATATCTCTTCAGTGTCAGATGAAACAGCTTAACAATTTTCAGCATTCAGTGGCGAGTAAAGAAATATATTATCACATGTTAAATTCATAGGCGTAGCACCCAGAAAAAAGTGGTACAGTCGGTTGAAATACCTGTTTACCGTTAATGTTTTAATAACGATAGGGGTTTTCCATGTGCAACTATTTGTCACCAAATTGCGCTCGAGATTGTAACGGTTGCTGTTTTATATAGAAAGTTATTTTTTTTAAATTAGATTTATGTTGAAAATTTCACAAATTAAAGAGTATATATAATACAATTCTATCAGTTTCAATTCAATTTACAAAAAACGTACCTGAAATTTAAAGTGTTACGGTCCGAACCGTACCGGCCATACGGCTTAAACCGCCTATGAAATTTAAATGTCAAGGCCTACGTTGTAGCATCCCATTATCAGAATTAACGAACACAAAAAACGTATGTTGTTGTCGTGTTGTCATGTCATGTTTATTTCCCAAGTACCTGGGGATTTTCAATCAAATATACGAAGACCTGCATCAAGAGAATGGGCAGACAAAAAAGACCGATTGCATACTTCAAAACACAGAAAACTACAGTTGGTACTGTAGAAGAATAAGTTATTATAATTTTTTTTATTTATTTCAATAGTTGATAACAGTTGCAGTTACTAAATATAAAAAGCGTCGTGATGATTATTTTGTCTTAAGATTGGTTTATATCCATGACATTTATGACGAATTCTTCAAACCTGCCAAATACAAGGTAAGGTCGCAGCATTACCCGGAAATGAAAATAATACATGTATTTTAAATCCAATACGCAAATAAAGCTTTCCTATTTTTACATTTACACTTAAAATAATCCTTTATTTCATTACGTAATTCTTTTTTCCTCATTTCAAAATAGAATATAATACTTTACTAAGCATTCTACTGTCACTGAATTCATCCAGTGTTTCGGTCAGTGTTTCATCTTTTTTGTTAGCGTAAAGTTTCGAAATAAACGTTAACTATGCATTCATTGTGCATTCAATATTCATGTATTTGTCATAAAAAGCAGGTCTGTGTTAAAACAAAGCGCTTCATAAAAAAATTCCTCCATTTCTGCAACCATCTGTTTAATGGTTCTGTTCACAAATTAGTTATACATGTGACTAAATTCTTCTTTTTTTCTGTGAAATCACTTTTCCAAACTGATTTGTTATTTGCTTACGTGTGCTCTTCCTGAATATATCCGATATATTGATTGCTGGACGTCAATCAATCAATCAATCAATCAATCAATCAATCAATCAATCAATCAATCAATCAATCAATCAATCAATCAATCAATCAATCAATCAATCAATCAATCAATCAATCAGGACAATACGTGTTATGCATAATCACAACCTACATGTCGTAGTCCAATACTCTTCAATACTCTTGATTAACATGCTTTTAATGCTTTCTAGGCAAGTGATAGGTAGTTTGTCATCTATTGATCACCTTACAATTTGACCCCTGCTCGGGCAGGGTGTGCTCAACTCCAAACTTAATTAAAAAGTATTGTTGCGTTTCATGCCGATGGTCGATGTTTGGGGTTTAATCACAGGGAACTTTGGCTTCCTCTCACAGCTAAAACTGGACGCCGTCATATAGCCGGAGCAATGCTTACAGTGGCGTAAAATCTCAGGCAAACAATCAAATATTAACACGTTAGATAAATTGTGTTAATCTGAACTGAAATAAATATTTCACATTTTCGTCTTATACATGTAGTGATCCAGTTCTGCGCATCAAGATACAAAACTTTACAAGGAAACAAAAACAATATCTTAAGAAGATTGAATTTGTACAAGGAACAAAACCAAACTTACCTCCTGTTGCAAACAGAACAGTCCATACTATTAAAATAAAATTACGAATTGAAACTTTCCGTGCTGTTTCCATTGCACATTTAAACAAATCAGGAAGTATTTTGATCATGTGATTTTTAAATACTTCATTGAAAGATTTAAAGGATAATATAATAACCCGTGTAGTACTAAAATTAATCAGAATTAAAAATAGAATGATTGTAACAGGTAATATTACTCGGATTTCTAGTATCTTAACATTTTGTCATATTAAATGAACCGTCAAAACAACATTTTTTTAGAGGAGAACATAATTAAATACAATAACAGATGTAGACGTGCGGTACAGGACAGTCTTGGCCTTCCAATGACTTTTCGTAGTTTTTTACTTTTGATAATTCGGCACAAGTAACTGTTATACTACGCTGGCCGTAATGACCAACTCAGTTCAGATCACAAAATCTATTAACAGCAAAGCTTTAATAAAATACAGTTAATTTAACAATAAAAAGATTGGCAAACATAAACAATCCAAAGTATACTTTCAAAAACTTTTGTTACAGGATTTAAGAGCAGGCTGGAGAGGATTCGATAATGCGCTGCTTATATAGACCTAGAAAAAATATGACGCAATTTCCATCACTTGCAGCCAGGTCGTACGAGCTAGGTTACAGTCACATAGCCACGTCTGGTCCTGTACCTGCAGTCTCAGATACACAAAAGCATGTAACTATTGTGTGATTAAAACATTTACAAATATGACAAAAATATCATTAATGATGGAATATTTGACCAAAGATACATTATTTGTCAATCAATTGAATCATTACACAAACACCTTACAGACCTACGCTGGTATGCGTTATTTATATTACATCGAGTTGTAAAACTTGTCAACTAAAAGCTCTAATTCTATAAATTTGATCAAAATATTATTAATCCTGACTCGTATTTTCAAGTACAAACTTTTTACGCAATACAATTTAAAGATAAACTTTATACATTGAGAGTCGTCAAATGCAAAAATATAGTTAAAATATAAAAATAATTAATGAATTATTATATTGAAAAAATATTATAAAATGTTAACGACTTTCGGGTTTGGAAACCCATTGTGTTACACAGATACCAATGGTATAACATTCAGAAAGGTTGACACTCGATTTGGTATAATATTGTGTTATGTTGGGAAAACATTTTCTGAATAAATGTAATAATTGAGGTAAGCACGAATCCCACTAAATACTAAAAGTAACATTTAGAAAATGGAATGAAATGCGGTTCATTAAACTTTACCATGAGTGATTAAGAAAAGGGAAATACGAAGATTTGAAAAAAAAATCGCAAAATCAATTTAGATAAAACAAACATGAAATATTCGAAACATTACATAATAAAAAACCTCAGACACGTAAATGCGTACACGTTTACCAAACGGGCACAAACACCAATAATAAATGAGCAACACGGATTAAGTCAAAATTTGCTGAACTTAAGGTACTGCTGAATAAGGAACACAGCGCAACCAACCGTGGCTTATCGACCATGTCGACGTTTCAGCAGTTTCTGCTATACATGCGGCAGCCGTCGAGTTACACCGGAATGTCCAGTAAATAAGGCGGCAACGAGGTTCCAAGAAGAAAAAAGATTAAAAAAAAAGAAAATTGAAATCAAAGTCATGCTCTACCTGTAATATTTTATGGTATTCGCGCGCATGACTTACAGAAATAAATGGGTGATTCAGTTAGCAGACGATTTTATTTTTTCATTTTATACACATAATATTGTTACCAACGTAATTTTAATTCATAATCTTAAGAAAATTACAAATAAAAATTTAAATTTATTGATATGCAATAAATGTTATAACAAACTGCAAGTAAATATAAATATTCCAAATAAATTAAAAATAAAATGTGGCCACGAGTTACCGGTGATCAATAATGCAAATCTCATTACTTGATTTTATTGATAGCACGCGGAATAATTCGAGTAAGCTATAAAAGCTATAAAGACTGATTTGGTTTTCTTTCTATGACGAACAAAATGGAAGCAAATGATTTTTTGCGCAAAGGGGGCTAAGCGCATGACAGTGATTCTTTTCTGTTGTAGAAAATGTACAGTCAAAGCAGGTGACTAAAAATCAATTTCATTACCTTTTCTTTGATAACATTTCTCACTAAGTTTATTTGATATCGTTCCAGAAGCTACAGTTTCTCTATATTTTCCTACTGCGTGTCTCTCGTTTTTATTATTGGGAAAGGGCTCGATGCAAATTATAACAAAGTCGGACCTTACATTTGTCTTCAATGGTCAGACCTTATATTTGTCAGTATTTTATACCGTGCGATAGCGAGGTATAAAATGAAGACAAATATAAGGTCTGACCATGTTCTAATTCGCAAATAAAATTGATATAAAAATATATGCTCAACGTGACTGAAAATAGTTCAAAATGAAGATCACCTACCTCCGAGGTCACTTTCCCGACAGTTGACGAAAATGGCCGAAGGATGTTCCGATTGTCATTATTAATATATTCCGTTTTGACTTCGCTTGTGACGTTTTGTTTCGTTTATCAGTGACGGTTAGCTCATTGTTACTGAATGTAAACAAATGTTATAGAATTACATAACTTTAACTATATCTTTAAACAAATTAAGTAGAAATAACGAGGTGGTAAGATTGTATGCCTATTGGAAACCTAATGTGTTTTCAAAGCATATGAAGGACGCCATATTATAATTTGTTTCCTTTTCCATTTTTTAGTTTTATTGAATTACATGTATTAATCTACTTTGTGTAGAGTGTAGAGTGTAACAATCCTAACCAGCTCAACGCTGCCACAAAATGTTTAATGCGACTGTTTCTGTAGTTCGTATGGAGTTTTTCTTTATATTTTTTTCAAATCTGCTATCTATGATTTAAACAAAACATTAAACTACATGAAATGCAAATGTTATTGGAAGCGTGTACATTTCTAGTTGAAAAGATCAAAAGTTTAATTGCTGGTCACATTAAACCTGTGATGTGACGTGGAAAAATTGGTACAGTCTGTTTCTAATTTGGACGTGGATTAAATTCGTCTTGGAATATGCTGATGTGCATCCAATAGCTACATTGTAATGCTGTCATTTAAAATTTATCAGTTGAAAAACTGCTTTTAGTGCTTTAAAACCTACAGAAACATAGGTACTTTTTTTAAAACTCAGACAATCGGTATAAAACCGCTATGAGAACTCATGAAAGAAGTTTGCCATTTTTTTTACATTTCTGTATCAATTATTAAATTAATATGATAAATTGTTAGAGTAATATATGTAGGAAAATTCCCATTTTTATTTGTTGTGTTTTTAGTGAGTATATCTTCACCAAGTCTAGTTTAATAAAAATCGACGCCATTGGATTCTCTGAAAAAACTAGTTACAACAGCTTCCAGTTGTGTATGATCATTTCCATATGATCAAATCATAGGGGACTGCAGAAAACGATACTCTCATAAAGTAATTATTAAACAGAATATATAGCCAAAAATCTGAACAAATAGCAAATCCTTAAGGATATATTTATTGAAACGATATATATAAATATATATTGAAAGGATATATTAATCGAAATTGTTATAACACATTGAAGACTACTGTCCTATATGTTTTCAAACTTCAGCAAAAAATTGTTATTTTTATGAATCTTAACAGAATTCTGTTAAAATTCTCCAACCGAGTTTTACTTTGAATATAAGTCTTTATCAGAATTCTGTTAAAAATTCTCCAATCGAGTTTTACTTGGAATATAAGTCTTATCAGAATTCTGTTAAAAATTCTCCAATCGAGTATTACTTTGAATACAAGTCTTATCAGAAATCTGTTAAAAATTAATCTCCCAATCGCGTTTTACTTTGAATATAAGTCTTATCAGAATTAATTCTGTTAAGAATAATCCAATAGAGTTTTACTTTGAATATAAGTTTTATCAGAATTCTGATAAAAATTCTCTAAGAAAGCTTTACTTTACATATAAATATGTCTTATCAGAATTCTGACAAAATATTTCAGAATGCGTTATCTGAATTCTGATAAGACTGATATGCAAAGTAAAACTTTTTTGGCGAATTTTTTATCAGATCTAATGTAATATACACCTGGAAACAAGTTAAGCACCCGCTAGTTTTTTTCAAGTCATACATATGCGAACACCTTTTGACTAATATTGGACTGCCAATAGCAAACAAAAATATGCATTGCTGGGTACAATGAAACATTATTTTAACAAAAAACTCATTACTTTATTTGCATATCATTTCATCAAAAAATGGACGGTCTTGCTCTTTCACGTAGTCTTTAAAAAACATTGTCATCGAAAGCTCCAAACTGTTATTTAATTGTCCAATGACACTGAAAACGTCAATTATAAACACTAAATTGATACTTAGCCGTCGAAGGGTCAACATCGGGTAAATCCACCATTAGCATGAATGACTGCTGCAACCCTACGTCGCATACTGCCAACTAAGGTGTCTAATTAGTTGAAGCGTTATCTGTCGCCATTCCCGGTGTAATTGAGCTTCTAAATGTTTCAAGTTCTGTGGAGGAGGTTCAGGAGCGTGTAATTGCCTACGCAATTGATCCAACAGATGCTCTATTGGGTGGATTCTGGACTTCTTGCAGACCACAGAAGAGTGGTCGCAGCTTCGTTCTCCGGATATGCCCTTACTGCCCTGGATCGGTGAGGTCTAGCGTTGTCATCCATGAAAACAGGTCTTGACTCTAACGGGTGTTTTTCAAAATGAGGCACAACTACAGGTGAAAGCACTTCCCGGGTGTACTTTTCGCCATTAAGGTTGCCATTGATTGTTACCAGATCCAATCATTTGAGATACAGCCCCACACCATAACTGAGCCCCCACCGAAAGGCACTGTTGGAACAACGTTTCTTGGTGTGTAAGCTGTGTTTTGATGCCTCCAAACACGGATTCGCCCATCAGTTACATGGAGTAAAAATCGGCTCTTATCAGACCAGTGTATTCGCCGCCAGGTTCTAAGGTTCCGTTTTGTCTTGCTCTGTACCAGGCCAACATGTCCTTGCGATGGCGATTATCAAGCATTGGGCGTTTAATGACTCTCCATGACCTCAATCCTGCAGCTTTAATAAGATTTCGTACTTTTCTGGCTGCCCGATTACGACCAGGTAACCATTGTTGCTTGAGACAGGTGCTTGTTGCAAACGGATTTCGCCTAACCAACCTACCAAAGCTCCTATCCACGTTGGGTTGTCACAGATGGTCGACCAAATCAAATCGGGAACGGTCTGTAACATCTTGCGTGGCAGCGTGTTTTCTGACCAAACGACTAATGACTGTATAATGATAGCCAAGCTGACGTTCCTATTCTCTTGTAATACATACCAGTGGAATGCATGTCGATGATTTGCCATCTCTGTGCTTCTGATATCCGCCTCCTTGCCATGCTTACTTTGACAATCAATTAGAAATTCGGGATTTAAATACCGATATGTTGCACGAAAAAATAGTGCACTTTGGACGTGATAAAGAGAGCAACCTTCACGCTCACATCCTTTTAATTATACATTAAAGAATTAATACTGACCCAAATAATCAAAATTATATTTTATTTTAAATAAACTAACAAAAACTTAAATATTCAGGGTCTGCTTAACTTTTTTCCAGGTGTATACTTAAAACCAATTCGAACGGAATGCATTATTGAATACTATTCCAGTGTCCCGTGATGTTAAGCATTTGATTACTGCACAATAAGCGAGATTTAAGAGTGAATATTTATATATGCTTCAAATATTACAAATAGTATCAAGAAACAATTAAATTGTGCACTTTTCACATTTGTATTTTTATTTTACGCTCTACTACGACACATCTGATCACAACATATATAATATAGAGGAATATTTCATAATGTCTGTATCAATATATCTCATTATAAGTTTTAGTGCTTAATGCGCCTGGGAACATTCCGGGTCCAGATATCTTTAAATCTGTTGCTGAAGTCTTGTATTCTGACAGCTTTTGAAAATGTTGTTCTTCATCTGTCTGCAAAAAGGATTATCCATAAATAAATACAGCTTTACATGTTGTTTGGCTTGTTTATATTGGATTTGATGGAACAGAGCATACGATGTTTTAATTCCTGTCAATTACCCTGCAATACATAGTTTGTAATAGGAAAATGTAAGAAAACTGAACAGCCAACAAAAATATTTAACCAAAGTACAGTGACAAAATCTATTTTTTGAGATATTAATGAAAAACGTGAGTTGACACCCATGTTCTGTTTTTAGTAACAGCGGCCATCTTTGAATGTTGATCAACACCCTGGGTATAAATTTGAAATTAGGAACACTAAGGATGATTGTGGCCAATTTGAAAAAAATTGGCCCAGTGGGTTCAGAGATGATTTTTGAAACGACGGACGACAGACGACGGACGCCAAGTGATGACAAAAGCTCACATGGACCTTCGGTCTAGTATAGCTCTATCAGCAATTTGGGTTTGTATTAATTAAAGCAATCTTGGGTTGTTCATAGGATAGCAGATTTAATTACCAAATGGTCAAGTGTATACAAAAGTCTTATAAAAATAGTATTTACTATCACTAACTATGTATAAATCTTCATTTTGTGAAAAAACCAAATTAAATCAAAACAAAAAAACTTGTAAAGTTAAAAGGGTAAAAGAAAATTTTTATCTGCACAAGAGATAAACCTTTATGTGGATATCATATGCCGAAAAAATAAAAGATTTTATTTGTACTTGGTATAAACAGTATATTCACCTTAATCTGATAACTGATCATGTTGATAAAGACCTACATCTGCACTGTTATATATTGTAAACACTCTGAGTAAGTTAGTCAAAAACCAAATACATATAGAGCAATTTACAAGTCCGAATCAAGTAGCAAACTGTTATTTACTTCCCGTAGTATTCAAATACAATTTCGTTATTTTATACAAAAAAAATGTGCACGTGAAAATTAATTACTTTTTTATTTTGTTTTGATAAACAAAATCGCAATACCTTTTATAATCGTCCGAAGCTGTCTGTCGTCCCAAATAACCCAGACATTTGAAAGGATTTTCTTCCGATTCCAGTCACTAACAACCTCCTTTTAGTCTTAATTTTCTCGTATTTGTTTTCTTCTGGAAAAAATAAAACATCGTTACAATAACACCCTAAATGAGATTTCTTGAAATAAAAATTAATGGAACGATACATGTCTACTAAAACTTTATAATAAAAACCCATTAATTTTCTGTTGTTTTTGAACCTTTTAATGTTATTTCAATGATCTTTCCGATATATTTTTGAATTTTTAACAATTTATATGAATCGATTTTTTTATTTCTGTAAAATGCATATCATTAGCTATAAATTTGTAACAATTTGTAACAATCCGATGAAAATTGTGAGTTCATTTTAATTTATTATTAATTTAGTTTTAATAATAATTTTCAAAAACATTAGAAATTAAGACTGAAGCTGACTAATTTTTTTGTTCCTCAATATTCAGTTAAAAGGTTGTCGTTATTTGAATTGTCCTTTATATTTATTTAATTAAAGCACAGTTATACCTCGTGGGGGGTTGAAGGCAAACATAAACAAAAATTAACAGATCATATACTAGAATCATGCATTATTCAAGTCCACTTTCCTCAGTATTAAAGACTTTTTAATAAATGGAACAACAAACTGCAAATGACTCCAAGAAGACATTATATTTATATATTTATTTATATCATTTTCATAACTATTTTTAATGTTATTTTCTAAATTTTTTCTTATATCCGGAATGGAAAAAGTAGTGAATTTCATCTTCTAATACATTGTTAGTACACATTGTACATAGTCTATCTGGCCTTTTCACTCTTTTGTATGTTCCTCTTTTAATTTCAAGGAAATGATCACTTGTTCTCATTTTACATATATTTCTTCTGTTATCAAAGTTTGTTTTTAATAAATATTCATATATGTTATATTCAGTTTTAATTTTACTATATAAATATATTTTATTTTCTTATGTAATTTTTTTTTTAGTTTTTGAAAAAAGCATTTTACATAGTTATCTTTAAAATTTTTGTTTAATGTCTTTGTAAAAAAAGTCAAGTTTTTATTATAGTTAATATTTTTTAGTTCTTGTATTTCCATATTATTTGAACTGCATATATTATGTACATAAGAAAACCAGAAGTATGTACCATTATTATGCAGGGACTGTGATAATAAGAATGCATCATCTAGCAAAGGATTACTAGTATGGTGTAGAAGTCTTATTAGGTATTTGATGGACTGTATTTTAATAAATGTATCTACAGGATATTGAGCTAATTCAGCTCTAGCTGCTATGTTTACAGACTGTAATAAGGAAACTAAATGATTTAAAATATTAAAGAAAGTATTTACGCGCTATAATAAACGATAACAGCGTGTCGGTATATCATGGCTTAATTTCGCAATGTGTAACCCTCGGAATTAGCTAATATTTTTTGTTGTACAAAAGATCTCTGAAAAATACTTTATATATATATATATATATATATATATATATATATATATATATATATATATATATATATATATATATATATATATATATATATATATATATATATATATATATATATATATATGGATGAGTCGAATTTCCTGTATCATATTAAAAACAAGACAGTCGTGAATAATTATACATAACGGTCCACACTTTATACTAAGTCTATCACCAACAAGCCACTACATAAAACCTTTTGACCTTTCTTTAATTATTTGAATTGCACGCAAAACCTCGTATCACCTAACATCTATTTTTCTTTAACTTTCTCACGAAATCAAAGGTCACTACTGAACATAAATTGACCATTACGTCCTTAGTGATGACAGATAAATATTTGTTTATCCTATGGAGAGGCAAATTATTACCGACCGTTCCTATTGCCCTTGCTTCGATCAAGCTGTGTCCCATAAAATTCCAATGGGCTGAAATGCGCATTTCATTACGTTAGTTATACTGTTTCCTTAGTATGTAAAATAAAACATTTTAATTTGGGTATTGACAACTTTATGGCTTTTCTTTTGTTTTGTGAGTATGTAGTTATGATCACAATTACTGTTATCCAAACAAATTTCGAAGTGATTTCCCTAAAATCTTTAAAGTTCCATATTACAACATAATCACATGGGCAGCAAATTTTTATGTAAGCAAAAATCAATTGGGATTTCAACAGTATTCATATAAATTTGTTCAGCAAAAATATGATTTTTTTTCAATCAAATTGGAAGTGATTTGCCAAATTCAATTTCTATTTAAAAAGGACTCCAAGTATTGGTAATCCACCATACTTTTACGAGATAGCAGCACATCTTTTTTGGTCATCGATTTAATTTAATACTAATTGCAGATATATATGACACGCCCGTGCATTTCTAAAAAAGTAGAAAAAAAATCGACATTGACACATTACGATTATTGCATAGGTGACAAGTCACGTGATGACAGATATAGTTGGACATGTAGCTTCTAGAACGTAAAATTGAGGTAAAGGTAAGGTAACTGACTGACAAGTACTAATAATAAGCTGCTACTGGAAAAAAAATGATTACCGGACTCCCAAATAAATGTCTTGACATCATCGAAGTTTGCTTGTTTGTTAGTCGGGTATTAAACGCAACCAATGGAAATTTTTTTTATGGGAGAGGAAGTCGGAAACCCGGAGAAAACCCCCGGCCTTCCGTTAACAAACTGACAATTCTCGTCAATTAAGATTGTAGTCGAGCACACCCGCCCGCAGTGAGACTCGAACCCGCAACCTCAGTGTTGACAGTCACGTGATCAATAGTAGATTACCACTCGGTCACTGAGGCCCCTCGAAATTCGTTGCAGTTGACATAAAAAGTAGATCATCAAGGACTGCGCAGATCGGGGTCAAACAGTAAAAAACCCCGAGTAGTGTAACATGTCTAACTGTGGAAAAGTGTGATAATGAATAAAATAAAGACCAGTTTCACGTATGACGCAAACGTCACGAACCATGTAACGTTGATTGTGCAAAACACCAATAATTGTTCAATTAATTGATAAAGTAATACTTTATAAAAAATATTCGCATGTAAACTTTGGTACAATTTTTATACACTTCTTGGTATGAATAGAAGTAATTTTTTACGCCAATTTTGGGGCTTAACGATAACAAGTTCAATATAGAAATGAATCCAGACGCACAAATGCCATTAAACGTCTGGATGATCGAGACTACTTAAGCGACAGTAGAAAACCGGACACCAGTTACTTTGTTTTGTTGTCTGTTTTTAAAATACAAAGGGAGTTTGTAGTTTATTTCTGTATTTGCAAAGGAAATAAATGAAAAAGACAACACAAATATCTGATTTTCATTTATCAAATACATATAAACACATTGATTTGAATAGTTGCAGCGTCTGAAGTGACGTGACTTTGAGCGATATTTTCGCGGACTTAAAATATTATTCTTTCTTTTTGTAGCGGAGACGTCGTATAGTAAACATGTTGATTTACATGCATAGGAGCGCAATGTATATCAAAGTGTCATAAAGGTCACGTTGCAAACGTCAAATGCAGTTGTTACATTGTGTTTCAAAGGAATGCTACTTTAAATCCATTGTGAAATAACTAATTTTTGTCCTGTGTAAATGCGCAAAACTTATTCAGTAATATTGTCATTTCAAAATAATTGTGCATCTTAAAAATGTTTTGTTACAGTTAGAACAAATCAAGAAGAAACGATAAAGAGGGGATGTATCGATACAGTAAAATGCACCCGGTGAAATCTAGGGGCTCGCGAAGGGGTCTAGACATTTTGGTTTTTTATGCTGATTTCCGAGTTTATTAACATTTATGCACATTGGATATATTTGGTTGGGGTAAAATTCACATTCTAAATAGATTGGCAACATTTACAAAAAGGTAGGATTTACAGTTTTTCTGAAAATTACGATTTTCGCATAAAAAATCCGTGTTCAACTTTAACGACCAGTAACTTTTTGCTCATGCTAAGAATATACGATTAAAATGTCCAATAGACCACCTATGGTATTCATTATTGTTTTATTATCTCCTAATACATTAGTGGGGTCAACGGACACAGACAGATACATTTACAATGTATGGCAAGGTTATCTCTGTATGTGAAATTAACACGTACATAATGAACCGTATACTATGCTCTACCGGAGCTCTTTGAAGTTCCATGCGTTAAACCCAATTTAAAAAGCACAATTTATATATTACTATTTCAAAAAGTACCAACTCGACACGACTGTTCGACTTATGGGAATACAGAAAAAAATGTGTTTCAATACGATTTTCAATTTTAGGAATACGGTCACACCCACTTGTGAACTGACTCTATGAAAGTTTCATGTGGTTTGCATATTAACGCTTGAAATGAGCACTAAATCATTAAAAGTTCCAGCTGTGAAAAGTTTTAAGATAACAAATGCATAACAAAGTATGTCATTAATTCCCAGGGAACAATTTGTCTGTGGTGTTAAATTTATTAACACAAATGACCGGCGATTAGACTAATTGAAGAAATAAAACATTTTATTATAGCGAGCATCGCAGATGCGAGCTATACGGTTACATGCGTGTGTGTAAAAAAAGTCACGTGATCCATATGAACAAATCCATTTCAGATGGTAGCTGAGCTATCCGAAGAAAATATTGTAGACGAACGAAAAAATATATAATTTAAAAGTTGACAAAACTAACTTTGACATCGATAAAATTAAAGTGTTTATTTTTTAAATTACTACAAAAATGCCAGACAAATTTTTTCAATCTGAAACGCTGTATTTGAAATTGAGACTTGTGACGTCACCAACACATTAGATACGACGTCACGTCATCAATGGGATGTAGAGGCACTGTTAGGGGCTCTGAAGTAACGACATGTACAATGTGCGATGCTCGCATTTAGGCAGCGCGTACATTCATATTAGACATAAATACTCGTATTCAAAATATTGTCTTCTGAAAATGAAGACAAATAGATAATAAGATTAAATATTATTATACTTTCTGTAAGAATGTCCTTTAATAAAACTATTTTACTATTTTGACATATATTTCTAAACGAATTGTGCTCCGTGCACTATGCCCTCCTGCCTAAGAAAACTATTGATTTGGACGTCAATCAATTGTAATTCACGCGAATGGGCGGGGTTAACTTGTAATCAATGATTGATCACTGCTGCGCTTTAAATAAGGTATTTTTATCCTAGTCAACGGAAGAAGCCGATCAACGTATAACGTCTGCAAAAAAAAAAACAAAAAAACCAAGGGGCGGTGAAAGCCTGAAAATGTCCAGGTTTGGGAAGGACGATCCCAATAAATTTCGTAAGGAATACTTTACATCACAACGTGGCGGGGTATCATTTAATGTTCCCTAAATGCCCTATTTTTCTTCTTGTTATAATTTTCCAAGTCAAGACAGTCAGTATAATAATTATAATAATGTTGTGTTTAGCATTCACTATGCCAAAATAGTGGCCAGGGTTGAAGACATAGTGCACTTCCCTTCGGGTCGTGCACTATGTCTTCAACCCTGGCCACTATTTTGGCATAGTGAATGCTAAACACAACATTATTATATAATTAAAGTAATTAACACCTCATTAAATTAACAAATGCATACTAAGTGTTCATTTATTACTGAGCGAGCTAACGGCAAAAGTAAACCCTCTTTTTGAAATACCGTAAAGTTGTGGAGATTTCTGCAATATTAAAATGATGTAGTGGCTACAGAATAATAGTGACTTATTTGTCCCTAAAAGAAATTTCAGATTTATTGTTTTGTGTGTCTCTAGTTTTAATAAAAGTGTTTTGAAAACACAGAAGTCGTATTTTTTCAATTCAATTCAAATAATTTTATTGAAAATGCATCAATAGATGATTACACAGCAGACACAGCCTAGATAGGTGTTCTCCCATGAAGTGGACATCAACGTTAATACAACATATAGACAGTATAATGCAATATAAACAGTATAAAGTACTATAAATTCAGTATTATGTACAACCCTTTTTTTAGTGAGTTTTACAAATTGTAATTGTAAATTCTTAATTACATATAAGGAATAAAGAAAATAATAAACCGATAAACAAGAGTCCATTCCAAAGTATTAACAGTATTAAAGGTTGTTTATAAGGTTATTTGTCTTGGTTATTTCTATGTTATCATCTTTGGATATATTAGGTGAGCTCACAAGTACAATATTGTCAGTGAATCTTCTTAAATTAAAAACAGGTGATATCGTTGTCTTTGAAATAATAGGCAAACGTAAAAATAATGAAAATTGTCTTCAATGTCATCCCCACAGATACAATGAGAGCTGTCTGACAAATGGGATAAAAATTTGTGATAGTTAAGATCACTGGCTAGATTGCGCAACTGGAAGAGTATGATATTAAATCGCCTTAATTCATAATAAAAGTGGTGGGGTGGGGAGAGAGGAAGGGATTTTTTCCCTTATTTTCTTTTTACACATTGCTCTACTCCGCCAGTTCTGAGTGTTACCATCAAGTTTGCTCCATTCTTCTAGTACACTGTGATAAAAAACTATTTTTGTGAGATGATGTGCGACAAGTTGGGGGTTTGAAAGGATGACCCCTTCTCAAACTGTAATTTGGGGAATTGTTTATAAATGGTAAAATTTCATTCAAGAGATATTCTGGTGTTTTGCCATTTAGAGATTTGTGTAATATACATGTACGTAATTTGCCTATCCTACGACGTTCATTAAGTGTATCCCAAGCCAATTCATTGTACAGCGTTTCAGGGGATATACCCATTCTTAGCCCAGTAATTATTCTCGCTGCATCAAGTTGAACATTTTCTAACATATCAGATTCCTTCTTGCCTAAAGGTATCCCACACCACTCTCCCATATTCCAAGATAGGCCGAATTAATGCAATATATAAGTTTTCAAGAGAATTTCTCAATACAATAAAATAGAAAAACACCATATTTAATCTCAACATATTAAAAGAAAAAAGACAAATACTTATTAAATCAGGCATTAATCAAATAAATATATGTCATATTTGCAAAACTCGTTTGTTTGATGGTATTTAACGCCACTTTCAGCAATTTTTCAGCTATATCATGGCGTCCAGTTTTTATTGGCGGAGGAAGCCGAAGTACCCAGAGAAAACCCCCGACTTGCGGTACGAAAACTGCCAATCCTTGTCAATTAAGATTGGAGTCGAGTACACCCTGCCTGCAGGGAGAATCGAACCCGCAATCTCAGTGTTGACAGACCACTTGATCAATAGTAGACGAACTACGTTAACCACTCGGCCACCGAGGCCCCTTGGCCGGAAAACTCGTGAAAAGAAATCTGCATGTACCAGTGTGCAATGGAGCGTCAATTATAACAAAACCGTTTATTCGGGGTGTTTACGTTAAAGAAATTTAACAGTTTAGTTTCAATCCTGTAATACTATGTACATGTAAACTGAGGGTATGTAAACATATTTGCTGAAAATCAAGCGACGAATCGACTTAACTTGAAGGGTTTTACGGCGACAACTAAATGCCCTATGTCGGACGAAATCAGGCGACTAATCTTGGTTCGAGTACCTCATACAAGAAAATTTCGCACTGGTGATGTCGCCTGTTGGAAAAATATTTAATAAGAAATCAGGAAAATATTTCATTTCAAAGAGAATCGTACTGAACTGACTAAAAATAAAAATAAAGTGTGTCTGAACATAGATATTAAAAAAAATATCCAATCATTCTATTTTGGTTTTTGTTTGTTTGTTTAAATGGGGTTTAAAGTCACTTTCAGTAATTTTATCACCTATATCACGGCGTCCAGTTTTCATATATATATATAGTGGGATTAAGCATGAGAACCCGGAGAAAAAACACCCGAACTCGGCAAGGAAAGTGATAATCTTTATTTAGTCTTTATTCTTTTTGGCTTAACACAGATATGGATAAATTTACATCACGATTAGATAATAAATGACCTTTTGTTGAATTAATCTTTCGATCCAATTGACTAAAACCAATATGGACTTATTTTTATTCGTCAATTGCATGCAATTATATTCGTGTTGCGTTTGTATTTCGTTATCGGTATTGAGTATAGAATTTTTTGTATTGTATGATTTTAATCGATATCGTCCACTCTTGACACTATTTTTACTAAGTTTGGTCACGTGGTGCAAGATCTATAAGCGCGTAGTTTCTGCTGCGCAACATATTGTACTCAAAAGTGCATTGCACAAGTTTGTATATGCAATATATTTTATTAATTAATATTGTTTGTTTGTTTGTTTGATGGTGTTTAACGCCACTTTCAGCAATTTTTCAGCTATATCATTGCGTCCAGTTTTTATTGGGGGAGGAAGCCGGAGTACCCGGAGAAAACCCCCGACCTACGGTAGGAAAACTGGCAATCCTTGTCAATTAAGATTGGAGTCGAGTACACCCTGCCTGCAGTGAGAATCGAACCCGCAATCTCAGTGTTGACAGACCACGTGATCAATAGTAGACGAACTACATTGACCACTCGGCCACCGACGCCCCAATATAATATTAGTCAGATAAATTTTTTAAAAGTGTATATTATATTGATGAGTATAAATTGTGTAATTGCATGAAAGGTGCATTAATTAGAATCCATCGCGCCATCTTAAACATTTTATAGTATACTCTGTACAATGGATCTTAAAAACGCAAAGAAAATGAGTATGTAGTAAAAAGCGTGTATAATAAGTTATAAGTTCAACAAAATGGACACAAAACGGATGACTTGAATTATAATAAAAATTGTATATTTTGTTATATCTTTTGTAAATTTGATTTTAATTGTAGAAACTTACCCTGAGAAATCCGTGGCTGTCCTATTTTCGATAAAACTCTGGTTTCTTGCAATTGGTGAAAATCAAATATTACATTTCCATCAAAATCCATGACCTGAAATTTTTTTTGAAATTTTGCAGCCAATGAGAAGGAAAGTAAAAGGCGGAAAATAGAAATATGAAGATATTTGTTCCGCCAAAATATTAAGGGGACTGCATTATAAGTTGTTAATGTAATAAAGGGAAACAACTTTTTTACTGTTATATAGGATATTTGGTTTGTTAACAGTCTAAAATAGTATTTAATTTGATAAAATACAGTTCAAAAAAGACGAAGCAACACTTAATGTTAAATAGTTCTATCTAAAACATATTTGTTGAGGAGACTTAAAGTGACAATTAGAGTCAGCTTCAAAATGGTAAGTTTTATTTGTTTTTGACGAAATACTTTATATACAGATATCACCTTGTGATACTTTTGTATAAAGCAAAGAGTTTGTCTGCATATTTTGTTGTACTTTAATATTTGCAGCACAGAATTAAAAAGTACTAAAAATATAAGCGACAGTTACTTTGTCGATAAATTTAATAATAATAACCCGCCAAAGAAGAAGATATTATATTAATATAATATTTTACATTGTCTAGGCAATAGTTTCCCAGCGATACAAAAACTACAATTTCTGTTGAAAGTGGACAATGTTTGCGGAACCCCCTTTTTACACTTATTTTTTTAATGTTAAGTAAAACACGAAAAATCTAATTGCATTTATGAACAATCTACACAAACTATGTTATTTTAATTTTTATTTATTTTAAAAAGTCACATTGTGCTTTAACTGGTTTAATCTAATGTGAAAAAAAGTGTAAAATGACATAATATGAATTCCATTTTGTTATGTATATTACTTTTTTTTATTGCACATTAAAGAATGAAAAACATACGAAAACTGTTCATACACGAAAATCCTTATTATTTTTAATTAAGTAAACTGTCCTTACCTCTGAACTAATTTCTTTTTAAAAATGAGTGTTGTATCATGGATTGCAGTTAAATATCCGTATCAGCGGGTGACCAACAACAAATGTCACGCTCGTCTATTTATATCGTTTTAATCATGTTTCTGTAGCTCTGGGGCTCCCTACAGTCTAGCACAAATCGCATTAATCAACTGCACATATATCGTCAGAAGTACACAAATAGGTGAATCTTTACAAATGGTAAACAAATTATAAAATCAATATAATGACCACTGAGTTTTTCCTTCTGAGGTTTTGGGGGATAATATTTTCTTTCTTTCAGTTTCATCTGAAAAATAATTACATTCAATTCCATAGATCTAATTCTTTGTCTATGTATTTCATCACATATTTTACATATAATAACAAATAAAATAGTAATTTTATTTATTTATTTATTTATTTATTTATTTATTTATTTATTTATTTATTTATTTATTTATTTATTTATTTATTTATTTAGCGACAAACTTATCCCTGTGTTCTTCATCTCGTTAATGTTTCATTGTTGGGTTTAAACTCATACGCACATTTTCTATTTCGTCACGGTATTGCTGCCCGATACCATACGATTTTCCTTTCAAGCAAAATGCATTTGACAAGATATTTGTTAGATCGTTATAGTAACAAAATCTTGCTACAATAGGTTTTGTGCACCATGTCCAAAGCTTTATACATGTCCGAATCTATTCTTTATATTGTACCAAGTTGTGTTTTTCATTAAAAGGCATTTCAGATTTAAAATTTCGGTTTTAAGTTCCTCGTTGTCCACTCTAAAGTTGCATATCATAAATTTGATCTTTTGTCTAAGTTCAAACGCATGGTCGTTAACATCGTTTGCCACATTGCTTACTGACGTTTTTATATTGTTTATGTATTTCAGATTATTCTCTTGGTTCGTTTTACGCTCGTACATAATATTACCAAGACCTTTTCAGATTAGCTGTTCTTTCACCGAACTTATAATTTTTTTTAAATCTCTAACTTCTCTTCCTTTTGACTATGAATATTTCTGATGCGAGACTCTTAAATTTGTCTTATAATTTATCGGTGGCGCTCTCCATGTTTCCGACTTTCATTGTTTTTCCGACGCAGTCGGTATTATATTCACTTTTTACCCTTTGACCTCATGACACTTCACCTCTCGTAATTCTGTTTCTTGATTGGTTAAAAACCAATTGGACGGGGGTACGGAACAGGGTGGTAAATTGGACAGGGGCTCGGAACAGGGTGGTAATTCACCTTTCAAATTGTGTACTATTATTATTAGATTTTACCGTCTGTTTGTTTATAAAATTATTTCATAGTGCAATTTAAGTATAAAGAACGATAGAGATGGGCTGCAGTTTGTAAAAATTTATATCAAACAACTTGTACAAAAACGTTAAATATTTTTTATTTGAAGTACAGCGAAAATTAAATGCATATTAACACGCTGGATTTTAGCGGGCTTTTATGGAGGATAAAAAAGACGAAGAGACGAAATTTTAATTAATTTCTAAATTCAAATTAACAATCATTTAATATTCATGTTGATATTATATCAAATGTATTATTGTTCTTGGGCGTCCGTCGTAGTACGCACATAGAAAGAGAGTTGTGGCTCTAATTGTAAAGTATACTTTGCTTATTCAGTAAATTTTAAACTATAAACATTTTATTACAAAATTTCTAATATTCAATTTGTTTACATTATTGTATAACTGCTTTGGTGCTCGCAGAAAAACTTCATTTCTATATCTTAGGCATTGGGTTTCAATACATAATAGCAATAAACTTTCTGGAATACATATACAACAAAGTACATGTAGTTGTATGTACATTATCAATTTTAGGTTAACTGTATGCTTGGTAAATCTGTTAATATCGAAAACACGTAAATAAAAGGGGGCACAAATGTATAAATGAATAATTTCAAACTCGTTTCATCTGGGACTAGTGTTAATTTATAGGTTCATGATTTCATTCACGTAGTAATAATTGTCTGTCAGTACTTCCCCCAAAAAATTTCCATCAAACATTTCTGGTCTATTGAAAGGGGGAATTTGTATGACAATAAAGGCGATTCGTAGTTCAATGCATAACTCAATTTATATCTTTACTGCGTCGGTTATCTTTTTTAAAGATAGTACTTGTTTTATTCATAATCTGTCACAAGATTGGTAATGGTATTGTCTAGCTTGTCTATTTTGGACATTCCGCTTTCTATCTTAACCAATCTACTATTAATACCAGTTAACAATTGGTATAAAATATTTATTGTAACTTGTTCATTTTGTTCTCCGTAAAGAACCTCGCTTCCTTTATTAGTATTTCCGACGTAGCGGTTTCCATTTTCCTCTTCTAGAGCCTCAATTCAAATATGTTTGTTTGTTTGTTTGATGGTGTTTAACGCCAATTTCAGCAATTTTTCAGCTATATATCATGGCGTCAAGTTTTTATTGGAGGATGAAGCCCAAGTACCCGAAGAAAACCCCCGAGCTGTGGTAGGAAAACTGGCAAACCTTGTCAATTAAGTACTATATAATAAAAGAGATAACCATAACAAATAATGTGCTGTATTCATACCATTTTTTTCTTTTTTTATTCTTTGTAATGTTTGTAATCAACAATCTACTGTAACAGTTCTGCATTGTAATGTTATGTAATTCAGTGCCCTGTATAGGGCCCTATGATTGGAAATAAAGAAATATCTTAATTATCCAATTAAGATTGGAGTCAAGTACACCCGGCCCGCAGTGAGAA
Source organism: Limnoperna fortunei (assembly GCA_944474755.1). NCBI lineage: Eukaryota > Metazoa > Mollusca > Bivalvia > Mytilida > Modiolidae > Limnoperna > Limnoperna fortunei. Next base: position 66,744,242 of record OX104117.1, read on the forward strand.
TCGAACCCACAATCGCAGTGTTGACAGACCACGGGATCAAAAGTAGACGAACTACCGTAACCACTCGGCCACCGAGGCCCCCCAATTCAAATATGACAATTGTTCGAATTTAATAGATCTCTCTATATAGTGTATATATTAATGGCCGATGTGGTATATAAGTCGGCTAGATATAATATTTAGAGTGTTACATAGACTGCCTGTTGAACACTTTATATGCTGCAATTAGATATGTCAAATTATGGTCCTCGTATGTAGTCTCTTTTGTATATATACACGTATTGTATATAAAGTATGTAGAACGTATCATATATTGTATTTAGTAAGCTACACATATTATGCAAAGCGCTTAATATACTGTATAATGGGATGGAGTCTAAACATACTGTAGGAATAAGACCACATAGATGTAATGTACAAAGAGCGCTCCATATAATAGTACTTAGTTTAGATCATACCACTTACTGTCTGTGTTTTAGCACTCCATATGCCGTATGTAGTGTGCCTCACATTTCATGCAGAGCGCTTTAAATAATGTATGTAGATTGCACGTATACTGCATGTATAATGCTCTATATACTGTAGGTAAAGCTCTCGACATACTGAACGTAAAGCTCCATATGTTGCATGCAGAGCGCTCCATATAACTTTCATAGAAAGCTTCATTCATTGTATATGCACCACATTTTATATAGAGGTCTACAATACCTCGTAGAAAGGATTACAGAATATAAAAATCTATCTATGTAATGTTTGTCAAGTGCTAGATCGCCCCATATACATTATGTAAAGCTTCATGTATTGTATATAGGGCGTTCCATAAAATGTCTAGAGTCCATATATTGGAGGCAGAGTGTTCCTTGTATTGGGTATATAGCGCATAATCCACTTTATTAATATAATATTCACTTAAATAACAGTTAAACTGCCGATATGATATATTTTACTGAACTAGTCCAATACAGAATTAACTAGTCCAATATCGGTATTGCCCTGATTCGACCTGTATTGGCCTGATTCCATCCTGTATTGGAATCCTAATTGATTTGGACGAGTTAATTAATAAAGATATCATTACGTGATGATTTCTGGATTGGCCTAGTTATCGGTCCTGGCCAGCTGTATTGGCCTGAGGCAAAGCCTCAGGCCAATACAGCAAGCCTTGGACCAATAACTAGACCAATACAGAAATCATCACGAGATAATATCGTAGTATGTAGAGCGCTTTAAATACTGTGTACCACGCTCTATACACTGTACGTACAGCATTCATATACTGGATACATCGACCATAATATAATTGATTGATTGATTGGATGTCTGCTTTACGTCCAGCGAGCAGTATTTCAGCTATATTCAGGACGGGTATAAGTTAACAAACAATAAAAATAAATCAATGGAAAATGTGGGTGGGATGGGTCACAGGGAATACAATTTTGACTGCCTCTGGAAAAGTATGGAGTTTTGGGTAGGGGCTGAAAATTTAGCCTTTTGTAGCGGCTACAATGACCTACTCTTTTTCGAAATCTACAAAAGGGGTCTTTATCGCGAAGGAGCGTGGCACTCTCCAAACACGTTACCCACTACGGTCCGCGGTCAGGCTTTACGTATTATGACCTGACAACCCCCCCCCCCCCACCAAAACGAGAGGGTCTCCCCTATCCGCCACCAGGGGACGCGCTGGGCTGCTCTGTGGGTCGAGCATTGGGAACCCTCCCAGTATGGTCCCAGGACCATAATATACAACTATTACATTATACATATTGTACACGTCCTGAATATTTAGCTGTAATACTGCTTGTTGGACATTAAACATCAATCAATTAATCAGTTATAAACATTGTTCCTGTATCTCTTCAAGACCTTCGTTTATTGTATCTCTGCGTGTTTGTGCTGCAAAATCAATTCTTCACACATATTTCAATACAGTAAAAAGGTCTGGACGTAATATATCCTAGCATTTATTAATCTTCATAATATGGATTTAAAAATAATGAAGTTACAAATTTTAACATAAAACATAATCTATTTTCTTTGAAGTTTAGAATGTACAGTGAATCGTTAGTACTCGATATGCTGTTCCTTGTCTGTGTAAGAAGTTAAGACATCACACAAATATCAAATGTTTGTTTAACTTCGGTCATCAGGTGATGTCCTGACATTTATTACAAATATATTATCCTACAAGATCAATAAAACGATAACATTTAAAATAGGATTATTTGTACTGTCAGACTGTGAGCACTCTACGTCTTCTTATACTGTGCATTACGGTAAAATTCTATACTTAAATATTGTTCTTTAAAAAAAAAATACTTTCTGCACCGCACTATTACGGAAGCCATAAAGGGACATGCAAAAAAATCCGTTATCTCAGTTTACCAATCTGAGATCTCGGATTACTCCGAGATCTCGGTTTACCAATCCGAGATCTCGGTTTACTAATCCGTTATCTCGGATTACTAATCCGAGATCTCGGTTTACTAATCCGTTATCTCAGTTTACTAATCCGTTATCTCGGATTACCATTCTGTTATCTCGGTTTACTAATCCATTATCTCGGATTACCAATCCGATCTCGGTTTACTAATCCGTTATCTCGGATTACCAATCCGAGATCTCGGATTACCAATCACAATTACCAATTACAAAATCACTATGCGCCCGTCATCGTCCGGCGTCCGTCGTCGTATGTCGTCGGTAAACAATTTCAAAAATCTTCTCCTCTGAAACCAGTAAACAAATTCGACCTTAACTTTGCAAGAATGATATATGGCATGTTGGCAACAAACGATCCTCATTTTGAAAGGATCCAATAAAAAACATGGCCGCTGTTACTAAAAATATAACATATGGTAAAATCACTTAAAATTACTTAAAAACTCAAATACTATAACAGAAAGGAAAAATCTGATGGATCTTAGGCTCTTCAAATCAAAAGTTCTACAAAAGTCTCTATTAGGTCGAAGTTGTCTATGCCTCTTAAAAGTCAAAATTCACGTTTTTTAATGTGTTTGCCTTTTAGAATGAAAACTATTGCAAATAGAGAAAAGCTGTTGCTTGCTAAAATGTTCAGCTCAAGAAGCTCTACAAAAGTCTCTATGGACAGTAGTTGAGCGATGACCCCTTTTAGGGGTTTTGACCCTTATTTAAGTTCAAAAATCATGTTTTTTGCTTAATGTATGAAAACTATTGCAGATAGAGAAAAACTGTTGCTTGCTTACATGTTCAGCTCATTAAACTCTACTAAAGTCTCCATTAAACCGCAGCCGTCAGATGACCCCTTTAAGGGGTTATTGTCCTTAAAAGGTTAACAATTGTTTTTTGCTTATAGAATGGGAACAAGTTTAAAAAGCTTCTTATCTGAAACTGGTTAACCAATAGAAACAAACTACTACCAACATTGTTTCGATGATCCTCTATAAAGTTTATGTTTTTTATGCCAATCGGAAATTCAAAATGGCCGCCACTGCAGGATAGAGTTTAACATAGGATCCTATGGGAAAAAAGTTTTAAAAGGCCTCTCCTCTGAAACCGGGGTAACAATGAATACAAAAATATTTATCTGATGCTCCTCTATCAATTTTTTTTATGCCAATAAGACAGTAAAAATGGCCACCATTACCATTACAGACTAAGTTTAACAGAGGACTATAGGAATAATTTTTAAATGCCATATTTTCTGAAACTGCAAAGCTGATTCAAGCCATATTGTATGTGAATGTTTATTGGTGGTTCTTTTAAAAGTTTATGCTTGCTTATTTGATCGAAAGTTCATGTTGGCTGCAATTGTAGGTTAATTTAACATAGATAACGGATTTGTAATCCGAAATAACGGATTAGTAAACCGAGATCTCGGATTGGTAATCCGAGATCTTGGATTGGTAATCCGAGATAACGAATTAGTAAACCGAGATCTCGGATTGGTAATCCGAGATAACGGATTAGTAAACCGAGATCTCGGATTGGTAATCCGAGATAACGGATTAGTAAACCGAGATAACGGATTGGTAATCCGAGATAACGAATTAGTAAACCGAGATCTCGGATTGGTAATCCGAGATAACGGATTAGTAAACCGAGATAACGGATTGGTAATCCGAGATAACGAATTAGTAAACCGAGATCTCGGATTGGTAATCCGAGATAACGGATTAGTAAACCGAGATAACGGATTGGTCATCCGAGATAACGGATTAGTAAACTGAGATAACGGGATTAGTAAAACGAGATCTCGGATTGGTAAACCGAGATCTCGAATTGGTAATCCGAGATAACGGATTTTTACACTGAGATAACGGATTAGTAAACCGAGATCTCGGATTAGTAATCCGAGATAACGGATTAGAGATCTCGGATTGGTAATTCGAGATTTCGGATTGGTAAACAGAGATTACGGATTAGTAATCCGAGATAACGGATTAGTAAATCGAGATCTCGGATTGGTAAACCTAGATAACTGATTAGTAAACCGAGATCTCGGATTAGTAATCCGAGATAACGGATAAGTAAACCGAGATCTCGGATTGGTAATCCGAGATCCCGATTGGTAATCCGAGATCTCGGATTGGTAAACTGAGATAACGGATGAGTAATCCGAGATCTCGGATTAAATTTTTTTTTGCATGTCCCTTTGTGGCTTCCGTACACTTTCGATATAACAGTATCGTTTTCTTGAGATAACGATACACTTGCTTTATCGAGATCACGATATGACAATATCGTTTTCTCGAGATAACGATATCTTAATATCGAGATCACGATATAACAATATCGTTTTCTCGAGATAACAATACATTGTTTTATCGAGATCTCAATATAACAATTTCGTTTTCTCGAGATAACGATAGACTGTTTTATCGAGATCTCGATATAACAATTTTGTTTTATCGAGATAACGTATTTAAAAAAGTTCTTCTTATTTTTCATGTCCACTAACGGCTTCCGTACCCTACATTCACACTGACACACATAAATTATGAATTAAATCGGAACTTGACGTCATTGTCTTTTGACGTAATGATAGCGTAACTTGAGGCGCCAAAATACCGAAAGTATGAAAAAAATGTAAAACAAAATAAAAACTCTTTAAACTCGCTAGTCTGTGGTGCTCGAATTCTGCATAAAAACATATAATGTTTTGTGAGCAACTCTGATGACGTTGCCCATTTTGCTTATTTCTGACTGCAGAAGAACCAATTTTCAGCCTTTTACACCGTGGATAAATCCGTTACCTACGTTATAACCCGGTGTATGGAAATTGTACCACCTGAAAGTACTTCTGGACAGCCTTCGGCTTCGCCTCAGGCTGAACAGAAATACTTTCAGGTGGTAAAATTTCCATACACGCGGGTAATAACGTAGGTAACTGATAACACAGCTTATCATCATTTATTCCCCGATTTTCAGGAAATTTATAGGGAACTGGTTTATGTGGAAGGGGGTGGTGTCAATGATTTACCGTATACAACAAAGAAATAGTAATGTTTAGTTTAGACTATAGTAAAAAAATTTCAGTGAACTAATATACAAAACTTAACAATAAAGGAATAATAGTATCTGATTTTTCTGAGCAATGCATATATAGGTTTAAACCAAGCATGTAAGTTGATTATCCGCAAAATTCGACTAAACCTATAATATGTACGGATAGTTTGAAATCAACGATCCTGTGACTAAACCAAAAACAAACATAGCGACTATCTGCGAAAATGATTATAATAATCATAGTTCATATTACATGTATATTTTGGGACTATACTTGGAGGATTCCCAGAGATCTAACCACAGAGCTTTCCAATGCGTCCCAGGTTAGGAAGGCTCCCTCTTTTGGGGTAGTCTGGGGGGTTGTAATGTTATAATAGGGAAAGCCTGAACATGGACTGTAGTTGGTAGCGTGTTTGGAAATAAAACGCTCTTTGCACGACCCCTTTTGTAGAAAATAGTAGGCTCACTGTAGCCCTACAAAAGGTTAAATTCTGCTCCCTACCCATTTCTCCATACTTTTACAGTAGCAGTCGAAAATTCCCAATGCCCTATCACTGTTTCCAATGTATTTATTGTTATCGATATTTGAAGTTGGAAAAAATTTTGAATGAATAAAATGTACCGAAAATAGATACAATGTATACTGAGTTCCAATGAAAACGCAACACTATGTTTGGAATATTTTTGATGTGTGTAAAAGTTTAATAAATTTGCAAAGGTAGATGTGTTTTAAAATCATTAACTGACAAATCGATACATTAATGGTCCACTGATTTTTAAAACTTTCTCTCCTACAGTAACCACGTACAAATGCGCGAAATTGCCATGTAGAAATGCATGAATAACCTCAAAAGAAGTCCATTTGTTAACCTTTACTTACGGCTACAAAAATCCTATCTAAAGTTTTCAAGGTTTACTCTATACAAATGTGATAATGCCAAAGCTTTCGGACACTAAGCGACAGGAGGTTTTGGGCATGATCCAAGGAAGGATGTCTCGACGTAAAATCTCTATTCGGATGCATTGTTCACCGTCGACAATTACTCGTTTGGCCCAACGACATCAGCCGAGGGGTTCAGTAAGCGACAGGCCACGCCCAGGAAGACAACGACCCTCAGCAAGACCGTTAGATTCGCCTTCAGCATTTACGAGATCGATTCCGAACCGCTATACATACGTCACGTGAGGCGATTGGAACGCACAGAAGGCCAATTGGATCTAATACAGTTAGATGTCGACTACACCAAAATGGACTCGGAGCAAGACGACCTCTCCAAAGAAACATGCTCACCCCTCAGAGGCGTCGAAACCGACTTGAATGGACACGAGCGCGTCAACGATGGGCACATAGACAATGGGCGTCTGTGTTGTGGTCCGATGAATCCCGTTATCACTTGAGACACAGTGACGGACGAACACGTGTTTGGAGGCGTCGAGGTGAACGATACGCTGAACAATGTGTTCAATAAAGAGAGGCTTTAAATCATTTGATAGAAAGGCAAAGTGCCCTTAGAAAGATCCGCCGATCTTGAACAAGTAACAAACACACTATATCGCATGAAACTTTAATAGTACAAAGTTAACATTTATTTGGCTAGTAAACTGAAAACCATTTTATCTCTCCAGAGCAGCAGTTAAGTATAATATACATTGTATTGAAATATTACTGTGCTTGGGGGTTCGGTGTCTTCGTATAGAGAAAACAGAACCTTTTGGGCAATACACTTATATACTTAATGATGTATAATCACCTCCTTAGCAAAGACTTTTTTCAAGTGTGGTACGATTGTAATTTTGTAGTGCGATTTTCAAAATGCGTGCTACAGTCTCTGGAACCCATAAATTAACGATTGTATCGTTCGTACATCGTGTATTAATAGTTTGTACAATGTTCGTGTATCATTCGTACATTGTGCGTAAATCGTTTTTGTATAGTGTATTATAAAATAATACGCAAAATTTGGCCCTAATAAGCTAAAATCGGCATGATCAATATCTTGATTAATAAATTATTATTAAAAAGGCTACCCGGTTAATAACTTTTTTCGTTCGGCCCACAGGGCAATACAGAAAGTCATATTGTCCGTTTACGATCTCGCCTCCGGTCTTCCGAATCAGTAAGCTAGTTCTCGGTGACTATAGACAGACTGTCATGGCATTTCTTGTAGTGAAATGGATAGTTTATTGGCAAGGGCCTGGTTAAGCTTACTAAAGAAGGACTAGAGTGAATATAAACCAGGTACGATAAATAGTATTTACAACAGTATTTGACAGGTACGGCTATCCTTACACTGTTTGCCCGATACCCAACTTTCTTTATTTTTTTCCTCCGTGACACAAATGTCATTTTTCTTTGCTATTTGAAATGTGAGTGTGTTGATATTTAGTATGTTGATGATTTGACATAATTGGTTGTATGTTATAGTGTATTTATTCGTTCTGTGCTCTTTTTAGACTTGGTAATCATTCGCATTGTTCATACAAGCCAGCTATACATACTGTTTGGTTTATTTAATAAACATGTTACAAACTGACTAATTCTTTATTGGACTTGACAATGTATTGAATCTCTGTCGGCTGTATTGGCCCTACACCCTATGGTCTCGGGACCAATACAGCCAATTTCTCAATCAATACCTGGCCAAAACAGATTAATCTAGTTAGTAACAACGCTACAGTGTGGTTTTCTCCTGCATGCATTGTATGGTTTATCATTTATTCCATCGTATATCGGTTTATTCTATCGTATATCGTTATACGCTTTCCGTTTTCATTTGCGTACACTTCATGATACATCGTTCGTACAACGTTTTACAAATGAAATTTAAAATTATGTAACAACTTTCTGAATGTCACAGGTTGAAAATAATAAATTGAAGTAATCCTAAAAGTAAACGTAAAAGGTTATTAAATATAAAACAAAAGTACAAATAAACTACTGTGGCAATCTGTATATACATTGTTTTAAACTGACGAATATAATTACTCCATCCCTTGAAAGGTAATTAAGTCGCCCAAAAGACAGTTTTCCGCGACTTATTGTTGTTGTCTGGTTTCTTATCATTATTAAGTCACCGACCACGAAGTGTCGCAGGAGTTATTGCTTGTGTCTTGTTTCTTGTTATTATTATGTTCCCGACAACGATGTGTCGGATGACATGTTCTATTTGCCAAGTTTCGTATTATTATGCCTCCCAAACTGAGTTTGTGTAGACATATTGTTTTTGCGTTGTTTGATCTTATTATATTTTTCTTCCAATAATTTTGTCCGACCATTTTCTCAGCGACCGTACATTAGATCGACTTGAAACTTCAAAAAACATGAAATAATGCATGCTAATTTAAAATTTGAAATAAGCGGCCATTTTGATAATGAAAAAAAATTTCTTAAAATCCAAAAGTTCATGGATTTTATTGAAAATTATTATGAACTATATGAAGTATGTGAAATCGTACCATATGATGCACATGTTGGATTTCCATCATGTCCATTTTGAATCCAAGATGGCCGCCGAAAATTAAAAATGCCCCAATTTGCACGAACGGATTTTAGCTAAAATAATATGTTGCGAATGATGTTAGTCATAAAAATTTGAATTTGAAGATGGAGGTCATCTTAAAAGCCGCTCCATTTTGAAATTGAACAAAAATCCTTAAAAATCAAAGTGTATGGATTTAAATGAAAGTTGGTATATAAGTGGAGTATGTTATACCGCACCATATGAGGCACATGTTGACTTTCTATGGCGGTCATTTGGTCCGATTTATTTTGCACGAGACCTTGTTTTTTAGGTATATTATGATGTTGCGAATGGATTCAGTCATACAAAATTAGAATTCAATCATAGTGGCTATCTGAAAATGAGAATTTGATATTATGCCTACGATCTTAAAATGGCGGCAATTTTGAAAATGAAAAAAATATAAATTTATAAGTTAATGGATTTTTTATGAAAATTGGTATATACATGTACGTAGCATATGATATGCAGAACACTGACATACATGTTAAATTTCTATGGCGACCATTTTGTATTAAAGATGGCCACCAAAATTGCAAAATGCTCCGAACTTGCTTTTCTGGTAGATAAAGATGTTGCTAATGGATGTCTGAACTGGAGGGTCCACGGGGGTCGTTTGGGAGCCATTCACGATCCATGTGATTATAATCATGTTTAATGTTTTTCCATCTTTCTAATAATTGGGTTTGTCCGGCATTTTTTGTAGAACGAGTCGAGAGATCCTCATGAAACTTTGCACAAATCTAGATGCCATGTCTAGTTGTGCACATCGGTTTAAGATTTTTGAAAATGGCCGCCGTTGAAAAAAGAGCAGTTCTCAGACCTCGGGATGGTTGAAATAAATTTGACGCAAACGCCACCATTTTGTAAATAAATCCGTTTCCCCACAACTTTGTCCAAATTCAACGAAATTTGATAAGTAGGTATATTTTAATGCACAAGCTAAGACTGTCATGTGACCGACTATGCTTGTAGAAGGGAGGGGAATTTTTGTGACTTGCTTGCAATCACAATCAGCACTAGTTCTTCTTCTTTCAACAAGAAACTTTGTGAGTGTATTGGGACTACTGAAGTTGTGCAATCAACTTAAAATTTTTTCTAAAGGGCCGCCGTTTTTAAAATAGTTGTCGCTAAAATTAAAAATACATTCTTCAGATCTCTAGGGGCGATTTCAATGGAAATTGGGAAACTGATACGGTTGACTATCCTGAACATTTTGGCGGAAAACCATTGATGCGAATGCTGCCAATTTGTAAAAGGTTGTCATTTTACCACCCTCCCCCTCCCATTGCCAACTTTGTCTGATTTCAACGATTTTTTTATCAAGACCTATTTTAATGTACCGATTTCAATGAAATACGTTCCATGAAGATTTTGGGATTTTTGGCCGATTTGTGCTGGCATTCCAACACAGTATTACTAGGTTTTTTTATTCCATTTTCAAGCGTTGACCTCAACACACACATGTAGATCAATCATATATCTAAAGGAAAAATAGCTGATCGTTTCAAGAGCAGACTTCAGCATGTTATATCAGACGTCAAAATTGCCGCATGCATTTTGTCTATCGCTGTAGCCGATTTCAGACAGCCACGGCAACAGCCAGAGATGTTTTTTTTCATGTTCCCTATCATATGTACATGCACGATCAGAAATCGTTTGTGGAGTTGCAGGTGATGTCACGACGTGCGTTTAATGACCCGCAACTTACATCACGACGTCGACAACGCAAATAAATTGGTTGCATACTTCAATTAAACTAAAGTCATCTTTTCTATTGTCTTTGTACCCCAATCAAACATTTATAGGATGACCATAGGAAAGCGTGAACATGTCCCGTACAACATTTAATTAGTCTATTGCCACTTCTTCAAGATTTGAATAACATCCCACAAAGACCTATAAACCACTACTAGGTATGGCTAGTTGGTGTTGGACACACACGGCGAAGCTCCCCCCTCCCCTCCCCCCAAAAAAAAAAAAATTAAAATAAATCAGGATATAGTATTCTTACTTCTGCATTTTTGGTTTTGGACCATTTATGGCAATTTGAACAGAAATGAGAAAAATAATCAAATTCTTTAATCTAATTCAAATTTAATCTTTCACTTGCTCTAGCCCTTTTGGCTATGGTCGCTGCGTTAAATAATCGCGCGTAAAAAAAACAAACAATTTGCGTCATTATACTATCGAATAATTTTCAGTCCGTAAAGCTGACCATCTAACTAGTTATTTTTATGATTTTGTGCAAGGCAATTAAAACCAGTATGATCGTTTTTATTGTCCCTTAGCGGTTACGAACTAAGGGTCAACATTGAATAGATTTGTCATCAAGTTGCAGAAGAATCTTGCAATAAATCGCAGATGTACATTAAGTACATTCGCTACAAGCACATCAACATTTTTATTTATTTGCTATCTTAGACCATCGAAAAATATTCTTTTGAACTGTAGTACATTAAAAAGAAAATGAGATTTTTTAAAATGTGTATGATTTGATTTTTTTTTAAATATTGAGTTATATTAAAGTAAATGTTATTAAAGATTGTATATAAAGTTTAGTAGAAACAATAGCAAATTACGGCTGTTTTTATTATTTCTGTTTATTATCAACAGTAATTTGACGTGAGGAATTTTTTTTAATTTGAGTCAACTGAAATATTTTTGGGCGACTGTTTTTAAATTTTATTTATTGTAGAAATATGCATAAAATTCACAACAGTAATGCTTTTCAGCTAAAAAAATTGTGTACCGAGCCATATTAAGTCTTGATATAAACCTATATTGTCTATTTATTCCTGAATATCGAGTTATTGAATCTGTGTAATTTTAATTACATGAATAACCCCAAATCTCATATGCGAACATAAGATGAATGTTATTTTGAAGTTTGTAATACACGTTATTGTCTACAGAAGTACATATTTATTTCTGCTTATTTTAAATACCCCCCCCCCCCGTTTTTAGAATCACGTAAATAGTATATTTTAAATCGGATATGATAAACTATATTTATGTCCACAAAACACAATAGTCAATATTTTTAAGAAACAAAACAATAGCTAATACAGCAAAAGTAAAATCACATAAATTTAATTGTCAATAGTTATCACAAATCTGATGAAGGCAATAGTTAGGTAATTGTTTTATAAGAGTAACAGACCACCAGACAGTATCTATCAATTTAATTGTTTAAATGACCTGTGTCGGACACATCATTAGAAAAGTTGGTTTTGTGTACCACCTGGTCATCTTCGGATCTTTCTGCCGCAGTCAAAATAAATAATGTCATGCCTTAATTTTATGTGTTTGCGAGTTCAGTGAAAGTTGAGGTACCTTGGTATGAAAATATAATGAAAGTGAATGGACGTGTATTTATAATTATTATATTGGAAATATGTATATAATAAATATGTCTATAGGAACATTCGTGTTTATGAAATTAAGAAACAAATAGCTACCCTATGACACAAAAAATGCCACAAATTTCCCACGAAAGAATGCATCATGGATTGTTAAAGTCTACTTTCTGTGGCTGTACAGATAAATTCTATAATTTAAGAGATTATACACTTATTGTTTTTTCTGTGCATTTTTGAGTTTCGTTGTGCTGTCTTATAAACGTCAATTTGAATGAAGACATTTGTGTTTGATAAATCTCTGTATATAAAGGGGTTTTTAAACGTAATAAGTGCACTGTTTAAGAAGGAACTAGGAAACAAGAATTTTCAAAATAATGCACAATAAAGGAGTAGGTGAACGATGACAGTGGCCAAATGCTAGTTATTTAATCAAGGAATTCTAAGTAAATGCTATAAAAGCGTCTGACCCAATGTGTCCAGTCCGTCAACGACAGTTGTTTTCCAAAATTCCAAAATGAGAGATAAACCAACATTTCATCCGGACAAATTTCTGATGACTTGGCAGAGAAGGGAAACAAATTTGTCGTATTTTTACAGATCAATATCGAAGGTATCTGTTTTGACGCATACGCCTGTATATTTATACTTTGATTTATGATATCTCATATATAAATTGCAGTTTGACACTTGGGAAATGTACAGTTTATTTATGTAATAGTAATTTGTGTGTAGGGCGAAAGGCGAGGGCTGTAACCAGATTAAATAGTCCGTATCAGGTCCTTCAGAAGTCGGTAATTCTGATATTTTATTTCATTGAACAAATTAGAACACAAATATACGTTTAATAGTTTACAAAATGAACTTTTCAATATTTGTACATGCATGGTTTGTGGCACATGGAAATTCGAATCAGCTCTTTGATCAGGCTGTATCACCGTTACAGCCAGGCTGTATCAAAAGATTGGATACAGTCCGTTTGCTGATACGTCCCGGCTGAATCTTTTATTCCAAAGCACATCAACTGTTGCTTACAATGCAGACTGCAAATTATCCAACTGAATGGTTTGTTACATCCATTGATATGATACTGATGAAATAATTAAGTAATAGTAACTTGTATGTAGGACCATATCCAGAATTACAGACTGATGAAGGACCAGATACGGACTGTTTATCCGTTACAGCCTGAGCCAAAGGCGAGGGCTGTAACAAGATAACGGTCCGTGTCTGGTCGTCCATTAGATGTCCGTAATTCTGATACGGACTACACACAAGTTACGATTACTTTTATTTCATTGAACACATAAGAAAACAAACAGGATTAATAGTTGACAAAACAAAATTAACTTTCAATATATGTAAATGCATTTGTTTTGCGATATATGGAAATTCGAGTCTTTTTGATCAGGCTGTATCACCGTTACAGCCTGGGCTGTATCAAACTCCAGGCTGTAACGAAGACTAGATACAGCCGTTTGTCAGAATTCTGATAATTTAAGTTAATGGCGGATTGAATGGATTTTCAGAATTCTGAAAAAAAATATTCGGTTTTGCTAACTCGTTTACTGTGAGAGTTTGTTATCAGAATTCTGATAATTTAACTTAATGTCTGATTTTATTGATTGGCAGTGTATGCCTACGTCATTGGAATTCTGATAAAATTCGGTATAGCTAATTTACCTATTGTGATCGTTGACATCTTTTTATCAGAATTCTGATAATTAAAGTCTATGTTATTTTTCTGCTATTATGAGGCTCTTGTACTTCCAGAAATCAGTAAGCAAAATTATATTCTCCACATCATCGTTAAGAACAGAAGCCTCTTTATCAGAATTCTGATAAGCGTTAGGATAGGACTTCTGTTAGGCACTTGTTAGAATTATGCTACTTTGTTAACATTAAATATAAGAAATCAATTCGAACTGCAAAATGTGTTAGAATGCATTATCAGAATTCTGATAAAAAAATACATTTTAAAAATATTGCTGCAAGTTGTTTAGAGTTTTGGTTGAACTTTGAATAATTAAACGAGAATAGTCTACGAAATTGGGGATTTGATCACATGGAAAATAATCAAAAGCAAATGGACACTGTTTAATACGTTTATTCAATTCATTTTCAACTTTCATTTACCTTGATGATTCAAGGTATCATTTTGACACAACAGACGTTTTAATTTTATCTCTTTAATAGTTGTAACTGCTTCCTGAATGTTTTTTTTCATTGACTTTAAACGGTCACTCAAGGATTGAAGAAAATTTAAGAAACACAAGTTACATCGAAGCTTTGTTCGATAGTCCGCTTTAAATAATCTAGGGAACTCTGATGTGGTTTTATATTTCCACATATCGTCCAGGACTTCCAATATACATTGTCCGAAATTAAAAGTGTCAGAGGTTTTGCACTTGTAATGATGATATATCATCACAGTTTTTATCATGTATGAGTTATATGGTTTCTCAAAGGTTCCTAAACTTTCCAATTTTACCAAATCTTCATGTCCATTTATGAGATATTTCAATAGTCGATAAATTTGTCTATGTTTTCCTGACAATACGTTTCTCATAATATGTACCTCTGTTTGAGTAAAGGAAAAAAATGCTCCAATACAAAAAACAGCTACCAACTGACAAAACCTGTTTGGCAAATTCTTCTTATATACATGAACCACTTACAACTTGTTTCAAAATGTTCATGTCATTTATTTGTAAGACTGCAACAAAATCTACACTTATCACTTTTTGTCTGTTTGATTCATGTTCATAAATAAATCTTAACCAAGTTGCTGGACCATGCTGACGCAAGTGTGTATCAAAATAAAGTTTTCATGCATTATTAGGTTCTCTGTTAGGAGCAGTATAAAATAGAGCGTCTTTATTATGTTCGGATAACTCTTCTACAATCTATGAAAAGGTCCCTGAAATTGCATTAAAACGCTTGCTTCAAGTAGAAACCTTTATATTGTCAAAAGGTACCATCACAGCAACAGAAATTAAGAATAAAATCAAATTCGTCTGGAAAATTCCATTAAAATAAGTTTCAAATTTAATTTTTCTTCTTTCCTGTAAAGAAATGCTCTCGTGGATTTTTACGAGCAATCCGCGCCGCTTAATAATGGTTCTAATTCCGTTTTTGATAATTTATACTTCTTTTTCTAATGTGTATGCACATTCCTTTTCAAATACATCCTTAAGATACATTTCAAGTTCATTTTGTATAGCTATCTTCTGCTTAGCTTTGGAATATCCTTTTCCCAGTTTTAGCTGCAAAATATTTTCCATTGTTTACAAAGATTTGTTTTCTATGCTGGTTCTTAAAAAAATTGTATAAAATTGTATATTGACTTTTTTGCTGAATACAAACGGTTCGGTTAAGGTTATAACAAGTAATACATGATTAAATTAATCTGCTCAAATGATTAATGATAGTTTCCAATAATAAATTTTATGGTTTGTTTTCTATTCACAAGATGGATTTGGTATAACGTTTGGGATGTTTGATGAAGAAAGCTCCTAAACAACTTAATTATTTGAATTTTTAAACAGTTTTGAGGTTTTGAGCGCCACGAATAAGTCTCGATTAGACGAAACGCGCGTCTGGCGTAGTCAATGTGATAACCTGGTATGCAAAAATATCTTGACAACATAGGTACATATGCTTTGTATACATATATGATAAGTAGAAGAAAAATATAAAACTACTATTAAAAAAACAAACAAAAAGACAAGATATTATAATATAAAAATCTTAAACTTAGTCTTGATTCAAGATTTTTAGTTATCGAGTCATGTTTTGTCTATAAGAAGGCGCTTTACAAAACTTCGTTTTAGCGACAAAAGATTAGAATTATTTTATTAATTTGGTTGGAAAAAAGAAACCCAAATCTCTATAATCTGTTTATCCTTTGGCCAAAGAAAATGTCAAACTAATTGACTTCTTTTTAAAACAGTCATTAGAACTGAGGACAAAATTAATTTAATTTTCATATTATTCTTTTTCTTTGTTCGATATTATGTACTTGTTTTTTGTCACAAACATATGTTTATACGACAATAAAGATATTATTATTATTATTATTATTATTATTATTATTATTATTATTATAACTTAATAATTCCCTGATGTCAAGATATTCTAAAGTCTCTGTAGTTGTGTTTTGTTCTGGGTTATCATGACTGAAGATGATAAAAAACTGAAGATTCTAAAAATACTATACAGAAAGGTCAAGTTTTCGCAAACTTCCTGATATAAACGTACATAGAACTTCATGACTGAGTATGTTCTCAATACTTCCCGCGGTACAAAGTATAGGGAGAAATTACTGTATTTGTATTCGAGTGAACCCACATCGTTGTCACGTGATTAGATAGCAGTTTAGTCACTTTCTAGCTGCCCGTGCTTCTGTAAACAACTTTAAGTTTATTCGCAAAATGTTTATTTCATTTTCCTGTTATATATTTTGTTGGTTACTGTTCAGAGTAAACCTCTTGAGACAGATGATGCCTTGGGTTCCGGACACAGGTTTCCTGTATCTTTTTAGGTTTAGGTTTTCCCTGGCCGGCGTATTTGTCAGTGATGGAGTTAATGTTAATGTTTTCTTTATCCAGTTGATGTTGATAATTTATAGTGTGTACATCATAGCGTTTTGCATGTATCGTATTTATAGCAAATCACAGATGTAACTTATTATACATAATGTACATTTTTACAATAAAATTCCGGTGTCCGCTAGGTTCGGCGTGCAATCGGCAATCTTAGATTGCGTTTTTCTATTTATAATTTAAGATGTATTAAAGGTTTGTGTTCAAGAGAGAGTAATTACGTAGCATTGATTTAAGTCTTGAAATTCATTTCAATGCAACTACCATGGTAGACGAATATGATTGTTAAACTCCTTTAAGTTCCATATCGTTTTAGCTTTTACTGAAATCTTATATATTGAAACCTTTAATGACATTGAATTTTAGGTCATCTACCACTACAATTGAATCTGCCACTTTATCTGATCTTTGCCATTAAATGGTCATCGAGGTACTATTCTAATAATTTTATGTTTTGTAAATAATTCCCACTGGTTTGTGTGGTCTATGAAAGTTAAAATGACGTGAGACTTATCTGATAAATTGGATCTGTCGTGTATAGTCATAGAGTTATGTCTAGGTTATTAATTTGTTACACAACGTTTTGCTGTTTTTGCAGTAAAATATATTAATGTCTCAGTGTAAGTAGGATGTCAGAGAGTTGTTTTATTAAAGCGATTGAGTTGTTAAGACGTGTTATAATGCGTCTTTGATAATAAGTTGTAATACTTGTGTATTTCTTGTATAGCGAAAACTATATTTATATTTTATGATCATTATCAATTTGGCTCGAGAATTATATATTGTAAATAAACTGTGTAAATATATATACCTCTCGGTATAAACTTACTTAGATAGCGTCACACTATTAAGTTCCTGAGTACGGTTATGATAATGACATAGCCCGAACAAATTTTCACCAAGACTGGCTTACCGAATCTGTTCCTGAGTTTCTGTTTCCCGGCTCCTCTGTCAGGGCTAGTCAGATTTGAAGATATAATTAAGATTAAGGTTAGTTGAATTCTAGGGTAAGGTCGAAAAATTGATTTAAGGGTATGTTTGGGGTTTATAGTGTGAGGGTTAGGTTTTATTTGTTTGTATTGGTTTTAATGCCACTTTAGTCAATAATATATCATATGATTTGTTTTATTATAGAAGAAAGCCAAAGTACATTGGTAATAACCAACCTTCGACTGTTCTATTAGTTTATATAGTAACAATATATTGATAGTCATTGCTTTAAAGAATGTGTAATGATTAAGGGCGGGACTAATTTTGGTGTTAAGTTTATGGTTAGGGTTAGGATTAGAGTTAGATTTGTCCGTTTTAAGTTTTACGGTTACGATGGGATAGAGGAAGGGTCAATAGTGTTTAGTTTGCTTGTTTGAATTGAGTTTAACATCACTTTTATCGTTCTGCAGCTATTCCATAGGATTTAGAAATCCGTAGTACCTAATGATAATTCCAGACCTTCGACTAAAAAAAAACGAATGTTTACCGAATGGTTTTTTAAAATTAGTGATGTATTGACAGCTATTGAATAGAAAAAAGATAGGTTCCTGGATAGACGTTTCTAGCGGGAGTTCGTGTTTAATTTGTATGATTGACTTGGGTTTAACGCCACTTTCTTCAGTTTTCAGCAATATCATAGGATTTATTTTTTATTTCAGCCCTTTACTCGAAATGATAAAAAATTTCGGGTTTGATTTAGAGGTACAAGTATTATAATGATTTTATTTTTTTTGCTAGCCATTTACTCCAAAGGACGGCAAGGGATACGGTTAGAGGTATGGGTTACATTTGGGGGTTAGAGTTATGGTTCAGTTTAGGATTACATGTAGAATTATAGTAAGGGTTAGGGTAATGGTTGGTGTGAAGTTAAAAATTAGGGTTAAGTTGAAGGTAAGGATTCAGGTTTCATAAGTAATATGAAGCATTTTAGTGAGAGGTTTAGTTTTGGGGTTAGAGTAAGGGTTAATGTTAGGTCTGGATAACGGCTGTTATAAAATTTAGGTTCAGGATTATTGGAGTTAAGTTATGTTTATTGTTTATGTTTAGTGTTTTATAAAGTATTGGTTATCCATTGAATCGAAATGATGGTAAAGATTAGGGTACGGATTTGAGTTACACTTAGGGTTGAGGCTGGCTTATTATAAGGGTTTAAGTTGTGGTTAGGGTTAGAGTTATAGATTGGCCATTCGATCTAAATATTCAAGGGCATTAAATAGTAACTCCTTTACAAAATGATGAGATGGTGCTGATTTTTTAACTAATCCTTATTATTTTGATATAACACTTGGTGCTGATTTTCGAACTGGTCCCATATATTTTTGATATAAACACTTTATTTTAATTTCTCATATGTAAAGGTTAGAGTGCTGACAAGAAATTTTTTTGTATAATAAATATTTTAAAGAGGCATACCTTCTTAAGGAATGACTGTTATGTGATGATTTTTGAAATGTGTAAGGCTGAGAGCGTTTGCACGACGAATTTTCCCATTTCAATGCTTGTGGACTGCAGAATTTTTTTATCTAAAAAAGAAATACATTTTGATGTTTTATTCGACTGTCTTATCTTTAAATATCATAATGATCCACCATACTTAATGTGTCATTATGCGTTTGCATGGACGACATCTTCAATAGTTGAATGTTCCATTTGATGATTTGTACAAGCTTAATACTGTTGTTTTTGTTTAAAAATCGGTCTATATTTTGAAGGAAACAAATTCAAAGAATAAAATCTAAATATATTTAAGGATGAACACTAAACATTTATTTAAAAAAAAATAAAATAAAAACGATCTTTCAACAAACCCTGCATTTTTACTATTACAATTTAGAACTTGATCAGAGTATCCCAACTTGCTTGTTTATACTAACATGTACTGCATATTTTGGTGAAAGAAATTATATTGTATAGTGCCTATATGAAT
The DNA here is from genome assembly GCA_944474755.1 of Limnoperna fortunei. Classification (NCBI taxonomy): domain Eukaryota; kingdom Metazoa; phylum Mollusca; class Bivalvia; order Mytilida; family Modiolidae; genus Limnoperna; species Limnoperna fortunei. The sequence continues at coordinate 66,764,130 of OX104117.1, forward strand.
TTATTGCTGAACTTTAAAAACATTAAAGATATTCACTTTACTACGAATTACTCGATGCAGCCTCTTAGACCAACTTGACCCGAAATTATATCGTCTGGATCGACTTGACATCACGGTGTTGAATTTATCCAGGGAAGCATAGGAGACGTGGTAATAAACATTGTATGTGTGAACAGACTAAATAAGCTATAGTCTATCTTAGCTTCCTCGAAAGAAGATACTGGTTGATAATAGAATCACTTCAGGAGTAGCCTAGCGGAAATGTTACAATATATTTTTGTTACTATTAATGCTGCCTTAAGTAATTTTAAGTAATCCCTATCTCCAGAATACTAGTGCATGTTCTTCACAAAAATATCAGCGTGTGTTTGTCACACAGTTTAGTTTACATTTCTGCATCGTTGTGAAGTTTAAGAGGCAAAAATTTATGCCTGTAGTGTCATGTCACATATGAAAATTACCGGGTCTTGCCAAAGGGAGAGAATGGTATTCAGATAATTCAGGATACTGCGGGGAAAATGGTGTTATATAGACCGGTAGATCATCTCTGCATAGTATATGGACCGATCGAAGCTGAGATCCATACTTTATAAACAGATAAGCGTCGGGTCCATTTAACACTATATGGCCTTAGGTATCATGATTTTTTTATATATTTTACTTTCTACAACTTCTATTAGTCCAATCTATGTATATCAAATACACATAACCATAAAGGTTTCTGTAAAGAAGAATTTTTTATAAACGCATATTTCTTAAATTTGTTCACGAACATGGTACAATAGGAATATTCTAAGTTTTGGACTATGCACTGTTGTTTTTGTTTAAAATCGGTCTATATTTTGAAGGAAACAATTTCAAAGAATAAAATCTAAATACATTATATATATTATATTAAACATATTTTATTTGCATACTATCAAAGCAAGATGAGATTGGACACAAGTTATTACAACATTATAAAAGCCCTTTCTCTACAATTTACAACAAACATTAAGATGACAGCAACGTAATTGTAAAAAGAAACAAAGTGACAAATGACAAATGACCTAATACAAACAATACATTTAAGGATGAACACTAAACATTTATTTATAAAACAAATACAATAAAAACGATCACAGCTCCCAAAAAAAGAAAAAATTAAAAATGCGTTATCTTTTAACAAACCCTGCATTTTTGTAATTTTTATTCATGGGATTACGTCAACTATATACATGTAATGGTCAATTAAGTATTAGGTTTTACAGCACAATTACGTGCATAGTGTGTCGCATGTCTGAATGAAGCTGAAACCAGAATGATCAAAACACTATACAATTACAATTTAGAATTTATTCTTACCTATGATAGCAACAGTACCACTGTAAAGCTACATTTTCGATTCAGCACTGAGATTGTCCCACGGTAATGATATTTGACCCAAACGCATCACTTAGCTGCACAATAAACAAAGACTATCCAATTGCACAGTAGTTTAACCAAACATATTTTACCTGTTTATAACATTAACAAAATATAAATATCGAGTTACCTCATGTCACAAATATTAGTATTAGTAAGCACAGAAACACGATATCGGAGCTGTTATATGATTCACACAATTTGGATCAGTCAGCACAGATGTGTAGTGTAATTATTATATCCGTACCGCGTAAACAATTAAAATAAAGACTATTTAAAACTAAAAAATCTATATTCACTAAATTATATCTGAATTCGACATCTCTAATCAAAATAAAAAAGCCCACCCCACCCCCACCCCCCCCCCCCCAAAAAAAACAAAAAAAACACCAATTTTTCTTCTTCTCATTTTGTTTGTATGTTAACTTAAAAAAATCAATTCAGTTGTTAAATGTGTGTTGTTTTTTATTCAGTTAAATCCGAGCAGTTGTATACTGTCATATAATTGACTGATTCCTAAGTTAATAACACGCCTTCTTATCTTTGTAGTCAGTTTAGACAGATATGAATATTCATGAGCTGCTTGTCTTTTTAATGCACGTGTAGTCTGCGGAAGCGGGGATTTTTGATTTTGATTGTTGATGTCGAACATCGGGGCAGCATAATAAACTCAATCCTTCTTATTTATCACCAATTATATAATTATATATTGAGGCTTTTTCATGTAACAAGTAATTTATAACACCGCCTTCGTCTGCTATATGTATAACATAATTTTAACAAAATGCTAATTATCTCCTATTCTACCGAATATTTTTAGTGAAGGAGTCAGTGTTCATGTTGACAAGACATATTACATTAGGACCTTTTATTCTTAAATTTAACATTATAGCAGAAAAGAAAAACAAGAATAAGTGCTCAAATACGTTTATTCAAATTACAATCGATTTAGTTAGCACTTACAGATAACGTCCCCAAACTTTATCAAACATTATTACAAGGTAGCATTTGTATAATGACTTGCCATTTACGCTCTGAGTATAGAACTCGGTCAACAAGAATCAACGCGCTGCTCGGGTATTAAATATTAGATAAAAGTCTCTGGATTGCTTCCACCATAGGTATAATTCGCGACAGGGGACTGCACAAACAACGCTCAAAGTTTTCACCTCCCATCCTCCCCCGTTTTGCATTTGCTACTCGACTACATAACCATTAGGCGCTAATTTTTAAATAAACTTGAGTCTATCATGTTGTCTGCTAATGTTACAGTTTGTTCGCTAAAACCCGAAAGTCTGCTGTCTGGTTAGTCTGTCCCATGATACCCAGAAGTATATTGTCCTGTAATGTTACTGTTATCCGATGATATCCAGAAGCATATTGTCTTTAAATGCTACAATCGGTCCGATTTCCAGAGGTCTGTTGTCAAGTAAGGTAACAGTCTATCCGTAATCTGTTAATTTTTAAGTTTGTTTTCTGCTAATAAAACAGTCCGCAAAGTCTATAGTGTGTCATAATATTTCAGTCTGTCTAATGATAAAAATCGGTTGTTTGGTAAGGTAACAGTCGGTCTGATAACATCAACCAGGAATATGTTGTCTGGTATTGTTTCATTAGTCTCACTGCGGACAGGGTGCACTCCACTCCAATTTTAATTGACAAGTTGTTTTACAGAATGTTGTTGTTTTCTCCGAATACTTCGGTTTCCTTCCCAATAAAACTGGACCATGATATAGCTAAAAATTGCTGAGAGTGGCGTTAAACAACATTCAAACAAACAAACAAAATGTTGCAGTATGTTTGATAAAGTCTGGTTATTGTAGAAGCTGTGTTATGATATGATATCATGAAGTCTGTTGTCTGATAATTTTCGATGTTTTCCAGAGGTCTTTCGTCTGGTTATGTTAGCATTTTTTGGATGAATTCCAGACATATGTTGTCTAGTAACGAAAGGACGGTCAGTTCAATGATATCTATAAGTCTGTTGTTTTGTAATGTAAGATTCTATTCGATGATATTCAGACATCTGCTGTCTGCTTAGAAACTGTTAAATAATATCAAGAAATATGTTATCTGGCAATACAAATAGCATAGAAAACCGACTGAACAACAAGAGTAAAGTCATGGACAGTTACAAATCCAGATAAAGACAAAAATACACTGCGCAACACAAAAACCAATAACACAAAAACACAGAGTAACCCGAACCCAATAAAACCATGGGTGCACTCAGGTGCTCCGGACGAGTAAGCAGTGCCTGCCTCTAATTAGACACCCGTCGAGTGACTCATTGTCTTGTCAAGGAAAAAGCAATCTATACTAAATGACACAACCCGCTGCGCTTGGTGTTGTGCTTGTATTTTTTTATTATTCCATATTGTACCTTTGTAGTGTTAAAATCCAATTTAAAACATTTCTACACGATAACACGTCCATTTTATATATTATGCCTTTGTTGTTGACAAGTTCCAAATCGTCCTTGACATTTGCTACGGGAATTTTACATAGGAAGTCAGCCATTTGAGTTTCTACAGGGACCTCGCATTGTTTTCAAAAAGTTCTACTGCTTTCGTTACGTTCAGTGGTATTCGGACAAACCGCGAGAATTTTCCCACCTTAACTGCAGACGATATTACCCGAAGGATTTCGAACAGACGACAATGGACTCTTCCAAACATACACTTCCGTTGTAATTTAGGTCAAACTTTACTATAGAAAATTGCTCTATCACATTGAAAAATACGCCGCATTTCAAAACGCCAAATAACTGTGGAAAATAAAGTGATGAATTCAATTTACACATTTTGTGATCTACAAAATGAGCGTAAGCTTGACCATACGCGGTAAGTAGTGAAGATTCAATTTAATTAGATTGAGGAAAAAGTCAAATCCAGGAATAGGAAACACTACCTATGACTTAAAATTCCAATCGTATTTGTGAGATTGATTTCCAACAACGATCAATCAAGTCATTGTGACGAACATTGATCTTCTGAAGAGATAACATCAACCTAGGTACAACAAACCCTTGTTTGAGTAGTTTAGTAGTCAATATAAGTGATCGGTCTAGAAAATCAAAATACCGATCGCATAATATAGAATAACATACAAGTTGTGAAATGAACACATCATACGCTGGAGAGTAATCTTCGATGGCATCTAGACATACGTTGTCTGGCAATGTTAGAATCTGTTCGGTGATAGCCAGACATTTGTTGTCTGGTAATGTTAGAATCTGTTCGGTGATAGCTATACATTTGTTATCTGGTAATGTTATAATCTGTTCGGTTATAGCCAGACATTTGTTGTCTGGTAATGTTAGAATCTGTTCGGTGATAGCCAGACATTTGTTGTCTGGTAATGTTATAATCTGTTCGGTAATAGCCAGACATTTGTGGTCTGGTAATGTTAGAATCTGTTCGGTGATAGCCAGACCGTTGTTGTCTGGTAATGTTATAATCTGTTCGGTGATAGCCAGACATTTGTTGTCTGGTAACGTTAGAATCTGTTCGGTGATTGCCAGACATTTGTTGTCTGGTAATGTTATAATCTGTTCGGTGATAGCCAGACATTTGTTTTCTGGTAATGTTAGAATCTGTTCGGTGATAGCCAGACATTTGTTGTCTGGTAATGTTATAATCTGTTCGGTGATTGCCAGACATTTGTTGTCTGGTAATGTTAGAATCTGTTCGGTGATAGCCAGACATTTGTTGTCTGGTAATGTTATAATCTGTTCGGTGATAGCCAGACATTTGTTGTCTTGTAATGTTAGAATCTGTTCGGTGATAGCCAGACATTTGTTGTCTGGTAATGTTAGAATCTGTTCGGTGATAGCTAGACATTTGTTGTCTGGTAATGTTATAATCTGTTCGGTATAGCCATACATTTGTTGTCTGGTAATGTTAGAATCTGTTCGGTGATATCCAGATGCTTTTGTGTAAATATTTCAGTCTGTTCGATTATATCCAGACGTATGCCCTTTTGATTATATCCAGACATATGTCGTCTGATAATGTTTAAGTCAGTTCTATCACATACAGACTACAGATATCTGTTGAAGTCTGTATGTATGTTTTGAGGCAATGTTAGTGTCGATGATATCCTGATGTGTGTTGTATGACAAATTGTTCTTATCGTTGTCAAAGTAAATCTGCACATTCGACATCATTACAAGTAGATACATTGTATGTTAGTTCTGCTTAAAAGTTGTTTATTTAGAAAAACGTACAACCGCATGTCTTTCTTTTTATTTAAATCATTAAACATTTATTTAAAGAGTACCTAAAATTAAACAGGAAACAAATAGCGTAACTTATGCAAATATTATTGTTGAAAGTATTAATACTCGTATTAGCTTTTGTAAGTCAAATACGAATTATGAAATTGGGAAGCTAAAAAACAGGTGATAAAATAATGAGCAAATATACAAACATGCCACGTTATTAACAGGTTCTTGTATCTTAACCTCCTGTTATGGCACTATTTAATGTGAATTGTGTTTTGCTGAAGTTTGTTTAGTTTGATGACATACAGTTTTTATTTCCTTATAAAATAATTTACGTAAAATATGATTAAAATCTATAATTGTTCTCATAAAACATGGCATGTCAACAAAGCCATAGTTCTATGTTGTACCTGTAAAATATCAATCTATATATTTTTATAATATCCACAGCAGCAGACATAAATCCTTCGTTTCTTGTTGGACTTGCACAATTTTTACATGTCCAGAACCTGTAGCGTTGCTAGCCTGGGCGACGAAGATATTTTTTAAATTATATTTGTAAAAACTTGAAGTGTTATAATTAACTGTAACTGATAGATTTACATTGCATTAGATTCCTAACCTTCAATTATTGTGCCAGTGTCATATAATTATAGCCCGCCATTTTTGGTATCCAAATGGATAAGTAAATTAACATTTTGGGTCCGGAAGATCTCCCGTATTAGAATGGGTTGCCCAATTTACTATCCGGGTCGTTTTTGACATTTTTACATATGAAGATACAAAATAACAATCAAATATGAAAAATGGGTGTACGTTCTATACAACACCTTAACTTCGAAGGTATGATTTATATAGGTCAAATAGTGAATATAAAATGCAATTATTAGTGTCAATAAGCGAAAATACTGGAAACGTGTAGACGATTTATTAGAACATAATATGTACACTATTACAATTTTAACTAATGAAGGTACATGTTATGTGACATTGAATTTATACAGTCAAGCAGGAACATTTTATACATTCATCGTGTAATTGTAGGGTTATAAATGTTATTAGTTCACCGAACACTTCTCTTCACTTCATTTCATTCCATTTTGTTTTACACCCTGTTGTGCAAATTGTGAGTAGTTATAACTCTAAAGTAATTATGTTTGACAAACGATGTTTAAAATCAGGACCCCAAAAAGTGGGGAAAAGTATCGAAAGAGTCAATTCGATACAATCTAAGCCACACACAGTTGGTGATTTAGATACGGTACCAATACAATATAGACACTACCAATAATAAAAGAAAGCAATTTTTACCGTGTCATAATTCATCAGTATTATTCAACTAAACTCAATGTTACATTTTTTAATCCTTTATTTGCTACGATTGCTACTTCATGTACATCTTTAAAATAAGAAAATATACCTTCACTTAGTCTAGTTTCATTAAAATGGACACTATCAGATTAGATTTCTCTTAAAAGAGTAACGTTCTTACAAATATGTTAAAACTTTCATTTTCTTGATTTGTCAAGATATTCTTTTGACACAGACTTTTTTATTTTGTCTCTTTCATAGTTGTAACTGTTCCCAGAATGCTTTTTCATTGACTTTAAACAGTCTCTCAAAGATTGAAGAGAACGTAACATACACAAATCGCATCTAAGCCTTGTTCGGTAGTCCGTTTTATATAATTTGGGGAACTCTGATGTGTTTTTATATTTACACATATCGTCCAGTACTTCTAATATACATTGTCCGAAATTAACGGTGTCAGAGGTTTTGCACTTGTAATGATGATATATCATCACAGTTTTTATCATGTATGAGGAATATGGTTTCTCAAAGGTTCCTAAACTTTCCAATTTTACTACATCTTCATGTCCATTTATAAGATATTTCAGGAGGCGGTAAATTTGTCTATGTTTCTCTGATAATCGGTTTCTCATAATATGTACCTCTGTTTGAGTAAAGGAAAAATTTGCTCCAATACAAAAACAGCTACCGACTGATAAAACCTCTTTGGCAAATTCTTCCAATACACATGATCCACTTACAACTTGTTTCAAAATGTTCATGTCAGTTATTTGTAAGGCTGCAACAAAATCTACACTTATTACTTTTTGTCTGTTTGGTTCATGTTCATAAATAAATCTTAACCAAGTTGCTGGACCATGCTGACTCAAGTGTTTATCAAAATACAGTTTTCGTGCATTATTAGGTTCTGTATTAGGAGCAGTATAAAATAGGGCGTCTTTATTTTGTTCGGATAACTCTTTTACGATCTGCGAAAAGGTCCCTGCAATTGTGTCAAACACGCTTGCTTCAAGTAGAAACCTTTTGTATTGTTCAAATGTACCTTCACAACAATAAAGAGTAAGAATAAAATCAAATTCGTCTGGAAAATTATTTTTAGTTTCTTCATAAAAACTTCCAGCACCAAAAATAATTGTTGGACTTTTTTTCAGTTGTCCTTTAAAATAAGTTTCAAATTTAATTTTCATACTTTCCTGTAAAGTATCGTTTCCTTGGATTTTACTAGCAATCCGATTAACAATAGTTTCTACTCCGGCTTTAATAAATTCAACTTCTTCTTTTTCTATTGCGTAAGCACATTCCTTTTCAAATAAATCCTTGAGATACAATTCAAGTTTATTTTGCATAGCCATCTTATGTTTTTCTTTTGGAATATTGTTTTCCAATTTTTATCTGCAAAATATTAAGATTGTTTAAAAAGATTTGTTATTCTTCTAATTATTATAAAGATATGAAGTGTTCGGCTAAACAGATACAATTGAATTTTATGGAACAAAAATCACTGAATGATAGAAGCTAATTCAATGATTTTTCAAGAAAAAGGAATAGATAAAGAAATCAGTCAATGAGGAAAGACAAGAAGACAACTTTCGGCCAATGACGTTTAACGCGAAAAACTATAAATGAGCAAAGCGAATCCCACATATTATGGATATGAAAATATGAAATATCAGTTTTGAAAATGAACCGACATTTTTTTAATGTATTTCACACGGCATTAAGGAGAATTCAAAACAATTGCGATTCCTTCTCATAACGAAGTTCTGGTTTTGTTTTATTCATTTAAGCTTTAATGTCAGACGCCAGTTTTCGTAGGACTGCTACCTGGATTACAGTGACTTCGGTTACGTAGGTCATTAACCCGAAAGTACATTTGACACACGATAGACAGTTACACCCGTCAAAATCATTTTTTCTTTTTTGTCGAAATTATTTTATATAAGCCTATTCGTTAAATAAATGTTCAATGCAGTGGGCTACGCGATCATAAACTTATGCATTTTCAATTAGTTAACAGGGTATATGTGATTGCAGTTTGACAAAGCCACTACATGATATCTTTTTGTTATTTTGTTATTGTTAGGATAATTTATAAATTGTCGGAATAAATGAATATTATGTCATAGTAGTGCCTTAAATAAATAAAATACAAAATACAATTTTACAAAATTACAAAATAATCCAATATTTTCATTATTATAGTCAAGGCGCAAAGGTCAACAAAATTGCGTTGATTGTTATGATACAAGTTTACATCTTAAATTAACAAAATGAATATTTCATTGCAAAATATAAACAACTACAATTAAAATTATTTAATTTTAGAAAAAAATATAAATGTAAAATATACTTAATTTTCGAGAATGTATAAACGATTGCTTACCGTTCGGATTAACCTCACCATACACATTAATAAGGACAATAGTATGCCTAACCTACTGAAACATAATAAATCACAAATGTTTAAACATTTATTTCCTTGCTAACACAAAATACGTGTTCAAATATAGTAATAATATCACACCATAATTGCGGAACATTTAAATCTTTGTCAGTGCTATATTTAACTCTCAGAATATAATTGCACACGGAATTCTTCGTAAATATTCGATTACATATTGTGGGTACTTTAATAATGCATACAATGCTTTTAATACGTAAAACCAACGTATTCATATGTAAACCTTTAACGCTAAATATAAAACAAACTGATTCCACCTGTTTATTTGGTTTTATTAGTACACTTCAAATCTACGTATTAAACGCACAATCAATTGTGCAAAATACATTGCTGGGGAAAATACACTTACTTGTGAGGGATCTTGTATTGTCCTCAAAACTCAATAAAAGTTTGCTGCCATGCAAATGTTTTCAAACAACGATCATCGGCATCACGTTTAGGAGAAGAGTTAAAGGGAAATAATGCTGGAACTTGACAAAGGAAGACAACCCAAATTGTCTTTGTTGCAACCACATTACGACTAGAAAAGCACCTTTTTCAAGCAGATTAAAAATCTAAGAAGTAATCCTCAATTCTGAATTTGATTAGAAGGTGATAGTTTACGAAAATGAGATCAACAAAGTAGGTATAAACGTTGCACAAGCTGCATGTATGAGAGTATGTTAGTAATGAAACGTAATAAAACCTAATTCGTTTGTCTGTGTATACTCGGCACTTGATTATCATAACATATCGTCTACTGTTGAATGGTTTCATTCATCTAACAATTTAATTGCAAATTATATATCTACTGATTATTCCGTTGCTTTAATTAAAAGTTTGTAATTATACAAATCTATTTCCACTGCAAGCTAAGGTGTCCAGTTATTCAAAGGTCTTTATCTTTGATTTTAATTTGATTATCAAGACTGGAAATGACAAACCCTTTGATCATCTTGACAACAGCGAGATTTAATGCCATCTTTATCAAGTGTTTATTTATATCACAGGAATTATTTTATTGTGAAAAAACCCGGCGCACCTGATGATAAACAACGACCTAAAATTGGAGTGTTGATTGTAAGTATTTAGGGTAAGGTCTAGGATTTTATTAATTGCTAGGCATCGAAAGGATGCTAATTGTAAGGGTTAGAAGCTATAGTTAAAAGTTAAGGTTTGGTGAAGTGTGGGTTTAGGACTAGAAAATTAGTTTTAGAAATATTTTGAAAAAATGATATATTGAAAGCCGTTCTTTCAAAGGATGGTAAGGATAAGGTGTTAAGTTGGGGTTAGAGTGTAGGGTTATATTTAAGGTTAGGATTATGGTTGGGCTTAAGTTCAGGTGAGACCTACAGTTTGTTTAAAGTAAAGGTTTAACGTAAAGATTTGGGTAAAGATTAGTATTATGGTTTCTGATTACGGTTAGGCTTTCATGAAGTATGGATGTACTGCTACCCATTTACTCTGGTTAAAGTTAGACTTAAGTTCAGGGTGTAGATGGAGGGTTAGTGTAATGGATGGGCTTAGAGTTTATAATGAGTGTAAGTGTTCAGTTCGTTTTAATTGGGTTTAATACAACTTTCACTAACTGTTCAGCTCTATCACAGGATTTCTTTATTGTGGAAGAAAGCCAATGTGACCACCACTGACCTTTGACTGGACAATGAGTGTTTTTGTTAGGTTACGCTTATGGCTAGCGTTTTATAAATAATTGATGCATAGATAAACACGCAAAAGAATAAAGGGCTAGATTAACAAGTGCAGGTACTGTAAGTATAAGTTTGGTTAATGATTTATAATTTAATAATGGTTAAAGTGTTGTGAAATACGGTTAGGATTGATGTTAAAATTACATTGATTTTTGGGTTAAGATTGAGGTTAAGATCAGGGTTGTGGTTTGAGCTAGGGTTGAAGTTGGCCTTACGTTTAGGGTTAGAAATGGTTTAAGAGTTAAGGTTTTGTTTTGGGTTACATTCAGGTTAATGCTTTGGTTTGGGGTTAGAGTTGGGGTAAAGATTGGGTAGTTTATGCATTATGGCTAAGGATGGGGTTAGGGTTAGAGTTAAGATAAGGTTAAGCTAAGGACTACGAATGTGGTACGGGTTAGGGTTTTATGGACTACTGATATGTTGCTTAAAAATTGTAACAGTTAGGGGCGGGGTAAGAGAACGTTAATTTTGGGGTAAAGCTGGGGGTAAGAGTTCGGATTAAGTTTAGAAATAGAGTTAGAATTAGTGTTAAATTTTGGCTAAGGTTAAGCTTTATGGCGAAGGATAGAGAGGGTTAATGGTAAGGGTTTAGATTGTTTGGTTGAATTGAGTTTACGTTACTCAAACACGCGTTTGTTGTACCTAAGTTGGTGTTATCCCTGTAGAGGCTCTATGGTCTTCACCATGACTTAATTGATCGTTATGTGAAACTAATCTCTCTAGTACAATCTGACATATTTGCTGAGTCATAAGTAGTCGTTCCTATTCCTGGATTTGACTTTTTCCTAGACATGACAATGCGTAACTCGACGGGCACCTATATGCACCTCAATTTCTGTTTTTGTGTTTTTAGTTTTGTTTTGCGTTGTTTTGGGGTTGGGGTCAGAACTAGGATTTAGGTTAGGTTCAAGTTTAGGGTTAGATCCACGGTTGGGGGTTAGAGTTAAGTTCAAGATTTATTTCCAGTTTTTATTTCGTTCGAGTGTAACGCCATTTTCTTTAATTTTCAGTTGTATTACATGATTTTTTTTAATTCTACCTTTGACTCAAAAGAATGAAAGGTTTGAGTTTGATTTAAGGGTGAAAGTATAGAAAGGGTTAGATAATGTTAAGGTTTATGCTTATGTTTTTATGAATAATTGATATGCTAGACATTTACTCCATAGCACGACACTGGCAAGAATAGGGTGAAAAGCATGAGTTAGACTTAGGGTTAAATTTAGGATTACGTTAAAAATTATAATAAGGGTTAGGGCAACGGTTACTGTGAAGGTTTATCTTTATGGCTAAGGAAGGGGTTAGGGTAAGGTGAAGCTATGGTCTAGGGCTAAAGAGTGTTTCGGGTTTAATGAATAAATAATATATATTGATAATCATTTGCTTTAAAGAATGATAAAGGTTAAGGACCGGGCAAAACAAACAACAAACAACAAACAAAAACAAAAAACACTTTGAATTATCTTCCATATACAGTATGGCTTTAATCATCACATTGGTCAGAAATCTCGAATTTCGACGGAACAAAAAAATGACCATATTGACCATTCATTTCCAATACGGCTTCCAGTAGCTTTAAAGTTTCAGAAAAAATTGCATTTGCACATTTTTCCCATAAGCTCCTATGTTACATTAAGTGCTTTGGTGGTAGTCATTTTGAATATCAGATTTGCATAAAAAAGATGAACTTTGTAGCGGAGCGTTAAGTGAACATGGCGTCAATTGATCAGTAAAGCAGATTAAAATAATTACATTCGGCTCTTGGCAATGCAACTAGTCACAAGATGATCTCGAACTCTCAATTTGAAGACTGGATTTATGTAGCTTTTGGCATCAAAAACAGTTAATTATACATTAAAACTGTGTTTAGACCGTAAATATTATTAATTATCATTGAACTAGTAAAATCTTGCGACTAACATATGCAAACTGCTTTCAAAATATTGACCGTCTGTATCGAGGTATTTATAATTTATTTTACAGTTGTGAACACAATATAAAGATATCCTTTGAATGGCGTAGCTTGCACAAACCTAACAAATGTGATTATTTTTTATATTACCAATTGTTACCGTTCATGAATAGCAACATTTCAGCAGCAACAGCGTATGGCGTTTACAATTCACAAACACTCTATGCTATATCGGTAAACATATTGTAAAGACATAACCCTGCTGTTTAGTATTACATTTGTTCGAATCAAATATTGCTATTCTACCTAAGTTGAAGTCATCCATTAAGATGTTCTTTGGGCGTCACTGGCTTAATTAATCGTTATTGAAAATTCATCTCTTGATACGATCGGAAAGGAGTAGGGGCAATAAGGGCAGAAAATGGCCCCAAATTTAGAAAATGTTTAAATAATAATTTTGGCAACATCTTTTTAAAAAAATGTTGATAAGCTTGTACTTTTATAATATAAATCGTTTTCAGCATTATCACGTGCGTTGACGACATAATCGACCATTGCAGGCTGCATGTTTTTGTAAAAAAGCCGAAAACCATGAAATTTTCATTCGGTTTTCATCAATTTAACACCCTCCACAATGATGTACCAACTTTTTACTTAAGCATAAATCAATACATTAAAGATATATCTTGTTAAAAATCTTTTTTGGTAGATGTTTGTGGAGATTTTAATGTATTAAGATACTTATAAATTTATATCTTATTAACACATGCATTTTAAAAGTTGTTAAATCTTACTCGTTTTTTAGTTAACCCACATCAGTCGATAGATGACTGCCGATAGTTGCATGACAAGCATCTCTTGCACTTTTATCAACATATAAGTTAAACGATTTTAGGAATAAGTGAGTAAACCTGAAATTAATATTTTTTATGTTTCCTTTTTTCATATAAACTACTTAGCAAAATGTTGAAATATATTAATAAAGTTATCGTCTAGGTTGTACACATGTTGAAGTTTACATATTATATTAAGACAAGACAAAATAACGTGATGTTTATCGTAGCGTCTATCGTTTAGTCGCGAAACTCGAGTTCAAATCTCAATGGTAACAATTTTTTATAGAATAATTTGTTCCATGAAAAAACCTAATTTTTGTAAGTTAATATTTTTTCACCCACCAATTTTTTGTTTAAAGACTAGGTCATCATCCATTTTAACGCCTTATTATACAGTAACATTTTAAAGATTTTATTAATAACTTGGCAAATAATTAATTTTTTTAAATTTGTAATTATTACTTATATAACACAACAGTTGAAAAATGTTTAAAATAGTCATCGTCTGTTTTTTTTTGACAAATGCTTATTATTATAACTTATAATTATTATTATTCAGACAATATCACGTGATTTTTATCGTAACCTCTATCGTTTTGTCGTCATGCTGTGTACGTGTAACAGAAAACCCGAATTCGAATCTCAGTTGGGGCAATTATTCTCCTGAATCATTTTTCCGAAGAAAACAATTATTTGCAACTTTGCATTCACTTTTTATAAGTCCATCATTCATTTATCAGTTATTCTGAAGATTTTTATAAATAAGCGTTTACATACTTTATTTCTGAAACATAGCATTGTTGTGTTTGATCGTGTACTGAAGTGACGATTTAGACTATCCTGATTAGAAATGTGGTCTTCGTGAAATAATCATACAGTACGTATATTAATTGAGATTACAACGATGTATTTTTGTACTCTATTTTGCAACGTATGTAATAATTTATTTAATATATTCCCGGAAACGTATTTGTGATAATTAACACAGTATCGAGCTTTTCTTACACAAAAAAGATACATAATAAAGTTTCAGTCAAACAAACTCGTGTGCTTTAACTGTAGACTGACTACAGTCTTGCAGTGATTGTCAAAAAACTTCGTAAGTGTAAAACAAATCGTTAGTGCTGAGGTCAATGGATTTCCCTTTGATCTTCCAACACTTACGATAGATTTTACACTTTATTTACAGTTTTTGTGAAATACACTGCTGATCAACATTAAGGTTGCAGGCTGGGTGTACTCGATTCCAAACTTCATTGACAGGGAATGCCAATTTTCCTACTGAAGAGTGGGAGTTTTCACAGGGTACTTTAGCTCTCCCCCCCCAAAAAAAATATGCTGGACCCAAATGATATAGCTGAAAAATTGCCTAAAGAAGTGTTTTACGCCGTTTAGACCAAACAACATTATCTTTTCAATATCTGACTTTCGACACATACATTGGCATAATTGTCAAATAGGTTGGAGTCGAATGCATCTGGCCCAAAGTCAGGATCAAACTCACAATCTTAGTATTTACACGCTGTTTTCATTTAATTCAGTACACATTTGGTTTTACATTTGATTTATTGCTTACTTTAACTTTATTTTGTAGAATGTCTTTGAGATATTTAGATGTGTGCTCGATTCTAAAAGATCAAAGCCAATTGAAAGACCCAAACTTGATGGTGAAAACAACAAACAACTTAGAAAACTATTGCAGCAGACTTTTTTTGGACATAAGCAAGATCAATAGCAGCGGTATTATTTGCAACAAATGTAGAATCAACTGTTATAGAGAGAAAAGCAAGACTAATAACAAAAGATCTAGTAGACACAAGACGAAGATTATATTCCGCCGGCAAAGTATTGACTAAAACTTCGTGTAAATCACCGCCGTATATAACAAATACCAATTCCGTCTGTAAGAAAAAGTCATTCCAAATGTATTGTTTGCAAACGACGAGGTCCTTACTTCTTGTAGTGCCTACAAATGATTGATTTAACATATTTTTAGAAAAAACTTATAATATTGCCGTCTGGTGCCAGATGTTGTCCGGGTAATTAATGTAATGATAATTTTACATCAAATGTGGTTGATCAAATAAATCAAACAAGAACACAACAACTTTCAACCGTTCAGAAGTAATGCTCCTACTTTCACAAGTTCGAGTCATAGCATTGCGAAACAGCAAACAAAGAATAGATTTAGACTATCACCGATTCTGACATTGTAAATCTCACCGGGCTTTTAAAGACAAATTTTGATGACTTAATTTTAAACATTCAGAAAAGCAATTTACGAGATTCAAGTATACGCTCCGTGAGAACATGTACATGTTTGTATTGGAATATTTCTTATTAAACTTAAATCAGGTCAAACAAACTTTTATCAATCTTTTTTAACATTGGCAAAGACTCTATCCGTCGGTCAGTTTCATCAGCTGGAAAGTATTTAATTCACTATTTTGTACCGTCAAACTTGGGTTTCCGGCAATATCTCTCGGGAAGAGGTAATCAATACTCATACAAGGCCATTAGCACAATCTCTGATTGGTAATTATTTGAAAACCAGTAATATCAGTAGTGGACGGAACATACATTTATATACAAGTTTAAATTCCAACGCAGATCGTATAACATGTATAAACACCGCAACTATGCCTATGCCTATGGTATTTGTTACAACAATTTGTTGGGCACATCGTTATTGGACCCTATTACAGTGACGGTAAAAATAATGATGCCAACATTTTGCACCACATTATTCCAAATAACTTAGAGGAATGAAAGTCTGGATAAGATAGGACGACATTATGATTGTAGATCGAGGATTTCGCGATTCAGTTGATTTACGTTCAGAACTAGATGTTAAAACTGAAATGCCTTCATGTTTGAAACGTGGTGAAAAACAGCTTCCTGTTGAAGAAAGCCATATTACAAAGAGTAAGTAACAAAAATAAGGTGGGTTGTGGAATCTGTAAACGGGAGGATCAAACTCTGTAAGTATTTAAGTTTACCAAACAGTCAGTTAAGTTAGTTGGGCAATGACCGAATCCTTTTATGTTTAAATATTTATTAGTATATATAAAGTCCTTTCTTCATTTGTGATAAAAACGGTTAGGTTTGTACGTACTTAATGCAAGTTTTCCTCAGACTAGGAAATGTATTTGATGCACATAGGGAGCAAAAATAAACGATTTCTATAATTTATTTGTCAATTTGATTTTCTTTATTTGACATTTCCAGTAATAATAAAAACTGTGAATAGTTGTTATTCAGCACAAATTAACACCACGCAGTTTTTCTTATTAGATAAGATATTTTTAAGAAAATGACATATTTACATAGCTATACTTGTACGTTACCATTGCAACATTGCATTTTGTGTAATTGCATTATGAAATAGAAATTTATATCGTAATGCATCAATGGATCAGTTAAATAAAACTTGATTCACTTATTTTGAATTATTATTTACATGACTAATTTACCTACAGATGTTATAATTAATTGCTCTTTAACAAAATATTGTTCTTTTATCATTTGAGTTAATTATAGAGTCTTAGCTTGATGACGTCATATGTGAAATCCGAAAACTTAATATTGTTTTATGAAGTGCATGTCACAACCACATTTCTGACCAAATTTCATGAACATTACAAATGGGGCCATTTTTAGCCAGTATCGCCCCTACTCTATGTAGACTTTTCTCTTTTTCTTTTGACTTTTTTTTTGCTTCGTGCTGTTTTTGTTTGACCAAACCGGAATGTTAATGTCCCTTGAATTTCAAATCTTGTTCGGTCGATTTTTTGTGGAGTTTTAAAATTTTCACTATGTTAAACATGATTCGAAGAATCCTTCCGTTTTCAAACAAAAACCTATATATTTTTTTAAAGATATCTGACCCAATAATTAGTGTTATACCTAAGAGTAGATAAAGCGTTTTAATACCGTAAAATATCCGGACTATATTGCATAGCTTCCACGAAAGTACTCTGGAGATAACTAAAAAACTTCAGTGATTGCTGTAAAACGCAATAATTCGTAAGATTAATAAATTGCGTATTTTACTGGACATTGTAAACAAAATTTAACAGTTAATTTAAACCATTGTAAGTTCGATACTGCTTATATAATTTTGCCAAAGACCTAAACTACATCCCTGTGGATTTTCTTGCTGGTTATGTTCACGGATGTACTCAAGATCTGCGACAGAAAAACATAACACCAATAATGTAACAACACATTTAATTGTATAATTTGCAGTCTGTATTTTTAGCTACAGCTTAAGTGTTTCAGAATAAAATTTAAAACGTGATGAATCTACAAACGGGCTGTATCTAATTCGGTTTGATATAGCCCTTGGCTGTAACAGTGATGCAGCGTGATAAAAAATGATTTGAATTTACACAAAGACATACATGTAAATATATTTAAAGTTCCATTTGTCTTGTATAGTATTTAACATGTTTGTTTACTAATGTGTTCAATAAAATAAAGGTAATAGAAAACTTTGTGAAGTGCCATATCAAAATTACGGGCTGCTGAAGGACCTCATTTGCATGGTTTAGCTGGTAACAACCCTCGTCTTTTACTATGGCTGTCACATGATAAACGGTCCGTATCTGGTACTTCAGTCCGTAATTGTGGATACATACAACTTAAGTTATTATTACAGAAGTCGTTTTTAAGACATTATTTAAAATAGATTTTTGGAAATGAGATTCTTCATAGTCTAACATATCATAAGTACAGAAGACATATCTTTTATTAGATATCGCAACATTTAACAATTAGAGTTGGGGCCCAGGTGGCCGAGTGGTGAAGGTAGTAAGTCCTCATCTGTCTGTCAACATCCAGGCTGCGGCAGGGGGTGCTCAAATCTAGCGTTAATTGACAAAGGTTGTCAGTTTATTCAGTCTTCTTACCTCAATAAAAACTGAAGCTATGATATAGCTGAAAAATTGATGAAAGTGACGTTAAAATTCATTCAACAAACGAACAAAACAAATATTATTAGAGTCCAGTGTCATCAATTTGTTGATGTTTTAAACTCATTAATACTTACTACGAATGTACTATGTGGCATAAATTAGACACTACATCCGTTTTACTTTCATTTCCTTGAAAAACAGTTGAAATATTTGAAATTCCTACATCACATTGTATTTTGCATGATTCACATTTTCCGAGGCAAATAATAAATTATTTTAAGTAGGTAGGTTGTATCCTATGGCATGTTAATTTAAAAGCAATTTTTAAACATGAATACACGAAGCTGTCATTTTATTAACAAATACTATATAACAAATGAAGTAAACAATTATAATTATTTATGCATACCTAGAGATTGTACAGAGCCTATATTGTCCTTAAACACACTCCTTGAATTGCATTTCCATTTAAAATACGACATTTATAGAGGACTTTACATTCAATATTCTTTCCAAATTATATCATTTGACTCCTTAGATTTTAAAAAACTGATTTTGAATAGCTAATAATAAAGAAGAATTTGTTATTGCTCACCCCAACTTTTTTAACTCAAAAATAATTGTTAAAATGTAAAGAAAGAAACCAAGAATAAATTATCAATATTGAAGAACAAATTTTGTTGTACTTTAGCTTTATCACTTTTGCTTCATCATGGCATCCAGTATTAATTGGGGTAGGATGCCGGTGTACTGGAGAAAACCCCCGGTCTTCGTTAGGAAAACTGGCAATTATTGACAATATATGTTGGAGTCGAGCACAGCGTGTACGCAGTGTGACTCGAACTAGCAACTGCCGCGTTTATTTTAACTGCCGTGTTTTTAATTGAATAGCCACTTAGAATGTCTTTTCACCGCGTGTTGGGTTGCATAGTGTGCAAATTTCGAATGGAAGTGGATATATAAGTGAATAAAAATAAATTCTAAACAGTAAACAGTCAACAATTAAAGAAATGGTTTGTTAAAATATACAATAATCAACTAAAACATGGAATAATTCTTTAAAAAACATCGTTTAAGATTAGCAATAACTAAAACAAGTTTACACAATGTAATAATATGCATGACATTTTTTATCAGATTATTAATAATAAAAAAACAATTTTCGAATTTCTATTTCGATTTATATCACAATTTATCAAATGTCAAGGCTTTAACCATAACTAATGTGAGGGCTCACTGTGTTTCGACCAATATAGCTGGACAGCCCGTCCCTAGGTGACAGATAAGGGATGCCTTCTCGTTGCGTGGTTGTCTGGTCATAATACGGAAAGCCTGACCGCAGATCAACGTGTGTAACGTATTTGGACGAGTGCCACGCTCCTTGCAGTGTAAAAGCACCTTTTGTAGATGATTATAGGCTCGTTGAAGCTTCTACTAAATGCTAAATTTGCCGCCCCTTCACGTACCCTATACTTTTCTAGTGGCAGTCAAAAGTGTTCCATCTTTGGCAAATCGATTTATTGTTTATTAACTTGTTCTCCTCCTGAATATAACTGAAATACTGCTCGCAGAGCGTAAACTCAATCAAATCTAAAGAAAACTACCTCGACGTTTAACTCGATGATAATCAGATCATTGTGATAATAACTTCATCCAAAACTGTGCATCACAAGTCAAGACTAACGGAAACCTAACCCAGAAATACCCTAAGTCTAATATATACTTTTATGTATTTACTCCACATGCAAAGGCATTGTTAAATTAACAGACAACAATGACTGAAATTCTAGTCATTGAGAAACTAAATTGTTACTTTTACCATTTCAAATGCTATATATATAGATAAATATATATATACAAACGTCTAAGTATTGTGACAACCATATAATATATCTATCCAGCGGATTTCTGAAACATCAGAAATACAGGGTTAATATCAAATATTTATATATACGTCTACAAATTAAGCCCAACACTGTTTGAATTAGATTTTTAACACTGTCAAATTTTTGCTTTCCCTCAGCGGGATTCGAACTCACACCGCTGTGACACTGTGGCACCAATTCGCCTGCACTATGTCCAGCGGTCTAGACCCCTCGGCCAAATCCGCTATATAAATATAGCTTCATTAACCGGGGTGAATCGTAGACACAGACATAGTACATGTGTACTAGCGTGTAACGGTGAGGAAACTGATGCATTACCTATTCAATAATGTTACCATTTTAATTGCTATAAATATATATATATACACTAGTAACATAAGTAAACTAATACATTATCTATTCAATAATGTGATACTTTTCTGTAAGAAATTTACAGCCTCCAGGATTAACGATCTTAAGAATGTGCATCAGATAACGGATGGTTTTGTTCTGGATGCTTGTACTGTTTTTCCATTTCATTAGAATGTCATAATTCTGTTCAAACATGTCCCTGTTATATCTGAACATGGTTTCGTCTATCTGACAGAAGTCTATTCCCAGTTCCACACCAAGATGAATTGCACAACTTCGTATCTGTCTGGACAGATCCAACAGAATATCATTGCCTGGGACGTCTTGCAGTATCTTGTCTTTTAATTCTATAATAGAGTGAAATGATATATCAACTATATTTTACATTTTTGATTTTTTAAAAATACTACTTTTGTGCATACAAATATAATTTTAGCATTTTGCTGAAACATTAAATTCATAATATGAATTAGAAGCTTCATTCCCCTTTGGAGTTATAAAGTGGCAACCAATCTTTGCAGAGTCACGTGGAAGTACCGATTAAAATAGAAAACAATTAAAGGGATGTTAAGCTAAAGTATACTGAAAACACTACAACGAAAATTGTTTTGTTTGTTCAAATGGGTTTTAACACCAGTAAAAAAATACAGAAAGAAAAACTCACCAAGAATTGATGTATCCTCTCTAAATATCTGAAATAAGACACTTGTTGAGTTTGTATTGTTCACAAATCAAAATGTATGTATTTTCTCTTAATTTAAAATCGAGATCTCATTACTGTTATGAGAGACCCCATAAGTTAAGTAGGATAAACTCCATATAGACAGTTTTAAATGGGAAGTTTGTGATAGGTAGAGATGCTCATATACAATTGACATTGTTGAGAAAACGTCTTTATCATTGTGTGTATGAAGCCAAAGAGGGGCGTTGCTGGTTTCCAGGCCTCTTTAATGATCGATATTCATCATATCATACTTTCAACATAACAATTTATATTCTGCAAACAATATTTCATGTATCATGATTTCTTTTATCGACAGAAACTAGAAATAATACTACACGATTACCGTTGATATTACGATATATAAGAAGTAATTTGATATTTGATAATAATGGTTGATTAGCATCGGCGTGCAACCAGCACTCAGTAAGACCTCAGTGTTTACAGTGCTAATATGATTTTTCGACACTACCAAAACTGCCACACACTATGATCTGATGGTAGAAGATATAATACAACCCACGCCTTTCAAATTTAGCCTCATTTGTCGTACTGTACGGAAGTGAATCACTCCTGGCACTTGGATATCAAAAATAAGTTGCATATACAATCAACCACATACAATTTTTATATCATTCGTCAGGATCGCAATTTTCTTCTGTGTTTTGTTTTTAAGTGGTTCGAACAAATAATTTTTTTCAGTAAATTATCTTCAAACTTCCCATGAGGTAAGTTTTATAATCATAATTAAAAAATAGTGATTGAGAACTTATAATGACTAGCGACACATGTACCTTATGGTGATAGAAAATGGGTCACTGGTTTAACAGTTTGTCAATTGAGAAACAACTGTCAAAAAGTATTAAACAATAGAATGACCCCTTTGTTTAAATATTTTTTGGTTATTCATTTTACACCAACCTTGTTTCATAACCAGGGGCAGAGGCTCTCAAGAGCCTGCATCTTTCAAATAATTGTATATAGGCAATCAAGATGCCATTATCTCGATCTGTAACATAAACTAAAGGTAAATTTTTTACTGGAATAAACAAATACAATATTGCTGTTTGGTTTTAACAAGTCCAATAGTTTCAGATAAAAACCAATTAACAAATTTCCCATCGGTTTCTATGTTTATTCCATCAATGCAGCAATCTCGATTTTCCCATTAAATAAATAAAATAAATAATACATATCAATTAATTTTTGAATACTTTAAACACTTCACAAAATTTACATGTGTCTCTCTTCATCTTACTGACCTGACAAAGATAGTGTTTGTCATATTTAATTTCTGTCAGAGCTGTACATAAATCATTAAATGTAGGCTTGTCTGCTGAATTTTTCCAATGACATAAAATATCATGTTGTATCATCAGTGGATCTCTCCCTTGATGTTTATGTTCAAATCTTTCCCAGTCTTCCCTTGAAAGTCCTAAATTGATGATGAACTGATCAAAAATCTTTATTCCAATCAAACGGGCCAATCTAGCAAGATGTTTGTCTTCAGGGCATAAATTTAAAAACTGCTCGTCGAGACCTGTAATGTAGTCATACCATAGTAAACCGATAATTTTGTTTTTATAATTGACATTTTTGTCTAATTTTTGCCAGTTCTTTTAAACTATTGCCTTCAGGATACATGTAGGTTTATAGAACAAGTGTGGACATAGAAAAAAATATCACGCCTGCAATACTCATAATAGTAAAAAATTGGGAAAATGTTCTCTTTTGAGCAACACATCGCATTTTTAAATCATAATATACTTTATATTGTAAAGTTCCAATAACTGATATTGAACCTTGAATTGAGCTCAAGGACAGGATACACCTACCTACTATAGCTGACGATTGGCCAATGAATAAGCCGAACTTAACTAGGAATGAAAACCCAGAATGCCTGGCCGCCGTTCGTAGCCACTCGAGAAAAGCCGAACTATCACAAATCAGTTACGATGAAAAAAGGGAAAAAAGATAATTGCAATCAAGCTGTTTGAATAGGAAAGTGGCATTAATTTGTGTATGTTATCATAACGGAGAAACACGGAAATTGCCGTATGATGCATATAGAGATGTTTAGCACATTGCAATCTTCAATTTCTGCCTCTGACCTATATTTTGTGGTTGCCTGATTTGGCTATCTAAACATTGTGTACTTATAATGAAAAAAATCGATCTAGATGTTATAATAATCTTAAATAAAATTATGAATACATTTCCTGCGTACATGTCCTCTAGTAAGTTTTTTTAAATATAAGAATTCATAGTCCAAAATTCATAGCAAAAATTGATAGACAGTAAGTATGCAATTTAAAAAAAAAATTTGTCCTCATATTAAGTCTTTTCATTTATAACTATATATGAAACATTCAAACGATTGATAATTTTATATGGTAGTTTAGGCATACGTCTTCTGTAAACATTAAATATTTTATAAAAAAAACAGAAGATATTTTTATAGTTTTACCACAAATTTACCAAAGTTTCAGAAAAAGTGACAAATAGCATATAGTGCGTCTACAAATATGTAGGTTTTAATTTTTTATGGTTATTTATATATAAATCATACAAACTTACCTTTACAATCGATGCTACAGTTCTGATGTATCTGTGAGCAAATATTCAACAAATTAATTTCAATAAAAATCAATAAAAAAATATAACTCATGCTGACACATTTGAAAGTATAAGTGTACCATAATGTTTATGCCCCGTATCTGAAAAGGCCCTTATAGACATATATAGGAAAATGCATGTTATATTATTATCTTAAAAATCTTTGCAGAAGTGTATATTTTAGTTCAAATACTAAAAAGGTTTTCTAAACGTTATTGTTTCTATCTTTACTTGTTTATTTAAAGTTGAATTAACGATTGGATCTCCTTTTTTTCTCACTTGCTATGTCAATGGTTTATTAATTATTGTAGTAAACTTAAACCAGAGGCCATGAGCCACAACATTCACAGGAGTCACACTATTCCAGAGTAATATCATACTAATTATTGTAACCATATTTACATTTAATAAACTCATACATGATCTATCTAAGTATATTTGTTTGCTTCTGAAGCCATTAAAGGGTATCGGAGGTGTTTAATATATGGTTTTTATATAAGGTAAAAGTACATGTAGTTAAATAAATCAATATCTTACAGTTTTCTCATTATCTCCTCTTTGAATAAAGACAAAGAAATGAAATTGATTTAAATTCGTTTTACCACTGACTGAAATGCACAGACATTGAAATTTCTTGAGAAGATTTTTTATATTCCGACATGATCATATTTTAACAATTTATTATTTATCACCATTTTGGAAAAGGCATATTCTACAGTTGCAGGAATATGAATTTCAATTATCTAAGGACACTTTTCCCCAAGTATGATTAAAATTAGCACAAAAGGATGTGAACAGATTTTTAAATTTTGACATATTTTAACGATGACCCTTCAGGTCACTAAACTTGAAATCCTTTACAAAAGGATATTTTATGCTCTTTGCAGATTATTAAATTTTAAATTCAAATGTTAAAAATTGATTAATTATCATTAAAGAGGAAGTGGCATGTCATGTGAACAAACTTATACCCCAAGGATACTTTGTGACATGTTTGATTGAAATTGGCATAGTGCTAATGGAAGTGAAGATGAACATATGGAAAGCATGATCATTTGGACTGTATACTAGTGCAAATACCAAGGGTTGTCGGCTGTTTTAATTTAGAGAGCCTGGAAAGGATCTAAGTTGGTGCTGTGTTTGGAGAGTAACACACTCTTTGTCGTTAAATATCAAAAGGTATTGTTACATATTAAACCATTGTATCTCGAATATATACGTTACAACACAGTTATCGAGGCAGTTACATACCTTGTATGTCCAGTACAACATAAATTCTGTTTTATGTTCCCTACCATGACTACATATCCAAGGAGGTGGCTTTACTTTTGTGTCTGTTAGAGAGATGTGACAAAACTCTGCTTCACATTTCTGTACAACTTCAATTTCAAATAATTGTGCAATTTTTAATTTTGGAACCACATTTCCAAAACTATTGTGGTAAAACTCTAGACAACTTGTCAATGTAAGTGTTAAGCATTCTTGTACACATGATGCAACGTCTGGAGATATGAAATGTTTTGATGTTGCGTTCTCTAGACACACGATTACTCGATCATTATGTACCAACAGATGCAAGGTATTTGATTTGTCAATGCAAAATATTGCAGCTTTGTGATACAAACAAATGCCCCTTTCTGTCTCCTTTAGTGGCCAAACATTCATGGAAGCACCAATTAACTTGAAGGACAATGCAGACGGTATTGAAGATTTCAACAGTTTAAATGACAAACAAAGGGTTTTGTTATTTCCAAGAAGTTTATCAAAATCAATAGTTGGATGTTCTTGTTTTACTGCACATGGAACTAGATAGAAATCACCAGTACTCTCTCGTGTATTTGGTTCTACAAGTAGGTCAAGGTGAACAAGTACTTGGGCAATAAACTCTTTAAAATCATCACTAGGCATGTGCTGATGGAATTCTTTCTGTGACCATAATCTAAACAAATCTCTTTTATTTATTTTCCCATACTTTGCCATTTCTTTTAAAATTCCGTTTAGATTCCTGTCTGATGGCCAGAACATCTCATCTGTTATAAATGATCTCAAGATATCAACCAAAGTTGTTGGCTGTACTATGATGTACTTCCCTAGTCCTTGGCCTCCAAAGTACAGAATCTTTCCTGATGAATGTTGATCTTGTAAGAATTGATCTATTTGGTGTTCTGTTATTGCCAAGTCATCATTGGCTTTATTCAATTCCTGAAGTTCATTTTTCAAAATAATACTGATCTTGTTTTCTCTCATTGCATTCATTTGAAGTTCCAATGGAACCCACGCAATTGGCAGTCGTCTTCCCCATGATTTCTGTTTGAATGCAATATCGACATACTTTTCCTGCAATCGGATAACTTCATCATCATTAGCGTCTGTTGCATTTATAAAAAATATGTCATTGTAAGCAATGTGTTGTCGACGTTCATAGTTTTCAAACATCGTTGTCAGGCATTTATTGAATTCTTGGATCTTCTTTGACTGTTCATCCTTAAAAATGAATACATCAGTTGATAACATTAAATACTAATAAATGAGACACTAAAAGACGCTGTCTTAGGAACGTTTTTCTTAAATATTACTATGCATCGGTTTTAGAGTCGAGGTCGATATACTTTTACCGATAAAACATTTCCCGTAAATTGGGTTATTTTGGCGTCGGGATATTTGGCGTTTTTCTCACAAAAACCGTGTGTCTATTTTGGCGTATTTAATTAAGGTGTTTCATTACACTCTTTAAATCACAATATTGAGCAAAGTTATTACATGCGCTTTTATATTCATACATCTGGCAGAACATTTTGATTGAATGGCGATGAAGCTGTTATTTGTATTATCAATAACATCGTCTAATCAGTAGATGATGCCAGACATAATTATTTGCGAATAGATATTCATTCATTGTATTTTTAACAATTTTGTGAGAAAATTAGAAAAAAAGGTTAAATATACATATAAATGTTAGACAAATACGCTTTGCGTTCAAAAAAATAATTGATTAAGTCAGAAGACTGTGCTATATATATAACTTATAAAATGTTACAAAATATAAACTTTATTTGTTCGAGCCTTAGTCTGTTTCTTTGCTATTACAAATTTATATACATTTTAAAGTTTCCGACAAGGTGCAAATAGTATTGCTATCGTGTAGCAATAAAATTTATTTTTTGTCAGCCAAGTTCTTACTACCAAAGAACAGACAACATGAACATGAAATGTAAGGTGTCCGAGCTATTGTTTGCATAATAACACAGACGCAATACTTTGAAGAAATTGTTATTTATTCATTTCAGAAACATAGGAATTATATAATAATATAAAATGATACGAAGTAATTTAAAAAAAAAATCGACGATAAAATGCAAAGGTCCCATCTTGCAAACTTAACATAACTACATAAAACAATACGAAAATACACCAAAAT
Organism: Limnoperna fortunei; assembly: GCA_944474755.1. Classification (NCBI taxonomy): domain Eukaryota; kingdom Metazoa; phylum Mollusca; class Bivalvia; order Mytilida; family Modiolidae; genus Limnoperna; species Limnoperna fortunei. Next base: position 66,791,872 of record OX104117.1, read on the forward strand.
GTCGTCTATTGTTTATCACATCAGTTAAATACACAGTAAATCCATTATCCAACTGGTTTCATCTGTTATACTAATATTCATGGTTAACGTTTGTAACGTTTTGTAGTTGATATTATAAAGACGTTGATAATGTTAATGTTACGTAGATTTACGTAATAATACTTGTCGAAACGTATGCGCTAAACTTCCGAAGGTCACAATCGTCGAGCACGAACCCTAATTACCAAAGGACACAAACATTACAGAAATCATTTATTGGTTCACGATATAATAAACAAGGAGAACAACAAACATACGGAAGAAAAAATTGTTGTACTAGTATGAATAGAGGAAATCAAAATAATAGACGTACTGGAGAACGATTAAATAAAACCAGACATAATTAATTTTATAACAGAAATTTAACACCCCTAAATCCCGACAGAAATCAAACATTCCAAGGAAGCAACCAGAATCATTTTTTATACCAAACCACGAAGAACCAGGACACGATTTGGAAACATCAAGAGAGAAACCGAAAGTAATAAATTTAACAAACAAAGTACTAACTGAAACACAAAAAGATATATTAAGCATGGAACTTAATTCACCCCAACATATAGAAATTCTAATATACCGAATTATTAGCTGACACTATGGAATTTTGTCGAAAGCTTTGATTATCAAACAAATTTTTTTATGAAGAAAAGAGAGAAGACGAATCACTTGTGAAAAATAAAAGCACATATTGTCCGAGAAAAAAGAATAGAATGTAGCACTTGACGAATATTGCGATTACATCTCCAACTTTCCTATAACAGTAAATAATACTAAAAATGTACGTTCTAATCTTCTTTCAAACTGTGAATGGCAAAAATTAATGGAAATAAAACAAGATAAAACAATTGTGATAAAAGAAGCCGACAAGGTGAGTTATAATTAAATCTATATAAACATGTTAAATGCAATGTTGTAAGATAACAATTTTATACGAATTAGCGCCAAACTATAAACAAGAAAGAACGAGAAATCAATTAAAAGTTTTACTGCACCTTTAAGGCAAAGTCTAACAAATAAAAAATAAGACTATTTAACGGACTTCAAATGCCAAACTAGTTAATTGTAAGGTCTACCTAAAATACATAAATTTCAGGAAATTACAGATACATGCACCAATAGAAATTCTCAAATAATTACTATGAAAGCGCCAAACGATTTAAAACTTAGACAGATAGTTGCCGGTCCAGCGTGTCAAACACACCGTCTTAGTAACTTTTTGGATATCTTATTGAAACCCCTTTTAATCCTCGTCAAAAGTTTTAAAAGAGTCCATTTTGACATGCTGAATCACTTACCCGAAAGAATTGACGAAACCGGTTATGGTGTTTCCTTCGATGTAGTTAATCTTTATACCAATATCCCACATGACTATGGAATTACAGCAGTGGAATAAAGGATTAACGCTCAACCCGAATTAATACCGGATAGAATAGACAGGAACCTAATAACATCAGGTTTACGATTCATATTAGAAAACAATTATTTCTTATTTAACAATAAATTATTGACAAATATCAGGATCTGCCATGGGTTCCAAAGTAGCGCCGACTTATGCAAATTTATTAATGGGATACCACGAGCTAAAAAATATAAACGATCGGAACAATTATTCGGAAAAAGTTTGCCAACTATTTACTACAACATTGGAAAAGATACCTCGATGACGGTTTCATCATGTGGAAAAACTTTGGACCAATTCAGAAATATTCTCAACGGGATAAATGCCTACATTCAATTCACAATGGAATACAGCAATGATAAGCTACCTTTGTTGAACATTTTAATAATTAATGAACAAGGGAAAATACATACCGACATATAATCCAAACCAACGGACTCGAAACAGTATCTTTTATTTACAATGCCATCCGAAGCATACACGTTCTAATATGCTATTCAATCTTGCAAGGAGAATATACACATTCTTTTCAGATCCCGAATTACGAAAAATTACTAGATGGGTTAAAAGCCTTCCTTTTAGAAAGAAAATATCCGAAACAGTTAATTATGCATGGAGTTTATAAAGCGAAACAGATACCAAATGAAGAATTAAGCACTGTGAGAAGACAAGAGGAGAAAAAGGTCATAGCATACGTTTCGACAGATAATCCTAAAAAATCGGAACGAGATCCTAAAAAGAAAAATATCTTAGACCAATATAAAATCATTAAAAGTGAAAAGACAGACTTATACATTGAAAAGAATCCACTCAAAAATAGAACAACCAAAATCAAGAAATGTGGACGCCCTAACTGTGAAGTAAACAAATACTTAATCGAAAGTTCAACATTGACTTTTAAAAACGGACAACAGTTCACGATAAAAAGTAATTTTACATGCTCAGCACAGAATTTAGTATATATCATAATCTGTCGCGGCTGTTAGAAAAACTTACATTGGAAACCAAAAATTTAAGGTTAAGAATGACCGTCCACCGCCAACGAATACGGGATCTTTCAACCAGAAAAATTACTTTAAGCGCATGTAGATGAATGTGCTGGTGCTAATTTACCAAACTTTTATATATTCCCAATATATCAATGCTCAGACAACACCACAGATGTGAAAACCACACACATCATGGTTACTTACTATATGTGGTTAAACATTACAATTATTGTAAAAACTTCTTGACTTGAAAGGAATCAATGCCATCAATATTTAATACCAATATGAAACCATCAATATTTAATACCAATATGAAACGTGCAGTTTTTTAAAATTTATTTTAGTTAAAAATTATTGTTAATTATAAAGTATAGTTAACAGCGATAGTAAGAACGAAACAAAAATGTGGCGAAAATATACGATTTGAAACGTTATTATGCTATTTAAAATGGTTCGTTCTTTAATTTTAGTGTTTATATATTAATGTTTCTATTATGATGTGTACTTGAATACACTTCAATAGTATTATTTTGTGTATGTTTTGTGCACAGGATTTGATAGATTAAAAGAAATCAAATGCATTACCAGTCTCACTCCACAAGCGGTATGTGTACATATTTTTATCAATGTAATAGTTATACATATATATAGCAGTAACTGAAAGTAATAAAAAAAAGTACCGAACACAAATGAAAGTGTCAAAATTTATAAATCAAACTCCAAGAAACCGGCAAACTTGAGAACTAACAACGAAAAATATATCTACAGCAATGGTCCTGATTTGATACAGGCATTTCAAAAGATATAGTGGGTTAAAACAGATTAAATGCCACGCCTAACCTGCCAATTGCTGTAGTGTGTTAATTGGTGTGTTGATGAAAATGTTTGGGTATATTACTCAAATAGTCATTAATGCGGGTATCTAACACATTTATCGCACAACAATAAATTTGTACTGAATTCCAAAACTAGAAAAAATCTATGGAATCATATAATCAAACGAAATATTATATTTTCAAGAAGGAAATGGTATTTATAATAAAAACGCGGACGAGTCTTTTTCTTGTAACCTTGGTTAATGAATCTATAACGAAGAAATTGGTGATGTTTGCAAAACTAAGTATATACTCACTACAATCTCTTGAATACCTTATCAATTGAAACGCTGTATTCTGGAATATTGTTGCATGAGAGAGGAAAACTCACAATTTTGAAATTAAAATCATTAAATTCTTGTGATGAACTGACTGATGGCATCATATTCGAGGTGTAGTCTAAATATAATTTAGATGAGTCTGTTTCTGTGGTTTCTTTAATTTTCAGTTCTGATGGATATATTAACGGAAGCCACTCAACAATCTGAGGGTTGTTATAAGAAAGGACATCGGTCATCAATATATGTGAAATTTAAGAACCTAGCTATCGTATTGTCTTTAATAAAACGTTTGAAAATTCAGTTTAATAAGCTTACAGGAAAAAAACGACAAGGAATGGGGAACAGTTTGTAAACTCTGGAATTGAATTCCGATTTCTTGCTAAAAAAAGCATCCTCCAAATATTACAAATATTTGATAAGAAAATTAAGCATACTATAAACCTATTCTTAGCCGTAGCTTAATTTGCCTTTTTTTCTCTGGTAGAAAAATATGGATTGTTATAGCCTAAGACTACATATGGAGGCGTATGTGGAAGCAAAGGCTTTATATATGAGTTCTATGACTGATAATACGTTGCCAATAAAAATTTTCACAGTATTTTTGATACTCTTCTTTCACTATAGTCAATCACTCGGTCAACTAATTTTTCATTTATATCTTGTTTATATGAAGATATGTTAGTAAATTATTGTATAATTTTGTACAGACTAGATTTACTCTATCAAAGTATAATAGGTAAATGTTGTAACTATGTTTGAAGCAAATATGGTTTAATATGTTATCATTATAAGTACATCTATTATGTAAGTTGTTATTGTTATTTCAGTGATACAAAGTACAACAATGAATTAACTAGAAACTTGTGTTGTTGTTGAAAGCACGAAACCGGCAATTACCACATGTCTGATGTAGCAAATTTTCGACTTGGTATCTTGATGAAATATATTTGTAAAGGTCCTCTTATATAACCTTTTGTGATCTTGTAGTTATTTAAAAAATACTTTTCAACCGTCTGTTTTGTCGACAAAAAAATCGTTCATCTTCTTTCATGATAATAAGAGTATTCTGATTTTTTTACAAAAGGGTCTCAGTGTCTTCCAAATATAATGTTAGTATATGAAACATTGACGTTCTTCATCGATTTATTGTTTGGATATTTGCTTTACAACCAGCAAGCAGTATTTTAGCTATATTCATGACGAGCACAAGATAACAAACACTAAAATTTATTCTGGAAAGATGAACTAAGGACAAAAACTTAGACTTAGATCCATAACCCCGGGACACGTTGGACAGCTCTGTTGGTCGAGTACTGTAAACCATCCCAGAATGGTCCCAGCAATTCATTAAGAAACTTCAAATTCATTTATATCAATCCATAAAGAAGCTGTGGATATATTTGTGTTCTTCCGTGTCCATGTATATTTTTATAATAGTTTACTTTACCACAGTAACATTGAAAAAAGTTTATATAAATTTTTTCATAACAACATCATGTACAAATCTAAAATCAGAACAATTAAGATATTAATAGTTGCATCAGTGAATTGTGACTAAGTCTCCCAAACGAAGCTGCCCAAAGATAACTCCCACATATTAAAGATAAACTAAAACACAAATCACACAGTTGTCTTTTGGGATGGTAGATCTCAATAGTTTCAAGTTAAATTTATTTGGTATTTGAGGACAGTAGTGTATGTGGTTATGGGGTTGGGATCTCAAGGGTTTTAAAGATATTATAATAAGTAATTTTAAAGGGGCTGGGCAAGATCCCCTCCGACCCTCCCATGGTACCAAATGATTCGTCTTATCTAAGGAGTTAGAATATATATGGTTATAGGGTGGGGATCCCAATGGTTTTCAAGATATTAAGAAATTTGTCATTTGAGGGGGGCAGGACATGACCCCCTCGGACCTCCCTATGGTACACAATGTTTTGTCTAATCATAAGGAGATATAATATATGGTTATAGGGTAGGAATGTTAACTATATTTGACATATTGTCATTTGAGGGGAAAGACCCCCTCCATCCCTCCCATGGTACTAAATGATTCATCTTATCATAAGGAGTAAGAATATATATGGTTATAGGGTGGGGCATGACCCCTCGGACCTCCCTATTTACCAAATGTTTTGTCTAATCATAAGAGGTAATATATGGTTATAGGGTAGGAATGTCAATATCAATTTTTGAGGTATTTGGAGGATTGTGGCACGGCCCCTGAGGGCCCCTACATTTGAAAAATGGTTAGGATCCACATCCCATAGAGGGTCTATCACTGTGCAAAATTTGAACAAAATTAGTGAAGTTTAAAGCACAAAAGTGCCCCGGACAAAGTTGGCGGCGCGAGAAAGAATAATAATAACTAGTGCTGACTGTGTTGGGGATGCCAAACACAAAATGTCTCCAAAACGAACATAGATGTGAAGTCGCCTTATGCTATTCTATATATATACCAAGTTTCGTGCAAATCGGTTAACTTTTTCAAATTTTTCCAATTTTCGGTGGCGGTCATTTCAAAAATGGCGGCCATCCTGAAATTTGTTTGATAGGTTTGAGAACGCCTTATGCTATTCTATATATACCAATTTTCGTGCAAATCGGTTAACTTTTTCACATTTTTCCAATTTTTGGTGGCGGCCAGTTTGAAAATGGCGGCCATATTGAAATTTTTTTCCACCTATCAAGTCCACTCTGATTTTGTCAAAATAAGTTCAAATTTCGTCGAAATCCGTCCAGTAGTTCCCGAGATAATTTTTCGGTACCATAATGTGATGGCGGCCATTTCGAAAATGGCGGCCATCTTGAAATTTACGAATAGCTTGTGCACACCTTCAATAACTTATCTACCATAAATACAAAGTTTCGTACAAATCTGTTGGGGCGTTTCCGAGAAAATTACTGGACAAGTTCATGAGGCAGAGAAAGAAGAAGAAAAAAAATAATAATAAGAAACAGAGTAAAAACAATATGTCTCCAAACTTCGTTTGGGAGATATAATAATAAGAATAAGAGAGTAAAAGCAATATGTCTCTAAACTTCGTTTGGGAGACATAATAATAATAATAAGAAACGCAACAAAAACAATACGTCTCCAAACTTTGTTTGGGAGACTTAATTAGTGTTTCATTAGAAAATTTTTGATATTTATGTGTTCTTTATTTTTGGTGACTGGAGTATGGTCACAGCCTCCACAAAATTAAGGTATAACAGTATTAAATGCGGATAAAAAACACATTTTAAAGATAATTTGTTTGAAATCTTTTTCCAAAAGGTACCTTTCATTTATTAAGATTCTATCTGCAAAATCGTTCAAAATTTTTGGTTAAAATAATCAACAGTGAATGAAATCGACAAAATTCCTACCCGTTTTTATTTTTTGAATAGGCTCGGTTTTCCCTCAGTTAAGGAAGTACTATTTCCTGGTCAGACAAGAGACCGGAGCGAGATTAAAGGAGAAAGCAGAAATGACAGTATCTAGAACAATATGACACCAATAATTCGGTTAAATTTCTCCTGTGGAAATAAATATTTTGTTATTTTGTAAATGATTTTTAGTGTTTTATTTGCCTCACGGTATTATCATGACCATTTTGTTATCATTCAGAAAATATTAAAATCAGCGAAAACCGCGAGGAATTTTAACGCCATATTTGTATGTCATTTCGACGAACTTTATACTTTCAGATATATTTTATCTTAAGGCAAAATTCCACACTTAAAAGGTATAGACAAACCAATTAGTTTTTTGTCGACTTGCGCCATATATTATTTTTGATGTGAATCCCCGGATATTAACGAATTACGTAACATGAAATATAAGCAGGTTTTCGGAAAGTCAGCGGCAAATTTTTAAACGGTCCCTTTGAATAAGACCAATATACGCCTGTATTATGAAGGCAGTATTCCTTTTTCTTTCATATTCTGAAAACATAATGTTTTAAGAAGGCAAAGAAATACGTCATAATTTCGAACATGATGAATAAGAATACTTTTGTGACCCTTTTTCGAACACGTTTTTTTCACGCGGACATCTCCGGCTTGTAAGTGTCCTCAGCTTGTATTTTACAAGAAAGTCTTTCATTTAGTATTAAAATAATACAAATTTTCAAAATTTAATAAATATTTTTTACTACCCATTCTCTGTTAATTTGGGGTCCATGTGTTACAATTGTTATGTAATCACAGGTGTGATAATAAAATGGTTCAATAAACGAAAGTGTCATAGGTTGTCTTAAGGTACATCAATAGGTAGATAAAACATCTGTCATCATTTAACTTGTCTAATTCTTGAAAGCTACAACATCAAATAAAACCAAACAAGTTGGCTTTGATTATAACTCACTAAGACTAGTACAACTATCAAATTTAGAATTAATAAAAACTGATCATAACCGTGTCGACGCTTTTTTGCTAACTAGAGTAGTGTCAAGACTATCGTTAATTTCAAGTCAGTGAATATCTATGTTTTGTTCTGATAATGCCAATAGTGGTATTGTGTGTAGTTTTCGTCCACTCTCCGAAGTAAATAAAATTTTAAAATGAGGTAAAACTTTTGTTGTAAATAAAATGTCATCAAATAAAATTTAATACAGCGTTTCGTCTAACGATAATGCAATATGGCATTTTGGTATATTTTATAACAAATTGAATTTACTATTTTAATATTTATTGTATTATAAATTGAAATTGTTATCAAAAAATGCTACATTTGACAATACTTGTTTTGGCACACGTGTTTTGCTTTTTTATATACGTTTATTTTGTAGTTTTGAGTGTTATATTTATTTCTGTGGTTTTATTTTATTAAAAATTGATTTGTCATATTCAATTCTAAATAATTAAAAATTATTTAACATCAACACATTAAAAAAAAATTCTTCAATGGAAACTATATATATTCTAAAATTATTCCTGCCATGATCATTAAAATACTTTTTACCTTATCTGGTTATCTTTTGTTGGACATTTATCGGTGCATTTTAATGTTAACCCACATAGAAATTTTTGGAGCAGCTACTGCTAGAAATTGGAATCAGTGGCCGAGTGGTTAAGGTAGCTCATCATCTACTATTGATCACGTGCCTGTTATCACTGGGGTTGGGGGTTGAAGAATAACTGGGAGCAGGGTGTGCTTGGCTCCATCCTTAATTGACAAGGGTTGCCAGTTTTCTTGCAAAGATCGGGTTATTTCTCATGTACTTCCCATTTCTTTCCCAACACAAATTGGACGCCATGATATACCTAAAAAATTGCTGAAAGTTTTTTTTGGCAATAAACGTGTTAATAAAGCAACAGATGTTATATATTCTACAGCTATATCAAAAATGTAAGTATAATGCATTTTTAACAACTTAATGAACCTGCGAAATAAATTGAGCAGAAAGGTTTTTCCTGTCTTAGAGTTTATTTAACACTTTGAATTAAGATATTTCTATAATTATTCAATATTGATTAAATTGATTATAAATGCCATTTCTTATATAACCTGTTTCGTAAAACGACAAAAAATTAAGACACTTTTTCTGTCGGGTTGTTGAGTCTGTGCTTTAGAACAGCCTATAATTAAGTCCTTTACCTATTCTACTAGGAAAAACGTCTTGCTTTTTATAAAAGTACGCGACATAACATTTAGTTCTTTCGCTACAAGATTTGGGCACTGAAGCTCTATTCAGAATTCACCCCGTGAAAAAGACACTTTTTTCTAAGCACCACACACCTCATCTTCACAAGTCAGGGTTTCTGTGTCCACATGTATCAACGAAACCCTGAAAAACTTAGCTAGGGGATTCCCGGACAAGAAGATTTTCATATGACGTCAAACCTTCAAAATATCAACCAATGAAATTGCTTGAAAGAAGCAAGTGTTTGGCAGCGGTCATTCTTACACATTCTTGAGTGGGAAGAACTAATAAAAAACGCGGTAATAACAAACTATTAACACTACTGTACAAAATAAACTGATTTTGACATGGTCTAAACAACACATCCGTTTGGTTATTTTACAATCGACATCGGGATATCCCCTAACAAAGTCGTGAATGAAAGCTAGTTTTTGATTGAATACATGCAAGTATGATGTAGCCAATCAAAATAGTGCCTTCTAGCCCGGAAATTCCCTAGCTAAGTTTGTCAGGGTTTCGTGGACACATGTGGACATAGAAACCCTGACTTGTGAGGATGCACACACCTTGCATTCGCAATTTCTGCTACTATAACATTCAGCAAAACTGTAAAGGGATTAATAAGACAACTTTGTTGCATATTATCAAACAATATTTTTGGGATAGTATTACGAGTAAACGCCCTTGGATGATTAGACGATTCTGTTTATAGTCTAAACTCATAAACTGTAAGTCGTAAACGGCTAGGGATTTCAACAGTGATCATCTTAAGATTTGACCTTGCAAAAGGCATCAACTTCCGGTCTGGTTTGTAACTCCTGTTTTCGAGTCACTTCCGGTTGACAGTCCCCAGAAACAAATGTTTTTGGATCCAAGACATGAATTTCTGTCAAAAGACATAAGCTCCTCTTTTGAAACAACACTTCAAATGCTATGTCTGATATGTATTTTAATGCATTCTAAATGGGTCAAACAAGTTTAAGTAAAACAACTACTTTGACTTCCTTATTTTCCTCTAATATTGTTACACTTAATGTAATAACTAGATAGATTATTGCATGGCGTATTCTATATCAACCATGGTATTATTTGTAATCGTTAATAGCAACCTATATACATGTATCAGGTTTAAAAATAAATCTATCCAGTAGTTTCAAACAAGAAATCTTAACTAACAGAGAGGCAACTCAAAACGTAACTCATCAAAAATATGCCAAATATAAGTAAACATGTCAAATAGTTTTGAAGATATGCCCTGGACATAATATGAACAGAGTGATGGAAGGAGGAAAATACGAAGAACAGATGGACAAAGTGGCGATTCTATCTCCCCACCTCAAAAGGCATTAATACAAAAGGTTATAAAATATGGTTTGTAACACTTACTTTTAGTACTGAATAACATGTACATTTACCTTTAATCCCAGCTTACTACTTTATCAGTTCTTTTAAACGACTTTTGTAGAAGGTAAATATTTACCTGCTTTATCTGGTCTCTGTGAGTTGCCACAAACAATATTACAGGTAGAATGTCATCATCTTCCCCACAGTAGGTCAATATGGAGTCTACCCAATGCTTCAAGATTGCTGAAAATTTACAGCTGGGTTTTATTATTTAGCAAATAACATTCCATATTTACAGTCTTTAGAGTAGGCACCTTTTATAGTACTCTTTTGTCTTAGTTTACGGTATTTTGAATTCTAGGTTTAAGACCTCCAAAAGCTATAAAGTTCAAAAGGTTACCAACAGATAAACAGACATTTTGATACTAATTGCCATAATATACACACGATAAACAACTTACACTCTGTAGTTACATCCCTTTGTTGGTATTCTTTTAATGGATCCTGCAGTTTTTTTCGTCCATCAAAAATCAGAGTGAAGGTACCCTTTCCTTGTATGAACAACTGGTGTGTCATATCATACGATTTTTGACCACCAAAATCCACAAGATCGGATGGGGCTATATGTACTCTATAGTTGCCTTTTCTTAACTTCCTCTTTATATCTTTATGAATTGAAATAAATTTAACCTCAGATAATTTCTTTTTTTGCTTTTGCTTCAATGTTGCTCCAATCGTTTCTTTTGTCGTCTGAACATTTTCATGGAAACTAGTTAACAATGGAACATTTTCAGGAGATGATTGTCTAGGTTTTGATCTTTGTGAATCAGGAATACCAGTCACAGCTTGCTGTTCCTCAGCAGTAACATTATGCCTTAAATATATCAAAGTCTCATCTTTGTTCGCCTTGTCCTGTTTCATGTCTGGGCAACCACGTAATACTTTTGCCAAGACATCACGGGTCTCTTTACCTTAAATATCATAACGTGTTTATATTAGATATCTGTCAAAAAGTTAATTTAAAGAGGCCTACTATGTTTATCAGACATGATTGTTTAAATAGTATAAACAGCAAGTATTGGACACCTAACTTAAGTAGGCATCTTTAACTAAGTCCTGTAATGACAGCAATTTACAATTTCCTATGGGCATAAACACTATTTTTTATATTAAACTATCAAATGAATATTGCACTTTGGTTTCAACGTGGTCAATGGTTTCAAATAAGGTCATTAAGACATTTTCTTAGCCATAACGTTTTTAATGTTGAATTAATACCTGCAGCCACTTTTAAGTAAGGATTCAATAAACAACGTGAAAGAGGTTCATGCAATAAACATTATTTAATTAGCTTTGCAGTTTCTGAAACGGGGCATTTAAAATTCTTACTATAGGGTCCTTTGTTAAACATTCCGTAATTTTAGCCCCTTTAAAATTCCTAATGTTCTGATTAGCATACACAATATATATGTTATACAGTTGTTTCAATTGATTCAACAGTTTCAGAGAAGAAGCCTTACTCATATTTTCCTATATAAAAAGACGGCATTTTGGATTTTCAATCAGACTAAATGACAACCTTTTAAGAGGCCAACCCAATGAGTAATGAGTAATCAGACAAAATATGGATGGCTTCAACCAGCTTTGTAGTTTCTGAGCATAAGGCATTTTTCCCATAAGGTCCAATCTTAACTAAGTCATGTGGAGGCAGTCATTTTGAATTTCTGATTGACATAAAACATAAGATCTTAAATACTGCTTATAAGTTTTGTTTCAACTGGTTAAATGGTTTCAGAGATGAAAAAAAATTTTCCCCCATAGGGTACCAAGTTAAACTATGGCCTGCAGTACATGTAAAAGCCATTTTTGAATTTCCCCATTAGAATATAAACAAATGGTTTAGGGGACCATTTGATAAACATCCACATGCAATACGGCTATAATCAGCTTTGCAGTTTCTGAGAAACATTTAAACATTTTATTTCGAAAAGAAGCTTTTTTTATTCACTTTTTTCAGGTAAGAATTAATCATTTTTTATTGCTTTCCAACAGTGTCCTTTGCTAAAATATGTCCTGTGATTGCAGCATTTTTGTTTTCCAATGTGAATAAACAACCTTAGCACACCGTAAAATGATAAGGATAAGATCACTTTACGGATGGATGAATCTATCTGCACCGGTGTGACTGATTTGTCATAATGGCTATATGGAGAACCAAATAAAGTGATTCTTAATATAATTTGTTTAAACTTTTCTTAGTTTAGAATATGATAACTAAGAAATCCCATTTTTTTCACATACAGTGCTATATAATCATGTAGCGAAAACATTATTATAAACAACTTGTGCCGTATGAAAAAAACCTGTGAAGACATTTCCAAGATAAAGTTCGACAAGTAGACGATAGACGCACGGACTAAAATTAGAATAGGACAATACCTCTGTCATAGACAGACGTATAATAAAACAATAAACTTTCTAAAGGATCTTTATTTACATTTTTTTTGTTTTAATGAGCACAATGGTTTCAAGGAGGAAGGTTACTTGGTACAAGTTATAAACCACGACAACGCCAACGTACGCAAAGCACTGTCAACAGCTCAAACTCGGGTAGGTAAGCTAAAACACCATTACAATCTAAATGGAAAAACTCGTGTTTGTTTGCATCAATTTAATTTAGTAAAATATGCGATACACTAAAAATGCCATTGCATATATGCTTACGCAAATAACCTTTTGACATATATGCTTATGCAAACTTTAAATTGAAACTATACAATTTTAAATCCTGTGTTCATTTCAATGATTCATGGCATTAAATAATAATGGTACCACATAAGTATATTTTATTGTTTTAAATACCTATTTAGTGCCTCAGCTTCTATCAAAAATACAATATCTTGTTACCCGGGTGCTTAAAATATTTTGGGGAACTGCCAAAGTCTCACGTCCAAATAATGTTTAGTTCATTTCCAAGATTTTAAGACACTTAAATAGCTACACTATTATATTCTTTCTTGTAATATATTTATAAAATACTTAACGAAAAACAAAAACAGAATCATAGCATTATGTTGTCTTCATATAAAATTTATGTTTCATAATTCTATTTCACTCGGTGGCTGAGTGGTAAAGGTAGTCTACTATTTTCCACGTACCTGACTTTAAAGGAACCATTTTCTTGTTTTTCACATCTATTCCATTTCTCCCAAAAAATATTCTAAGACCGTCAGTTGATTTCCACTTCAGTGGGATTTTATCACCGATTAGGAGGCTTGCTAATGTAGACTTGCCAACATTACAAGCACCAGCTAGATATATACGATTTCCAAATGATTCATATGTACCACCAACGAGAAGTGATTTGAATGTCGTTGAATCCTTTATTCCAGTCAGTGAATCATCTAAAGAAAACATTTGAATAAAATAAAACATATCAGAAGAGAAACATATGCTTAGATGCAATATTTGTACAAATTTGTATGTATAGAGGACACGTTATGATATCTGAAACGCACAAGATAAAGTGGTTTTGACTTAAACATGGAAAATGCTCGAGCCGCAGGCAAGGGCATAACTTATGTGAAGGGAAAACCACAGTCCCGAGTGCTGTCAAGTATCGTGACAATGCCCGCTATATAAGCAGCATTTATATTTCATTGAATAATTAAGAAACATGTTTCAGACTGTATTATTTAATTTGTAGTTTTTGTTGTATGATGAGAATGAGGACCTCACGAAATATATCATTCTTGGGGTATTTTTCAGGCTATATACAGGTCGTTTTCAACGCTTTTATGATTTTGTTTCATTTTCATTTAGATAGTACATGATTAAAACGCATAGTTTTAGTTTTATTAATATTAAAACATTATTTTTTGTATTTATTTTAATATATTTATAGACCAATCAACTTATTGTTGGATACAAATTTCATACTTTTAAAGAACATGTATTTATAAACATCAATAAAGTTATAGCATATTTGACACAAAGAAGTTGTTTTTATATTTTGTTGATCAGCGTAAAAATGATGTCGGCGGTTAACTTAGTAACATGATATATATAACAAATAGACGAGAGTGTGCTATATCAGATTATTACCCTGAGGAGAACATTGTTGACAATGATTTGTTGAAAGGTAACAATCTGGTCTATCACCCTCCCATCAACGTTTTTGATCAGATTACACTAAAGGATTTTGCATTCTAATTGATTTATGTTTGGAAATTTGTACCTGAAATGTGTTATTTATAAAGTTTAACAAGTGTGATTTGTTTATGTCTATTTTAAAGACCTCTGAAACATCCGCAACTATTTAAACACAAATGTTATTGCTTGATCCATTTCAACTGCTGTGTGAAGATAAAAATAAACGTGTAGATCCACAAGGAGGTTTTGGATGAGAGGGCAACATTACAAAAAAATTATCTGATGAGCCCGGGTGATAGAGTAGATTAATCACAGTACCCAATGCTTGCTTACAGTAAGTGTAATAAATCGCATTGACATAGAAGAAGTGGTAACTTAATGGGAAATATTTGTCCCCCACAGGATGCTATATTGCACTCGCAAGCTCATGCAATATGAAACCTGCTTAGAAAATATTTCCTGATATCAATTCAACAACATTTAAAATGTTACCCAGTCATGCATGGTTAATCAGTAACTGATCGACCGTTTTGAAAATTTGCTCGCAGGTTTATCTTGCTATTTGGAACAGAGATTTAGCTAAATGTAGCAATTTTGAAGATATTCCCAAAAACTATTGTCTGACCTCTGGTTTCGATTTTGCAAATATGTACACAAACAAATGACATACGAATGAAAAAAATTTACAAATAACATAAATGTAGAAAACCCAAATGTCATGTGTAAAATAAGCACAGTTATACATTTGTAATTATATTTTAGCTTACAAACTGTATTTGTATGAAAAGTTTTCTATTTCATCATTTAAAAAAAAATGCAAATGCAAAATGTTGATCTAAGGCTGTGTAAAGGAAATTTATTGTAAACTAAAAATAACTCTTTCAAATATGAGCTGAAAAGATCCTTTTCATATGTCATAAACACTGATTTTTTAAAGACAACTGTCTAAAAAGGATCTAGTGTAACCATAAACAGAACAAGTTTACCTGACATACATGTACATCGATCAATTATGTACTTTTGAAGCGGTTAATAAGCTTTATATTGACCTTGTAAAATGACATTGAACGACGACGAATTCTCGTGTAAATATATTTCTACAAGGTCAATATAAAACGTATTATTGATAGAAAATATCACCCCTTTGTGCAGAGTTCGTATTATTGATTTATTTATTTAATCTAATTTGCGATTGCAATTTTTGCAAAATCTTCTACTTTAAAATGTCTAACCATTTGTAAGAATTATACAATAAATGCTTAATAGACTTCATTTCTATCATATTTTAATAATCTGCGATGTAACCAGTTATAGAAATTTCATCAGTTAGGTAAACAAATAGACCACGTGAACAAATTCCTCTTTCGCTCATATTTAAAAAGACAGACAGGTTAAGAGGAAGCACATTGCAGCAATTTAAAAAAATATGAGACCGTTTTAAAATCACCCGTCTTCAGCAGGAGCAATATACACAAGAGTGTGAAGGAAAAATTCATATACATATATAAGAAACAAATGCATAAAAAAGAAAATATGAAAGCATTGAAAATAAATTTCTGAGCTGGTTTACGAAGTATCATAAATATAACTTCAAAGCCATGAGTTGTCAAAAAATAAAACATGCATATACAAACGTTTGTACTGATAAATAATTAAAGACATTTTTAGAACAGAGACTATGTAGAGGGCATCATGATGGAATTTAGACCAGTTATTAATTGGAAAAAAATATAATACATTTATTCAGTATTAAACTTGAAAGGTCATTGACAGCAAACAACTTTCTCCATATTTTTGACCTAACTAGAGCATATTTTTTACAGTGTGCAAAAATAATAGTGATTATCACTCACTGATAATCACCGTTTAATGGGAGTGGCTAATTGGTCGTTTGTTTATTTAAAGGCGGTGCTTACTCAGGTTTTTGATAGCACCTATAGATTGTTAGCTTCTATAGAGTGTTGATCTCAAATAACGGCATCATTGGCACTTTTGATCGTCTGAGCGGTAACTGTTTACAAGAATTTGACATCCCACCCACCCATCCATATTTATTGTCTTCTCAACGAACACATTACTGCCTTGAGTTTTTAATTAATTTTCCAGAATAAATAGACATCACCTCGATCTTCAACAGCATTATGGACACCCTATGAAGCAGACATTGGAGGACAATTGACATTTTGCAATAGACTTTTGATGAGCAGAGATAGACAGTGTAAATTTCTATGTTGTCATCGAAAACATTAAGACATTTTGCTTTATTCACTTATATGCTATTAATTTTGTAATGAAATGTATTGTCGCAGCGAGGTTATTTAAGGGGGCGGATTCCTGGGAGACTCGTTCGGATCTAAGGTTATTCTGACCCGGTTATTAGCCTTTAACCTACGGTACCGTAGGGGGGCAGGTTTGAACAATTGTATACAGGGTGTTTACCCGGAGTGTATACGGATATCTTCAAGTTATGTATGTAAATTATAATGTTATATCTTCTCACGTATACCGGAGGGATAGCTCTGCAACTGGTACCAGTTGGGGGTAGGGTCCCCTATGTGAACCGAGGGGGCGGTGTATTAAATGGGTAATAGCAGAAAGCTTTAGATCTTAACCATTTTTCTGTCACCTGAATTGGTTTGGCCATCTTTGTTACCAGAGAGGCACTGACAAGCCCTTTACTTTGGTGGTCGGTACGTCTCCCGGGAATCTGAACAAAATTTTATGCTGTGGCCAGATCTTCCAATTTTATGTTAAAGGAAATATTTATACAATGTAAAATCCTTACTTATGTAATAAACGTGTTCATCTCAACATTCTATTTTAGTGTTTATATTGGTAATCTCCGCATTAATTTATTATTTATATGGAAAATATCAACTAAAAACAACGACTTGCCGTTTTGGGATTTCGAAGATCACCTGACTCTATAGTTTTTTACTGAGGAAATGAAAGTATAGTATTTGTTGTACTTTATATGAGATGTTTGAAGTTCTATAACTTGCCCGCAGTGAGACTCGAACCCGCAACCTCAATGTTGACAGACCCGTGATCAATAGTAGACGAACTACCTTAACCACTCGGTCGCTGAGCCCCCTGATAATTGTTTGTAAACATTTTCTAAAAGTAGCAGAAAGTGTATGAAAGTAATAGGCATCAATACACTAATGCATAACGCTATTGGTGCGGCCAATTCACTGAACAAAAGCTAATATAATTAAAAATGGCAAGTTTAAAGTGATTTGTCAAGATAATTGTGGTAGTAAATATATTTTTAAAAAATCTTTGGTACGAATGTGCACAATATATAAGTTTTAATGCATTTGAGGGAAAAACCAAATTAAGAAAACGTAGGGTCCATGTACATCATGAAAGAAATACCCCTTTTCACCCTAATTTTTCAGCCAGAAAAGCGGTGCAAAACTAGATTTTTATTCATACTAAACATATGCTGTCTTACTTTACATTAAACTAATCTTTCCATTCAATAAACAGTAATCAAATAATGGTATACCCATACGGAAAATAACTTAAAAAGACAATTGCACAACTTACCTTTGTCAGATTTTATAACACTACCCTGTGAAGACATCTACAATACATAATGGCTGATTTAAACACTTCATATTGTAATTTTTTCTACTTTCTAGTAAACATGTTGTTTAAGAGCTATTGCAAGTTTATTTAATAAAGTTTTAAAACGTCGTTTTCAAATTAATCGATGAAGTCTTTATGGCAACAATAACTCATCTGACTGGTAATAATTAACAATTTTACAAGTGGGGATTTTTTTACGTCATAGGTGTGGTTGATTGAAAGTAGTAAAAAGTTTCTTATCAATTTTAAGAAGCAACCTAAATGCACCCATGTTTCCTTTATGTTTTGTTGTTCGTTTTGCTCCTTATTTTGCATTGTATGTATTTGTCTTAATCCGGATTTCGCAGAGTCCTATGATTTTTTAAGTTCAGTTTTCTAACCTTTTACTAGTTTTACATAAGGCCCAGAATATTCCCAGGATACTATCTGACATGTTGGGTACGCCAGGACATCCTGTCAGGATAGGACCTAACATCCTGTCGGGTAAGCCAGGACATCCTGTCAGGTTAAGCAATAATCCTTTCACGTAAGCCTTACATACTGACAGGTAAGCACTACATCCTTTTAAGTATGCCATACATCCAGTCAGCTGAGCCCTGACACCTTGTCAAGTAATTTTAAATCCTTAGAGGTGATCCATGTCATCCGTCAGATGAGCTCTGACATCGTGTCAAGTAAGCCGTGCATCTTGTAGAGTTAGCCCTACATCATTTCAGACGAGCCCTAGCATCTTGTCAGATATGTCCGACATCCTGCAATGTAAGCCCTACGTCGTGTATTGTAATTCCTAAAATGCTGCATATTAGCTCTTTATCCTGTAAGGTGAGCCCAACATCCTCTCAGGTGATCCCTGACATCCTGCCCTACACCCTGTTAAGACAGCACTGACAGCCTGTCAGATGGGCCCTGTGATAGAAAAGCTTCAACGCAAAGGGTAACCTGAGTTGAGACGTACGAACAAACGAACACATGATCGAAAATAAATATTTTCCCCAACTTATGTTGGCGTGACATAAAAAGACTAAGCAGTCAGCTCTGATTGACAAAAAGACAGATTGGCTAATTTTATATACCCCAAATATTCTGGATGGTATAGTTTTCACATTTACCATATATATAGTAAAGATACCGAGGATTGTTCAAGAAACGATAGATCAAAGACAAACAAAATAATAGTTAAAAAAACAAAGGGGTCAACAAAAAAACAAAAAGTCACTCAATACACAAACCAAAAACATAGTAACAAAAATACTACTAAAAACAAGGGGTAAGTCCCGGTAATCCAGATGGGTAAATACCTTTTTCCTACGCCTGGCATCCGTCGTATCACTAATGTAATTTTCACTAGTAATTTTCGTATGCGAGTTTAGTCAAATTCCGATAAGAAGGAGGAAAAGTAGTTACAAGTAACAGAGACAAATCAATTGTTATTTGTTACATTGATATTCATTAACGCTTAAATACGTTATGATAGCGACTGTTGAATTCTCCAATTGATGACTTTAATCAACGCCATTGTGAACCCCTGGATAAGTAAATGTTCTGCCAGCAGTGACCTTCTATCAAGAACATCTAGATAGGATAATACAATTCTAAAGTACCTGATCAAATGGGATATGAGGCATACATTTAAGCGTACAAATGTGCATTACCCATATCAGAACCGTAGGGATAGTAAACAATCAATACACACTGCAAATCAATGCAATATAATTGCAAGTGAAAATAGAAGAAAATACAAAAACTGCTAAAGCAACGCTAATGATTAAACAAAACTGGTGAAATACGGTATTCTTTAAGGGGTATCATCTCTAGTTTTACATATTGCAGCCATCATGAATCATTCATATTTAGCAATAAGTAAAAGGATAAAATGCTCATAAAATTTAACAGGAAGCATGTCATATTTCAAAGACTACTCTAACATAAAAAAGATTGGTTCTTCATCTGGAAGTATTAAATAACTCTTACATCACTAGGGAGAGTGTCAGCAGCAGGTGGTAGAGACTGTATGAACTTCTGTGCCTCTTTCAAACTGTTGCAATGTTTAACAGCTTCTGAAGCTTGTCTGACATCAACACCACTTCCAATTAACTAAAGATAAAATAAACTTATAATACACCAGATGATATTCTGGTGTTTACATTATTAACTAGAACATTTTTTTGTTTGTCCAAAATATTAAAATATACAGGGAAGATCACAAACTTTATATTCATTTAAATATTACGTAAGTCCACCCTTAAATTATGACAAAGCGAAATGAATTATAATAAAGTCACCGTTGGCGAATGTTTCATTTTTGTTTCAGCACAGATCAATTACTTTAAACTGTAATTAATTATCTTGTAGTTACTCATTCAAAATGTATGATTTCATCTGATGTAACCATGGCTCCTGGTTTTGAGTCACCATGGTCTTTTCACTACTGGCTAAAAACATGACCGTATATACCAGTTGCAGTCGTTTTTTGTCTGTCACTGAGATTGACTGCAAATGACTGCAAAAATGTCTGTAAAAGACTGCAAACGTTGTGTAAGACAATAATTTTTACTGTGACAGTCATTTTATGCCTGTCACAGACATATTTTGTCCGTCACAGACACGGCAGTACCGTTCTATCAGTCAAAAATGTCTGTCACAGACATTTTCTCCGTTGTATTAGACAAAATACGACTGTCACAACGCCTGGTTATAATTATTGTTAATTTATAAACAGCGGTCAATTAAAACTTTAAATTTTAATTTGTTTTATGAAAATATTCGTAATTAAACCAAAAAATCTCTACTTCGAAATTGTGCTCTCGCAAAGTTTACGATTAAAAATGTTTTAACGCCTGGTAATTATTATTTTTGTTGTTGTTACACATGTCAATTAATTTTTTAAATGTCAAGTTATATTATAAAAATGTTCGGAATTCAACAAAAAATCATCTATTGGAAATTTGATTATCTTCTACATTTTTATAATAATATTTTCTGCAAACAAAGTTAAACAAAATATGATAACATCGCTTATGTATAAAGTTTTGTCGAAAATTATTTTAGAATGATAGTTAGTATAAATATGCTTAGCTATTTTAAATACAATATGTAAAAAAAATCAAATCATGTTTGTTTTCTAAAATATCAGGTAAACATAATAAAGTTGTTGATGTCCACGGGGCGCTTCCGATTTAAAGAAGGACACGGGTGGTTAATTTTGTTACAGATAATCCCGCCTCACTGATCAAAGTTTGCGTGTTTTAAACATTGGGCGGCATCATTCGATGTTTATCGTTAATCCAGATCAAGTTTTAATATTGTGTAGTTTTATAATGTAATAAATCGGGACTTTCTGTTATGTAGGTAGTGCAGTTGTGTTTGTTTTTGATCCTCGTTTGAGTGAAAACATTACACAGGTGACGGGTAATTAACAACACTAAAATCAGCACGTGCCGATACAAATGAAAATATTTCTAAAACAACAAAATAAAAATAAAAAAATTTGGTAACAACTAGATTAATGCATGATTCTTTGAAATTATGTATTGTTTGTTGTGATTACTGTTATCCTTCACATTGTTAGTGCACTTTTCTCCTTGGAAGTGCACTAACTAGTAGTTTGCGGCATTTCTACGGACCCAATTACATTTACAGTTATAGATTGTACGGTTGTCTTGTAAGTAAACTTCAACCCCTATTGTTCTACAGAACAAACACTAAATTTTAAATGTGTTTATTTTTGATTGTCTACATGGACTCAAAAATCATACCATAGAAAGGCAAAAGTACCACAGAACAAGTAACGGACACACTTTATCGAATGAAACTGAATCGAGTGCGCCGTTGCGTGCTATCGTACAAATTTGACATGAATTCGAGAAAAATCATTCGATACATGTCCATCGAGCAGTTGTAGGTAAAGTATTTAGTATATACAAATATAACTGTGTTTGGCAGTTACGGTGTCTCTGTAAAAAGAAAACGGAAATTTTAGGCAACACACTGTTAGAGTTTATGGTTTCTAAACAAATACACAAATCGTCTCCTTTGCTAAAGCTTTCCCCAAATGTTGTACGATTTTATTTGCAAATTTGCGTGCTAATAAAGTATTTATAGGTTATTTACGTTTTTTGAAAAGAGATGCGTTTTCTCGTTCATATCTCATCGAAGGGCGTCAGCCCTGAGATGAGATGACGAGAAAATGCATCGAGTTTCATAAAACCTAAATTATATGTTTATCGCTGTTTTGTAACATTGTGACGTCACAGTGTTACTTAACGACGTCTTGACAGCGAGCTGAGATGGGTCCATCTCAAGCTAGTAGAATGAGATGGAATAATATCGCACACAAAGATCAAAGGAAAATACTGCAAAATAGCGATAAAACGATGTTATCATTAGTACATAGAACATTTATCGTTCGTACGACGTTTAGGCATCATTCATACATCGTTAGTATATGGTTAAACGTAAATCGTTTTTCTATCGTAGAACACATATCACATATTACGTATAAATTATATATAATACCTAAAATCGGCCCTAATTTAATAATTTAGGGTTGATTAATATTTGATCAATGTACTAATATAAAAAGGTTAATAACTTTTTATCGTTCGGACCGCAGGGCCATACGAAAGTTGTATTACCCGATCTCACCTCCGATCTTCTGGACCAGTAAGCGTGACTTCTTCCAGCATATGTTAGACTGACTAGTCATACAGACTGTTCATACTGGCTAGCCATACGAATTTTGCTTTATTAAATAAAATTGTACCGAAATGGCGTCTGTGTTGGTTTTTGTATCGATTATCGGTCAGCCGTATTGTCCCTGGACCCTACGGGTCTCGGGACCTATACAGCCAACCTGGAATCAATACCAGGGCCAATACATATTCAGCCTATTAGTAACACTGAAGCATGGTTTTTCAAGCGTGCTTGGTAAGATTTTGCGTTTATTCTATCGAAATGTATATGGTTTTTACATCGTAAAACGAAATTAATCATTATATATTTGGATAAGGTTTTTTGAAAACCAGACTTTGAGTACACCACGAACATACGAACATTGTCCCTGCGCATATGTACACGAGTAATAAATATATTCAAAGATATATACATGACCTGACAACACCACAACGAGAGGGTCTCCCCTTTCCGCCAAGCGGGGACGCGCTGGGCTGTTCTGTTTAACAAATCGATAACAGCTACTCATGAAAGACTGCAATGAAAAAAATACTAAGTAGAAATAATTGTATCAACAACGTTTACAACTTTGTAAAAGTTCATTTTTTATTATTTTGAAGTAATTATTTCATTTTCTATTTAAAATATACCGATGGGCTAGTAATTCTAGAAGTCCCTGTGTAGTTTAATTCTCTTGCTTATTTTGTTTCGTGCTTGACATACTTTGTACGACTAAAAGCAAACGGCGCACTCGATTCAGCTGCATGCGATATATATTAAACAGATCGTCGGGTCTTTCTGGGGTATTTCTTTGGAATAATTTTAATTATCTCTATTGCTTGACAATAAGAAAAATACACCTTTACAATTGAGTGTTTTGTGTGTACAAAGTTCAAAATTTACCATTATTACATTATTATATTACACAATATCAACCCTTGTTCTGCATAATCGCGGAAAAACGCCGGATGGTGTCGCAAAATTTTTGAACAGCTAGGCGATATTACCTGTAACCTAATTAACAACATGTATCATTCTTTAAATTGTACATGTACAATTTTAATAGTCTTAACTAAATAACCGGTTCCATTTAAACAGTAGATGCAGCTTAGAAAACAAACATCATTACTTTGGTTTTTTTTAATTATTTTATTTGAAAGACAGAAAAAATATAACGAATAAAATGTCAAAATTTAACGTATATAGACGTACTAAATAAAATACTAACAGTTTCCGAGATAATTAAATAAATTGTCGATTTTATTATATGTATTTTTTCAACTTAGTCCGTGTTTTAAGAAAACATTATTGTACAAATGTATAAAAGACAATCAATATTATGGCTTTTATTCGGTTTTTATTTTCAACACCTGTGTAAGTAAACCATTTATAAATTCAGTTTAATAATTCTAAAATAAGGAGAGAACAAATGCTAACATTTTCGGCAGTCTTCATTTTTAGAAACAGATTTATTAAAACGTACATTTATCTTTAACATTACTATTTAAACTAGACAAAGTCGATCTAGCTTTTGTAACAATTTATAACGTTTTTCGTGGACTGTGACCTCGAAATTTGACGGATTTCCCCCAAAATCGATAGGCTTCTTACCAACCTGATATATAACAATAGCCCAAAGTTTCATTCAAATCACATGCAAACTTTTTTAGTTGTCGTCCAGAAACAACTTTTTTGTACAAATTTCTAACGTTTTTCGTGGACTGCGACCTTGAAATTTGACGGATTTCCCCCAAAATTAATAGGCTTTTTACCAACCTGATATATAACAATATCCCAAAGTTTCATTCAAATCGGATGCAAGCTTTTGAGTTATTGTCCGGAAACAACTTTTTTGTTAAAATTTCTAACATTTTTCGTGGACTGTGACCTTGAAATTTGACAGATTTCCCTCAAAATTGATAGGCTTCTTACCAACCTGATATATAACAATATCCCAAAGTTTCATTCAAATCGGATGCAAACTTTTTGAATTATCATCCGCAAACCAAATGCGGACGGACGAACGGACGGAAGGACGGACGGACGGACGGAAGGACGGACATGAGGACCACTATATACCCCCGACTCTGTCGAGCGGGGGTATAATAACATTTGTAATCGTAATTGTGCTAACGAACAATTTCCTAATAGAGATATTTTTGTTTAATTCCGAACATTTTAATAAAACAAATGAAATAAAAAATATAAATCGACCGCTGTTAATAAATTAACAATAATAATTACCAAGCGTTGTGACAGTCGTATTTTGTCTGATACAACTGAGAAAATGTCTGTGACAGACATTTTGTGATTGATACAACGGTAACGCGGTTGTAACAGACGATTTTCGACCGAGTTAACGGAAAAAATTACTACGACAGACATTTTTTGACTGATACAACGGATCAGACAAATTTTGACTTCGCCAACAGAAAAAATATCTGTGACGGATTAAATCTGTGACAGGCATAAAATGACTGTCACAGTTAAAATTATTGTCTGACACAACGTTTACAATCTTCTACAAACATGAGATGCGTAAAAGTTAAACCAAGTGTGAGAAAAAGGAAGCAACCAAAGATACCGAAGAGCGTTCAAGAAACGATAAGTCAAGGACATACAAAACCTTTATTATTAACAAAAAAGAAACAACAAGAAAACAGTCACATATAAAAAACAAAAACCACTTGAGTCACAAGAACCCCACTAAAAAAGGGATTTAGTCCAGGTGCTACCTAAGCAACTTATGCTCCACGTGAAGCACTTGTCGTATCACCGAGGATGAAATTTCCGTATTTGGTACTATCTAAGGGTAGTCATAATCCAGTACAAAGGAAGGAAAGTGGTTAGAACAAATAGAACACATCAATTGTAATTTTTGTCACAGATATTCCGTACAAAGTTATGATGGCGATAGTAACATTTTCTAAGTGATAACTTCGATTCAGTCTTGTCATTTTGAACCCTTGATTGAGTAGTTTTCTATAAGCAGAGACCTTAATCAAGAAAATATGGATAGGAAATATAAGGTCTTGAGTACCTACCTAATCCAGAGGTGCATGTTCCATATGCAGGTGCTTCTGAGATATTGCCACACAAAAAATGGAAAATTCACAATATGAGTGTTACAATCATCCATTTTGTCGTAAATTTTGGTTTTTAACCTACTTTTATTTTCTAGGAGTAGTCCAAGGTATGAGGCTGTCACTGTAGTGTCTTCAATTTCAATCAAGTTTAGTAGGATATATGCGATAAACATTGTTAACGCATTTTGGATAATCAAATGAAAGCACGTCATTAATACAGCAGAACGTGTAATTAAGGAGAGGTCTAACAATTTGTACTAATTTTTAGAAACCCTTCTATAAAATCCGCATCATACGTATATATGCACAAGTCCGCAAAAAGGAAAGCACACTTGGCACCTTTTAGAATGCCGATGTCTGTTGAAATACGAGCCCACAAAACATGACAAAAATGTTATCAGTTAGAAATTCAAGCATTCTGATGATTTCATTAACAGAGAACATTTTGCTAGAATCAGATTTGTGCCATAACGAAATATGATTTGTACCGACTTAAAACCAGATATTTGTATGTAGGTCCTGTCATTTTCTTTTAGTAAAGCAAACTTGCATAATTTGCTGTAATTGTCGTATGTTAATTTGGGAAAATCAGGATCAAGGGTTGAAAAGTCAAAAGTTCTAACGCTATTTCATAGAGTAACTTAGACTTGCATGTTCTGAATTTTTTGTATCCACATCTGATTCACTGGAGAAGTTTGTTCATAGCCCATTTTTAACCATTGACAAAATATATGTTTAAAAGTTTGTTAAGAATTTAGAAATTATTTTTGATCCATCTTTTTAACATTTTTTTCAAAGGGAAATATTAAACTTCTCATCTATAAAATACAAAACGGATCCATGATTTTTCAGTAATTTCTGTTTTGGAAGTGTCGTCCGGGTGTATGTTGTGTACCAGCTTAATTGTCAATATTTAAATCTGCTAAATTCAAGACGATCATCCCTCGAATAATTTTCTTTACTTAATCAGTTAATGGATGTGTAAACGTTTTACCAAGTGAACTTTAAGTGCAATAGACAAATTTATAATATCCACATAATGTTTGGTTAATATGTCCTGTTCACCTACATCATAATTGTATAATCGCATTCATTTTTAATTGGCTAATCTCTTCCACTGCCACACTACACTATGTTAGAATTTTATACAGTGTAAGATTCATACCTGAAGTCATCATGGTGTGTTTGCTTTAACCTTTTACACAACGTTTTATTAAAATCAAATGTCATCATAGTGTTCGGTGTCCAATACACTTCACTTACTCTTGCACATCTTTTAATTCATACATGATATCGCCATAGTCAGTGATTTACGCATAAAGTACACCTTCATTTCACTTTATTAAGATCTTACACAGCCAACGATTAATACCTGATATTAACATGGTGTTTGCTTAGACCTCAGGTTTTTCAATGATAATGGCCTGAAGTAATCATTAAATTACCTTAAAAGTACTATCACTTTAATATTGAAGTTTTAGTGTGTATTATTTGGAATAAAAATAGGCTTACCTGTAGCAGTATTTGTGTTTTTTCTTTTGAAAAATACAATGCAGTACTTCCCTGTAAGAAAAGACATATAAAACATGAAGAAACATATACCAATATAAACAGGGAAATGTCTACAAATAACTCATGTTTGCTAAAAACTATATTTCTTTTATAACAAAAATTATTTAGAAAACTTCAACATTTTTGGTTTAAGAACATTTTGAATAACATTGTCTTGTAAAGTTATTAACACGTTACGCTAACTTACTAAATGCAAACAAATGACATCCATAATACTTCACGCAATGTTTACGTAACTTAAACCCAGTGCGTTAAAACAGTATTGACGAGATCATGCAGGGCGTTGATAAGTTTTAAAGATAATTAATAATAACTCAATTCATGGGGATGGGTCTTAACCTTCGAGCTAATTATTTAACTTGTGTTGACGACTAATTTTAGTGACTAATTGTATGACTTGGGGTCTTGTGAGCAGGAACCTTACGAAAATGAGAACTCGTGTGCAGTAGAAGAGTACTTTGTCTTGATAAGAGAACGTATGGATTGTTATAGGGTGTGGATTTTGAGGAACCAATTTTGTAATTTACAATTACATGAAGATGTATGGATGGACTTGGAGAATTGACTTATTTGACAGACACATTATTAAGTCGCCCAAAACAAAGTTTTGGCCACTTATTGTTTTTGCACCTTTTTAAAATTATGTCTCTAAAAAGATTGCTTGGGAGACATATTGTTTTTGCTCTGTTTGTTATTACGTATCCCAAACGATGTTTTGGGAGACATTTTGTTTTTTGTCCGGTTTCTTATTATAACCCTTTTTATTTCTACTTTTTTCTGTTTTCCTTTTTTTCCGTTCAATCTTGACCGCACAGTTTCTCTGAATTTTTAAACCCATATTTAGAATTTCAAAATGCTGTCGTTTCTACAGAAACAGGTGTCATTATGTTATATTATTATTATTATTATTATTATTATTTAGATTTGTACGAGCATGATACTTGGCATAGAAGTGTTTAACATTCCTAAATGTGCATATTGGTTTTGAAATTTAAAAAATGGCCGCCTAAAAAATCAAAACGTCATCCGATTTCGATGAAACTACAGGTAGAACTTGGTAACCTGAGTGTACCACTAGTTTTGAAATTCTGTCCTACTGCCTATTTCAAAATTACGGCCATTTAACTCCAATGCACAACCTTGTCCGATTGCAACGAAATTTTATATGTAACGAAGAATGTAATGTGACCTTCATGTAGGGAGACGTGAGGAGATCTTTTGTGACTTGCAATCACAATAAGCTCTAGTTAGTATTATTAAGTCACCTTAAACATAGTTTTGACGACTTATTGTTTTTGCATGGTTTCTTACTATTGAGTCGCCCAAAACAAAGTTTTGGCGACGTATAGTTTTGCACCGTTTCTTATATATTATTTACGTTTTTTGAAACGAGATGCGTTTTCTTGTCCATATTTCATCAAATGGCGATAGCCTTGAGATGAGATGACGATAAAATGCATCGAGTTTCAAACAACGTAAAAATCTGTTTATCGCTGTTTTGTGACGCCACTGTTTACTTAACGACGTCTTGACAGCGAGCTGAGATGGGCCCATTTCACGCTAGAAGAGTAAAATGTAATAATACCCCACACAAAGATCAAGGAAACATACTGCAAAAAAGCGATAATAACAATAATAAAGTTTGTGAAACATATTGTTTTTGCTCCGTTCCTTCTTATTTTTTTCTTCCACTTTCCGTCAGGATTTTGTCCGACTGTTTTCGGAGACCGTAAATTGGATCGACATGAAACTTTACACAGAACTAGGTCATGACGTAAAGTGGTACCTTCCAGATTTACAATTGTTTAATTGGCGGCCATCTTGAAATTGCAGCCATTTTGAAAATGGAAAAAATCCTTAAAAATCCAAAAGTTAACGGATTTGGATTGAAATTGGACTATAAGTTGAGTATGTTATACTGCACAATATGACGCATATGTCGAGTTTTTATGGGGGCCATTTTGAATCCAAGATGGCTGAAAATCTGAAAAATGCTCCGATTTGCGCAAAACTTGGTTTTCTGGTAGATAAGTTGCTGTGAATGAATATTTGAACTAGTTATGATCCATAAAATCATAATCATTTTTAATAACTATTATTATTATTCCACTTCTCCAAAACCTTAAACTGATCACTTTTAAACTTAGTGAGGTTATAGAGGATCACTTAAAGGTATGCACTTAACTGTCAAACTTTTCAAGATACACTGATACAGCTGACAATACTCAGCATTTCTCTCTAAAAATGACGCAAACGCGTAATGGCGGCCATTTTATCACACTTTCACTTTAAAAATTAGTCCATGAATAAGACATGAATTTGACCGATCAATTTTAAACTTAGTACAGTTAGTAAGGACCACTAAAAGGATTTCAATCAATTTTTTGAATTTTCAAGATGTCCACCAAAAGTATATTTCTTAGATCTCTATTATGGCTAGGCAGAGGCAGATTTCAATGAAAATTGGTACACTGATAAAATCCTGAGCAATTTTACTAAAAAAATTGACGCAAACTCCGCCATTTTGTAATGGCGACCATTTTACCACACCCCACCTCCTAAAGTCAACTTTGTAAGTTTCAACGAAATTTGATTTCTAGGCATATTTTAATGCACTGATTTAAAAGAAATACTTTCTATGGGGTTTGGGCGACTTTTGTGTTGGCATCCCTTTTAATTAAGTCGCCCTAAACAGTTTTGGCGACTTATTGTATTTGCACCGTTTCTTATAATGCCTTTGTTTGGGAGATATGTTGTTTTTTGCTCTCGACTGTTGTTTGGGATATATGTTGTTTTTTGCTCTCGACTGTTTCTTCTTATTATTTTTTTTCTTCCACTTTCCGCCAAGATTTTGTCTGACTAATTTCTATGAGGCCGTAAATTGGATTCACCCAAAATAAGGTCATGACTTGAAGTTATGCCTTTAAGTTTAAAAATTTTGAAATTGGCGGCCATCTTGAAATGGCTGCAACTTTGAATTTTGACTGACAAAATTGAAAGATGCCCCAATTTGCACGAAACTTGATTTCCTGGTAGATACAGTTGCTGTAAATGTATGTCTATACTAGAGGGTCCACAAAGGGTTTGGGAGCTAGTTATGATCCATAAGATCATAATAATGTTTAATTATGTCTCCCAAACGAAGTTTTGGGTTTTAGGAGACATATTGCTTTTGTACGGTTTCTTATTATTGTTCTGCTTTTTAAATTTTTTCTTTCCGTTCAATCTTGTCCGCAAATTTTCTCGGAGATGCAATGTCCAATCAAGATGAAACTTTGGGAACATGTTAAGGTTGACCTGAAGTTTTACATTCCATATTTGGAATTTTCAAAATGGCAGCCGTTGAAGAAAAACGTGCAATTCTTAGATCTCAGGAATGGCCAGATCAAATTCAATGAAAATTGGTAAACTGATAAAGCTTACTATCTTGAGTATTTCTGCCAAATAATTGGACGCGCACGACACCATTTTGTGATGGCAGCCGTTTCACCACACTCCCCCCTAACGTCAACTTAGTCTCATTGTAACGAAATTTGACATGTAGGTAGATTTTAATTCACATACTAAGAAAATCTTGGGTAATTTAGGATTTTAAACATGATCAAGAATATAGTGGCAATGGGGGTTCGTTTGGGAGACATTATGTGTTGGCATCCCAACACAATCAGCACTAGTTATTATTCTTTTTTCTCTTCGATTTCTTAATTTTGTTCGCATATTTTCTATGAGATGCAATGTCAAATCAATATGAACCTTTGGGAACATGTTAAGGGTGACCTGAAGTTTTGCAATCCAATTTTGGAATTTAAAAATGGCAACTATTTTCAAAATGACCGCCGTTGAAGAAAAAAAGCAGTTATCAGATCTCAGGAATGGCCAAAGCAATTTTAATGAAAATTGGTATATGATAAGGTTGCCTATTTTGAGCATTTTTACCAAAATAAAATTGGGCGCGAACAACATCATTTTGTAATGACAGCCGTTTCATCACACTCCCCAATATCAACTTAGTCCCAGATTTCTGGAATGTCCAGAGCACTTTCAATGAAAAATTGGTATGCAAATAAAGCTGATTATCCTGAGCATTTTTGCCAAACAATTAGGCGCGAACGATATCATTTTGTAGCCTTTTCACCACACTCTCCCAAACATTAAATTAGTCCGACTGCAGCGAAATTTGATATGTAGGTAGATTTTAATGCACAAACTAAGAACATCATGTGTATTTCATGTGTATTTGGGGGGTTTCAACAGGCTTAAGATTATAGTGGCAACGGGGGTTCGTTTGGAAGCATTTTGTGAGACATCCAAATACAATCAGCACAAGTTAGTATTATTATTGTCCCCGACCCCCGAACGTCAACTTAGCTCGATTGCAACGAAATTCTAGATCGTGAGATTAAACATTTCTCAGAGACGCCTCAGTATAATAAAATAAAACTTGGTAGAGTTGTAGATCGACATATTGATGGATGTATGCATTTCCCGTAGTCCGATTTCAACGAAATTTGGTATAGAGGTGGATTTTATTATTTTGTGTAAACGCTACGTAAGATTTGCACCGACGCCGCGTTTCAAAATGGCGAGGAAAAACGTCAAATATTCAATATTGTCCAATTTAAACGAAATTCAATGTGTAGAACGACTTTAATGTCCTGGGTGGTACGCAATATAATCCATGTTAATTTGGGGCGACTTCTGTGCAGGCATCCAAACAAATTATTTATTGTAAACCGAGGTAGCACGAATTCGGATGACTCGTCATTTTTTCTATATTTGTTTGAACAAAAAGACCTGTTTTTAATACTTATTTCTCATTTAAAGGTTCATTTTATTGTAAATTTATTCACTATGAATAACTCGAACTAAAATTAAATCGTCGGTATGGAAAAAATTAGGTACAAATAACGAAGCAATTATAATTAGAAAAAATTAACAAAATAACAACTAATTATTGCGTCATTATTAGTAATTCGCTTTAACAGGTAAATATTCATTTATTGTTTTCAAATTATCAAATAACTTACTAAGCAGATTAAGAAATCAAAACGAAACCATCCCAACTAGAATTAAACAATGATTTTTGTTTTCAACTGCAATTTTTAATTGAGATTAAAAGACAATTGTTTAATCGAAGAATAATTTTGATCAATTGTTTTGCCCATAAATACTGTGTACCTTAAACAACTTAGTTATTACAAAATTCCTGAAATAAACATCTACATACATTCAAAAGAATTTTAATCCCCAAAACAATCATACAGAGAATTGGAAATTAAAGACACATATAACCAAATTGACACGTTACAGAACAGATACATTTTAGGAAGTTGTCCAACTTCAGTGCAGAACAACTGATAGCTCCAACTGTTTTTGGCGAGACTTTTAGGTTCGAGCTATAGAAGTTCTACATAAATTAACAAACAGAGGGCACGGATTACCTGGGGGAAGCTCAACTTTACATCCACTAAACTCTTGTCTAGATGAGTGAAATCAAAAATACAACAAAGCTTCATGCAATAAACTTTGCTTCGCTTGACGCGTTTCAAGACCCATCAGAGGCGCTCTACCCAAAAGATTGAAAATGTTAAACACTATATAAATATGCAGAGCATATAACAATGAAACCAAAATATGCCAAACTGGAAACAAAATTATGACTAAGATCAACCTGGAGCATTAAGAACCTTAGGGTTTAAACAATTTTGTAATGAATGTAGGGATGGTTTCTGTTTAGTGATTTTTACTAGTAGTGTATTAATACACAATTATTCTAGATAGGCAAGGGATAAACTTGGGACACCCTAACTTTTCATTAACGGATGTGTGACTTCGTTAGGTTAGTGAAAGAAGCGATGGTATCGGGGTGAGGATCTTGACCAGTTCTAGTATAATATAAGTTTATTCTATGACGTGTGCGGATGATCCAGAGGTACCTTTACTTTACATCAAACTAACTTTAACTTGTACTGCCTTTTTACCCAGGGTAGCATAATAAAGCTGTAAGTACAATGTTGATACGATTCTAGGGTGAGAACATTTTCTGATTCAGTACAAAAGGAAGTAAAACAGACATTTTACTGAGGAATACATACTAAGACATTCTGGATATTAATGTCAGCCCCCTTTGATATCAGCGTTGCTGTCAGGTCTGTGTGGCCTCTAGCTGCCGCCCGGTGAAGTGGTGTCTGTCCCTAGAACAACAGATGATTAAACACAACAATTGCTTATTAAATTAGACTCGTCAAGTTGACACACCGCAATAAAACACATCTAAACACACAAAAAAATATTTCAACACTCAATTGTTTGCAATGAACAAATTTGCAGGTAAGCGTGATCCAATTCACAGCTAACTGCAATTAATATATACTAAATAAGAGCATTGGCAAGTGCATATTAATAAAAGGCATTAAATGGGTACACATAAAATC
The DNA here is from genome assembly GCA_944474755.1 of Limnoperna fortunei. Classification (NCBI taxonomy): domain Eukaryota; kingdom Metazoa; phylum Mollusca; class Bivalvia; order Mytilida; family Modiolidae; genus Limnoperna; species Limnoperna fortunei. Next base: position 66,825,935 of record OX104117.1, read on the forward strand.
CCCTTGCACAAAATCCCTTCCGTGTAATTTAACGAAGGCGGAGAAAATCCACGTGTAGAATTGTCATGGCGAGCAAACCCACTAGTAAAAATTTGTCAAAGGCAGGAAAAATCATTTAACAAACCGAACCGTTTGATCCCTTTTTATTATTACGAGCTGGAAAAATAATTTTAGTTATTGAACTATATTATGCAATTTTTTTACTAAATAATAACTATTTAATTAAAGGCGTACACGTTTCACGTTTTTTGCAAAATGTACAGAATGTTTTGCTCAAGAAAGTTTTATTCGTTTGATCATGCGTGTGTACGCAAACACATTTATGGAACGTCATGCTCTGCTAATGAGCGTCCTTGAGACCAACAGTTATTATTGTGTAAGTGTAAAAAATCTTTTGTTTGTCATAATATAAGGTCATTGTTATGATCTACCTTTTTATCAGACTGTACTGTGTGAATGCATTTAAAAAATCTTATTCGTCAGTTTGTTCTCTTTATTAATTTACAATTGGGAGATTTCGTCCTCTGATGTTTCATGACATGGCAGAAATTTTGTTTGATGGTAAGCGTACACTGGCCGTTAACAAATTAATATTAAATTACAGAAAAAATTTATTCATACAAAGATGCTAGCTTTCTATATAAATGTGCTGTTAGAAACAATTGGTCTAAGTAACTAACATTCCGTTGAAAAACGTCCAAGACATGTCATAAACGTCTGCACGGTTGTATTTATAAATTTCTGTTTGAAAAATTCTTATCGTATGTAACCTCCGTTCACATGGACAAACTCTAAACATCTCCACATTCACAAAAAACAGTTGTTTCAATTGTTGTCATTCCTCATGTAATGCCTGATCTATTTCTGATAACGTCTGTAGTTGCAGCTTTAATTCTAGCACACGACGACAGATGTGATCAATTAAATGCAAGTCGTCACTTCTTGCTAAGCACTGCAATTTGTCCATCGTCTTATAACGTGAACAATTTGCGATCTAGGATTGTGTCTATAGAAATTGCCTTGTGCGTAGGAGATGATTGTCAAAATGAGGCACTACACTTGTTTCCAGAATGTCATGCTGGTAAGTTTGCTTTTTCAAATTACCGCGAACAATTATGAGGTCACGCTTATAGTTATATGATATCCAAAACCATTACTGAGACACCAACAAACGTAACCGTTATAGCAATGTCGCATTCGTGCTTTGATGTTGCTACACCCGAACATGCTGTCAGTTACATGCAACTTAAAGCATCTCTCATCAAATAGATGGATTTTTAACCAAGAGGGTAAATTCTTTTGACGACGGGGATTGACACCAGTGCAAACGTGCTTCTTTATGTCTCTGTATGAGCAATGTACGTTTCAAGTGCCGTCTTCAACAGTTACCTACAAAGTACGCTGTAAGGTAGGCACTGTCTTTTAAACAGTGCTGTTAACAATCGAGTTTTGCCCGAAACTTCGTCCAAGACCCTGTCTTCAAGAGTAAGATACTCTCAGGTCTTAAACAAAATTTGTCGTTTGATGACCATTGACGATTCATTGACGATTCGATGAATCGTTGAATTCTGCTGGCCTACACGACGAGCACTATCTTGCATCTTTAATATGATACATTCTCCACCATTTCACAACTAGGACTAACATATTTCCTGAGTACTGAGACAAAGCAGCTTACACAGAACATAAAGAATGCCACATAGAAAAAGTTCCCTTTCAAAGCTTACGAGTGAGAAAGCAAACAATAAGCTATTCTTCAGATAATTTACTCTTTCATTAAGAAATAAACCTGCATTAAAAATCCTAAATTTAAGTCTTTTATATTATATTGTTGTTGGACTACGTTTTTCCAGATGTATAAAAAAGATAGATACAAATCGCAAAAGTCTGCAATGGCCGAGTTGCAAAGCAAGTGCCTTAATAAATAAGTAATAGTTTACATTTTTATGGAAGAAGGTTTTGGGTTTGTGTAAAAAATGTAATAGGAGTTGAATAGGTACCGTCTTCTGCAAATGTTCTGAAAAATGTTCCCAAGTCTGGAAAATTATTTACAAATGCTCAAACAATTCCATAATAGCAGGTGCACCACTTCAATACATGTGCAACCTTTCTGTTAAGTTTCTGTGAAAACTGTAGTAGTTTATTACACAAAATAGATACCCTATTTTCCCCGCCCTCCAGCCCTCCCGCCCGCTCGACTTTTACATACTATAACCGCGTTTTGCATTTCGTTCAGCTCGGCCAATAAAAATCCACATTTAGGAGCGAAATATCAGTATCTAAAATTAGTCAATAAATCGTGTAACATGTGGGCAATAGCGAAATGAACATCGATATTGTCAGATTTACTATAAAAATGAAGTACCCAACCTTTCACCGAGAAATATCGAGGAATACATACCATGTTATCCTGTGTGTTAATATCTGCCCCCTTTGATATCAGTAGTTCTGCCACGCCTATATGGCCTTCCTCTGCAGCCCAATGAAGTGGTGTCAGTTTCTAGAACAATAAATATAAAACCATATTTGAACAATAAATATAAAACCATATTTGAACATAAAATTTCGTTGTAGATAACAAACATTTTCTTATCAATTCTTATCACTGTAAGTAATGCAGCTACATATCATAAATTTAGTATGTGTAACATATTTTATAAACATTGATATCTTCTAAATCAGGATAAAGATTTGAATTAAAAAAGGGCCACACCTCTGGTTAGATATATTTGGTTTCTATGAAATATTGGATGGATGTGCTGTCTTGTCAGCCATTTAATTTAGATCTCTCTAGTCAAGTTTAACTGTAAATCTCTGTAGTCAAAATAATAAAAAAACAACTCTTGGTAGCAAACGTTAGTAAGATCGACATTGTTTGATTCAGGACAAAACAATGAGTGAATTAAATGACACATAATGTGAAATATGTCATTATCTGAAATTAGTCACTAAAACTTGTAACATGTGGGCGATAAAAAGATATACATTAACATTTACTGATTAGTACAAAAAATGAAATAAAACACGACCATTCATCGCGGTATTCATACCACAATATCCTGGCTGTTAATTTCCGCTCCCTTTGATATTAATAGTACCGCGATGTTTGTGTGACCTTTCTCTGCCGCCAGATGAAGTAGTGTCTTGTCCTTGAATAATAAATATAAAAAGTGTTTAAAAAAATGTCTGTAAATAATTAACGAATTGTACATGTGTGATGTTGAAATATGCAGTGTATCAGGGCAATACCGCACTTGTGTAGTTATACTTCTTTGTAACTAGACATGTGCAGTATCCTTCTGTCCTACTGGACACATGCAATTTACCCTTGTCATACTACTCTGTTCATTTGTGGTACTAAATACATGTATATGTTCATATTTGCACATATTTTTGTCTGAATCAATGTACTGCGTACCTGTGTCATATTAGGCATTTGCACTGCACACGTGTGTAATATTATACATGTGTGGTTCTGGATATTTGCATGTACCTTTCTGACAATATGAATATAAAGTCTACATGTGTGATTCAAGAGAAATCTAGTCAACATGTCATTACGGTCACATGCAATATACCTGTTTGATAATGGACACATGCAGTTTGCATGTGTGATACTTGATATACGCACTCTGCACGTGTGATAATGGATATGTGCAGTATACCAGTGTGATATTCGGCTTATGCAGTCTACCTGTGAGATGTTGGGCATATATAGTCTACATGTGTTATTCTGGATATGTTCATACTTCAAGTGTATTACTGGTCAAATGCGGTCTACCTGTGAGAAGATTGGCATATGCAGTTTACCTTTGTGCTACAGGCTATATGCGGTAAACATGTATGATACTTGACACATGCAGTGTACATGTGTGATACGGATATATGCAGTATACAAGTTTGATACGGAACATAAGCAGTGTACATGTGTGATACGGATATATGCAGTATACAAGTTTGATACGGAACATAAGCAATGTACAAGTGTGATACTGGACATATTTAATATACCTGTCTTATGCTGGCTAAATTCAGTTTACCTGTTTGATACATAGCATATGCAGTCTACCTGTGCGATTACAGACACATTCAGTCTAACTGTTGTACTGTTCATATGTAGTTTACATAGGTGACCTCGGACCTATGAGATACTGGACATACACATGTATTTTTCTTGTTGATAATGGACATATGTACTCTACATGTGCTAAACTTGACATATGCAGCCTACATATGTAAAACCGGACATATGCAGTTTACTTGTGTGATGCTGGGGATTTGCAGTTTACATGTGTAATACAAGACATGTGAAGTATACCTCTGTGATACTGGTCAAATGCAGTATACCTGTAGAAGGATAGGCATATGCAGCTTTCCTGTTTGATAAGGATATATGCAGTCTACATGTTTGATACTGGACATAAGCAGAATACATGTGTTAAAACTGATACGTACTGGATATATGCATTATACGAATGTGCTACTGGATATATGCAGTGCACCTGTGTTAAACTGTACATATGTTGTCTACCTGTCTGCTACGGTACAAATGCAGTCTAAATATGTGATACTTATGTGATACAGGACATATGCACTCTACATGTATGACACTGCACATAAGTATTGCATCTGTGATAGTGTAGATTTGGAGTCTACCATTGTGATACTGCACATAATAAGCGTACCTGTGTGATACTGGACATATGTGTGATGTATTTCCTCTGGTAGTTTTTAGCCTAGTTATAACCAAGTTATATTTGTTACCTAGTATGTTGATTGTAAAAAAGAAACGCATAACATCTTTTTCTTAGATTTAGCATATTATCACATGATAAAAATGAATTTTGCAAAAGTGCATACAGCTTGAATTGCGCTTCCAACGAAAACATCGCGGTCTAATTGCATGACAAGGTCGGTACATCCGGGTATTCAATCTACAGAATCGAACAGGGTAACAACAATTGCAGTCAAAATACCTAGATTGCAAAGAATCAGCTCTCGAACTGCCGGAAACCGGCTCTGACAACATGAAATTAGACCCAGGAGACCGTATTTTGGAGCAGTTTTAATTGCGTTTCATCGGCGGGAACGAGTCAGATGGTGAAACAGGTTGAGAATCTGGACATTCAAGAACTGGCGCGGAATCTGGTTTAGTGACGAGTTTCGGTTCCTGCTAACAAATGCGTGATAGAAGATAACGTGCTTAACGCCGACAAAATGAACGATACCGCAGTCATGTGTGCATGAAGTTGATTTATTTGGCAGAGGTAGCGTCATGATGTCGACGGCAATCTCAGATGACAAAAAATCCGAGCTTGGGTACGTACCACACAACTTAACGACTGAGATGTACAAAGATGACATCCTCCAATTATCATTTACACGAGGGAATACTTCCAGCAGGATAATGCTAGGCCGCACAAATCTCAACTAACCAGGGACTTTCTTCAGCTGATTTACATTAATGCGTTTTCATGGCTTTCAAAATCACTGGATTTGAACTCAATCGACCGGGAACTTACTTTGAACTGTGATTTGTACTGACATTTACTGTTACTTAGCAAACAACAAACATTTTAAGTGCCTATCGTTCTCGTAATTGTAAAATGTTGATTTGAATGCCACTTATTAAAATATGTAAAAACCCACCATGCGTTTCTTTTTTATTGAAGAGTATTCTTAAATTGTGTACAATGGGCATTATTAAAGAGACTGAATAATCAACTGCCCAAATGTGTTTGAAAATAATCCTTTTCTGTAAAAATGTTTACTTCTGACATCTTTTGAATATGGTTAGTCACAAAAGCGGGAAACTAATTTAATAATTAAATTGACCAAATGCTATTGTCGTTCTTACATCTGAATATTTACAGGTGACATCGATACCATTTTCTAAATACTTTTCCACAGCTATTACGTCACCTCTTTCAACAGCGCTAATAAAATCCTGAAACAAATAAAGTGATATTTTACTGTTTAAACGACATTCAACTTATCATAGTGCGTATTTTGAGAAAATGTTGATTTATGTGAAAAAACGTTTACTTATATCATGAAAATTACAATAATACCCTATAGATCTGCCCACATAAACAATGAAGCACGATCACGTAAATGTAGCTAGACATTTTCCAACCCCTGTTTTATGATGTGTAGTGAGATAATAGACAGCTAGCCCTAAGATATATTCTTCCTACACAGAGGCATCCGGTTTTTTATCTACGTTCTGTGTGGTAAGTAAAGCAGAGGTACCAAGACACATTCCTACCACGCTATATCGACTTGGTATAATGCTAGGCCTTAATGCTGCATGGTAAGTGTAAAACAATCTAGTACAAAGAGATATTCTTCTGATGCCGAATCGACAGATCCTTCCTCAAACTCGTCAGCGATGGGAAAAGCTGCCCTCCTACCGTGACATTTGTCTGACATCTAGATGATTGATCCTTGATTAGCCTTTCTAATTCTGCATAGTTAATGGAGAAACAACAATTTTAAATTGTAAGGTATTTGTGATCTGACCCTAACAGTACAAGATACACGACTGCTTCCAATAATAAGCCAGAATCTGAAGGTTAATGGTCCTCTAAAGCAATATACTGCAGCAACCGACTGAAGTCTAATCACTTATGTGCCTCTCCATATAAGCATGCTTCTAGTTACCCGCTGAAGTTTTGAGGTAAATGTGCCTCTCGAACATACAAGCATACTTCTAATAATTCAGTGGAGTCCCATGTTCAATGTGCCTCGTCATACAAGCATCCAGCCAGTAATCCACAAATAGTATATTTAATGTGCCTTTTGTCTAATAAACTAGTAAGTCTCCTTCTGTTGCTATATAATTATAATGTTGGCATAAAGAAACCATATACCTATGATTAATATCTGAGGTCAAAAAGTGTTAAGTTTAAGTGTGCAGTTCACCTACACTACACTTGATTAAAATCTTATAAAGCCTATAGTTTATACTGAATGTCTCCATGGTGTGTGGTTCGCGTGCCCAGTATAGCTGGTCCAATGTTTTATTTTTGACAATGAACTTTTTGCATTGGTAGATAAGCAGAAACAATATTTTATACTAAATTTAACAATTACCCAAGGTCATGTTTTCACCTAAATTTGATCGATCTCTCTTCTTTTCATTGTATTATACATACTTGATTGAAAAAAGTGTTAATAGTGTTTATGTGTATAAGAAACAAACGTAGGGCATTTTCGATAACTAATGTCATGACGTATGTCACAATACTATATGTCTCTATATGGTGAATTTCAGCAATTATCCGAACTGAGAGAAAGATCCCCATTAAATTTTATGCAATAAACCTTTTTATAATAAGGTCGGGTACTACACAATTCAGAGCATAAACCATTTGAGTAGGAGACCATTGTCTTTATTTCATTCGTTTGTAGTGGGTCTGTAAAACATGGAAAATTGAAAACAGATTTTAAAAAGATATTGTCTTTACAAATATAGGCAGTTTACCAGTTATATATAAAAATACCCCTTTAAATGAGCTAAGTTAATGGTCATTTGGACAGGGATAAACCTCTCTTGTGCATTTCTATAAACATACTACTACCACCACTCTTGACTCTCAATAGCTAAAGGAATGTCAAGTGAAAACGCTAAAGAAAACCATTGCATATGGCTATGGAAATTCAGACGATAAATCGAGGTAGGTTAAGAGTGATTTACTATAAGAGAACTGATGACATATGTTGCCATGCGTAAAAGGGCGTAAGTAAAAGGGTGTTAAATGACATGTTATAAAAAAAGTGCACATACTTTTTTAGGAGGCATTATATATGTAAAAGTTGTACCATATAGTTAACCGTGAAATGTTTGGGGTTTTGGAACCAAATATAAACACAGAAGTATAAATGAGCATGACAAACACGACTAAATAATTACTAAGTATCGTAAAACCTATTTATAGAGGGGCTTCGGTTGCCGAGTGGTTACGGTAGTTCGTCTACTATTGATCATGTGGTCTGTCAACACTGAGATTGCGGGTTCGATCTCACTGTTGGCAGGGTGTACTCGACTCCAATCTTAACTGACAAGGATTGCCAGTTTTCCTGCCGCAGGTCCGGGATTTTCTTCGGTTACTCCGGCTGCATCCCCCCCCCCCCCCCCCAAAAAAAAACCTGATCATCATGAAATACCTTAAAAAGTGCTGAAAGTGACGTTAAACATAAAAAAACCCCAAACTTATTTATAGAAAACACCTTACGAGACTATACACATGCACTACACATGGTTTAACTTTAACATAACCTATAATTAATACATTATGTACAAATCATTACTCCTACACTACATTTAGATAAACACTTATTCAGTCTATGATTCATACCTAATGTCACCGTAGTGTTTGTTTTACATGTCCAAAACACCTACACTACACTTTAACACCTGCATAAATTAAGCATTTATATCAGATGTTCGATTTACGTGTCCATAACACCCATATATTACACATGAGCAAGTTTCTATACACCCCATGACTCTTACTTCTGTTACCAAAATGTTTATTTACGTGTCCAGTACACCTACATTACAATAGTTTAACTCTGTCGTAGATTACTGAATCATGACTTATGTCACTATGGTGTTTGGTTTAAATTACAGTAAACTTACATTACACTTGGTTTAACTCTTTAACAACCCATTAACCATTTCAGTACACAAACGTTATATTTGTTTCAGCTATTACATGGCCCATCATTTATTTATACCTTATATTACCTTAGTGAGTGGTTTACATGTCCTGTTCAACCATATTACACTATGTGACGATTATTCAAAGCCGAAGATTGACACCTGATATCACTATGGTGTTTTTATTTACACGTCCGTACATCTGTTTAAGTGTCTAGTATACCTTCATTACACTTAAATCTTACAAAGCCCATGATGCATATCCGATGTCTCTATTGTCCGTTGATTACCTATCCACTAAAGTTACATTACACTTAGATAAACTCTTACGCAGCATATGATTCGTATATTATGTCTCCACGGCGTTTAGGTTACCTGTCCACTACACATCATAACACTATGATAAACACACAACCAATGATTGATACTTTATGTCCTCATGGCGATTAGCTAACGTGTCCAGTACACCTTCTTAACAGTCGGGTAAGTTCTTGCCCACCCTTTGATTTATACCTGATGTTGTCATGGTGTTTGTTATGCAAGTCCAAGATATCTTCACTACACTTGGTTGAACACCTGCATAACCTTTTGTTTCATACCTGATATCAGCTTGGCGATTTGAGTACAAGTCCAGTAAACCTATGTGACACTTTCTAAATTTTACACAGCGTATGATTCATGTCTGATGTTACCACTGTGTTATGGTGGTGTTTGATTTAGACTTACAACACACCAATACGACATTTGTTTTAGCTCATACATAACTTGACCTGACATTAACATTGTTGCTGTAGTTTGATTCACACCTGTTGCAGCAATTGTGTTTGCTGATATTTCGATTTCACCTATAATACAGTTGCCTATTATTGTGACCTGACGCAATCATGAATTTAGTGACATTCCACTTTAAATGTATACAGTTTTTAGCTGTGGATTAAATGTGTATGATAACGATTAAATTATACTTACTTCTAAAGACATATGTGTTTTTTCTTTTACTAAAGTTAGTGCAGTCATTCCCTGTCAGACAAAAATCATGTAAAACATGTAGAATATAAACAAGAATATATCAAAACATAACAGAAGGTAATAAAATAAACACACTTATTTTATTTCAAAGTTGTTCGTTGAAAAATAATATTTTGGTTTTAGAACATTTTGAATAACATTGTCTTGAATGTCATTAACACGTAAAGCTAACCTGCCTCATTGCTCACAAAGTACATTGAATATATGATATTAAACGTAACTTTAACCCAATGCATTGTTCAATTAGTATTGTCGATGATGTAAGGGTGCTGAACAGTTTTAAGATAATTAATAATGCGGGGTGACCTTAACATTCCAGTCAAATAACAGATTTATTGGGGTAGGAAGCCGGACTACCCAGTAAAAACCCTTCGGTAGGAAAATTGGCAATCCTTTTGATTTCAGATTTGAGTCGAGCGCACTCGCCCGCAGTGAAACATCGAACCCGCAAACACAATGTTGACAAACCAAGTAATCAATTGTAGACGAATAACCTAAACCACTCGGCCACCGAGGCCCCTAATTAATTGACTATGTGTTGGTGAAGTCTAAGTTGGGGTCTTAACAAGTCTTAATACAAAATTATTCTTAATGAAATGGGAAACGATTACCTTGGGGCTAAAACGTATAGTTAGTTATACCGAAGGGATCTTATCAGTTTTAAGATAATTTATATTTATAACTCAATAAAAGGCATGAAATGCAATTAAGTGCAGAAACCTTATAGTCCTAAAACAATGGACAAACAACAACAAACATAGAACAAAATAACAAACAAACACAATGCCAGTGACACGAACTCTCAAGAAAAAAGAAATCATGTGTGCTCTGCCTTAAATATTGTGCATGAGACGGCAGGGAAGACCTTAATTTTACATGCACAGCTATGACTTTAGCCTAATAACTAACAAAGGAATAGTTTAAGGGTTGGAATTTGGACCAGTCTTGTGATAATACAAATTATTCCATGCGACAGGGTGCAGTCGATCCAGAAGGGCTGCACTTTATGTCAAACTAACTGGTACTGTCTGTTACCCAGGATAAGTATATGTATAATGTTGATACGGCTCATGGGCATCATTTGTCGGCCATAATACCAGTGATAGTATTTTCTTATTCAGTATAAAAATGAAGTTTAACACGAACTTTTAATGCGGATTACATACCAAGCACATAATATCTAATGAATAAATAAATCTTGTAACACGTTGGCCATAACAAAGTAAACGCGACCTACCTTTGAGGAATACATACCCTGAAGTCCTTGATATTAATGTCCGCCCCTTTTGATATAAGCAGTGCTGTCAGGTCAGTGTGTCCATTTTCAGCCGCCCTGTGAAGTGGTGTCAGTCTCTAGAGCAATTAATTTTGGAAAATGTATTAATACAATTCGTCTGTAAAACATACATTTTGACATCGATTTTCTCAGTGCAAGTAATGGATAGCTATATATTCCAGAAGAAAGTTGTGTAACATAGTTAATAAATGTATATTTGGATTTTGAATAAAAGTAAGAGAAAAATAAATAGAAGCACAGGGCAGAAATGTTTGGTTTGTGAGAAATAATGCATGTTCTATTATATCTTAAATATGTAATATAAATCTGTGTAGTTAAAATATAAGACTATAACATCTTGTTGTATTTTCTGTTTCTTTTCAAACAGATGAGTAAAATATTACGTTTATTGCTATGGTACCATAGAGTTCTAAAGTTAGAATATTTTACTTGTAACAAAAGTCGTTAAAATTTATATTTTCTGATTCTGTAGAAAGAGATATGTAAAAGAAATGACAACTGTAGTGGAGAAATATATCATTATCTAAAATTAATTAACGTATCTTGTAACATGTCGGCAATTACAATTAACATTGATATTCTGATTCGGTACAAAAATGAAGTAAAACCTAACTTTCAACTGACGAATACACACCCACTCATCCTTTCTGTTAATATCAGCCCCTTCTGATATCAAGAGTGCTGCCAGGTCTATGTGACCTGCCCCTGCCGCCAAGTGAAGTGGTGTCCTGTCCTTAAACAATAAATCAGAATCATGTTTAAATAACATTTTGCTGTAAATAGCAGACTTTTTATCACCAGATCTTCTTCAATGTTAGATAACATCTTTATATGAAAATCAGTAGTTAATGTAACAGGTCTACTAAAACTTGATATGGTCTATTTCACAAAAAGAAGAGCAAAATAAATGCGTACACTAGTTTTGCTATTTGGTTTGTATACAATGATCTTAACCTGTCAGCTAGATCTCTCTGCAGTCAAAATATTAAAATAACTTTTTGTTACACAAGTTGTTTAGATGAATATTTTCTTTTTAAAAATAAAGAAATAAGATTACGTAATGACCACAGTTATGGTAATATTTATAGTTTGTGTAAAAAAATGGTTTATAATATCTCAATAATAAAGATGTTCTCTACTGGTCGTCCCAGTGGGTAAAGGCCTTGAGGTCATTAATTCAAATAAGAATAGGTCGTTTAAGAAGGTCTATGAGTACAAAAGCATTATCAATCTTCAGAAATCTTGATGCTCCTAAAAGTGTGTCAGACAATCATGATAAATATGTTGTTGTGCCAGCAGAGAAGTCCCCTAACAACATTATTTTTATCTGCAAAAACATTACATAGAGTGTTTAATTAATGAGTTAGGCATGGAGAGTTCACTTGGCAATCCTACTTACACATTTACGGCGCTTTTAAAAGAGGAGATTATTAAAAATCACAAATCGGTATTGACATCCTTTGGTCTCAAATCAAAGTCGAAGATTGTGATCTCCCCTTATCGCATTGGAAACCAAAATATCATAAAACTCAACAAACAGCGTTTAATTGCAGGTTCGTCTACCACAACACTACCGCATATCCTGACCACTATTTTTAACAACAGTTTTTTTTTGTTGCGGAACGTGTATATCCGAGCGGTTTGAGTTAAATATACTTGAATAAACTGAGTGGCAACACTAACAATTCTGAGAAGGTTCTACAAATAATTTATTAAACTGGCTTTGAAATATTAAAAATTATTACAGCATTCAAAATGGCTGGCAAAATTCACACTCAACAAATAAGCAATTTAATCCAACCCTGGGGGTATAATTTAGATTAAGATATATAAATATATATCGCTAAAATAGGACGATAATATCAATAAATGAATTTAGCAAGGACAAATCCCTGGAATGTAAAAATAGCGTAACAGTACTACCGATATTTTAGCTCAAAGTCGCGAACTTCATCGCTTGATGACTAAACGTAGCTTAAATAACGTGAACAGTATTAATGTATTCCCAAAATACCTAAACTCAACTCAAAATAACTTTAAGTATTTCTGAAATGGTTAGGAGAACGTATAAATCGCTCTCTGGGACAAAACCAAACTCTTACCAACAAATCCCTTTCGAAAGATAACATTTTACGTCACAAGAGAACGTCACAATTACTGTTACATGAACTATTTCCCGCAAAGTTACACAGTCCCGTATTTTTGGAAAATGTAAAAATGTTACCACGATAAAGTCGTAGTGTCTACCTGTTACAAAATCAAATAATATTTAATACACAAGTGACGAGCAAAAAACTTAACCCGTAATTCCGATTTTACTGTAACAAGAAAGATTACACAGGTCAAAATTTAGAGTGATGACAGTTTCGAGAACGAACACTTCTATCCAGAAAATAGCTATAAAGATCACGCTTTCTACTGGATTTATGTAGATTTTAGGCTAATATACATTATCCTTAATTAACAAATACGAGTATAACTAGAAATAAATGCTATTCTAGTATTTTTCGTAAAATAGCTATGTACAATTTCCAATCGGCGATGTTGTTTCACAACACTGCCCCCCTCTGAGAATCTATTTTGTCCCCGAAATAGACTTGTAAAGAGATTTGTTAATGAAAATAAAAATAAAAATTATTATTAACATCAGCCTAGACATTTGGCACTATAGTCAAATAAACGACATAATAAAGAACATCTCATTAAGATTGCAGAGATTAGTATATCCGTCAACACAATATAGAACACTTACTCAACTGCTCAAGGTAGATATGGAAACACATTCCAATAAATGTATTTCATTTTATATAACAATACACGTCAGTAATTAAAATTAAAATAAAAATGATAAATGACTGAGGACTTCACCCCTATGTAGTCACATAATACCACAAGAACAACAATATTTTTGATTAATTCAAACAACGCAATGCATGTTTTGTGCTATATATGTCACAAAGATAATTACTTTAACTTTCAACAAGTTATGGACTTCACCTCTTTACAGCCTTCTATTATTATATTACTATTAAAGAAAATAAAAAAATAATGAACTTTACCATTTTCTTTCTTATTATCAAAATTTGATATTGATTAAAATTTAGAATGCTATACAATATATATATCTTTTAAGATAGTTCAAAAAAGTTATATCACTACACTCTTTCTTTTCTTTGGAGATGGCGACGTCATTTCCTCCCACATTTGCTCAAAGCCTCTGACAAATGGATCTCTTCTTCTGATTTGTCTTTTAAGTTCTTCTATTTCGAAATCTTTTTAATAATAATTTATCTTTCTCACTCAGCCTCCTTTCCATTCTCGATATATAATCAGCCATTCTGTTCATTTCCACTTGATGTTTTCCTTTCAATACAAATAACTCTTCCTTTAGTTCTTTTGTTACTACGTCTATTTCTGTCGCTGTTTCAATACATTTGTCGATACACATTTCCTCATCACTGCTGAACAAGTAAATCTCTTCCACAATTTCGAACCCCTTTTCAATCAAATCGTTAGATTTTTCAGTTCCATATGTTACGTTATATACTGGTTTGGTCGCTTGTTGCAAATATGAAATATCGTCATCCTTCCCATTTAATAGTTCTTTATGTTTTTTAAGGTTTTGATATGTCTTTGTAGGGCTTTCAACGATGTTGCTCTGAATTGACACAGCGTACAAAAATACGGATTCTGATCATATGGCACGTGTTTTATCATGACATGTTTTATGGCTTCCTGTCTTTTACCCTCATACAAACAATCATCCCAGTTGCAACAATAAACATCTGACATCATGAATTTAAAGTTGTAAGAACTGTAAGAACAAGAATTTTAAAAACTTTTAAAACAAACAAGTTTATTTTAGTATTTATGGTTTTAAAATCACAGGTTTCTCTTCTTTTGACCCAAGCTGGAACATCATGGCCTCTGTATGGTCGCAGCTTGTCGTGGTGTACTACCTCTACCTTTTGTCGATTTCTTACTTTATACAAAACCGGACTCAATATATCTATAATAATGTAAGGACCAAGCCATCGCTCTTGGAACTTCTTTGCCAATTCATTAAATTTCAGTACCAAAGAACCCTTAGTAAACTGATTTGTAGCAATACGGGAATCATAATCTCGTTTCTGCCGTCGAGCACTGGCCCTAAGGTGTTCACGAGCAAGATTATAAATACCTTCTAAACATGACTGTAAATTGTAAACATATTCATGAGTACCAAGAACAGGTGAACCAGGAAATGGAAATACCAGATGATTAGGTAACAACACCTCTCTGCCTAACATCATGTTATTGGGGATAAACCCAGTTGCAGGATGAACCATGCTTCTATAAGCAGACATTAAAATTCCAATATATATATCCCACTCATGTAAATTTTTATGAACAAAAATATGAATCATTTTCTCTAAAGTAGCATAGAATTCTTCAATAATTCCATTTGAAAATGGACGATACCGTGTAGATCTGGTCTTCTTAACTTCAAACAAATGGCAAATCTCTTTGAAAAGATAACTTTCAAAATTTCGCCCTTTATGCGTGCTGATTTTGAGCGGTGCACTGAAACGTGAAATGAACTTGTGGACCAATTTTTCTGCAACTTTCTCGGCCTGCTGATCAGGAAGTGGAAATGCCTCCATCCATCTAGTAAAATGGTCACCAACAACTAATATTAATTTGTTACCAGATTTGGTCTTAGGCAAAGGGCCAATGATATCAAGTGCAACTCTGTCTAAATGATGTCCAGAAATGTAAGTTTGTAAAGCTGCTTTAGACCTTTTAGGCAGGGTTTTATTTCTATTACAGACAGAACAACACTGTACATGTAATTTAATATCTTCACTCATCTTATACCTATGGATGTTTACTTTGACCTTCTCAAGAGTTTTATTAATACCGAAATGGGCTGCATATAATGCATTATGACAACTCTCAATAACCCCTCTCCTAAGAAGTTTAGGTACCAAAAGTTGATAAGACACTGCATTAGTAGATGACATAATTTTCTGATACAGCACACCATTTTTCCTTTGAATCAAATTAAAATTCAACCAATACTTTGTGGTAGAAGGACAAAAAGAAGAAATATCGTCTCTATTTGGAACAGATTGACAATCTATCCACGGATGGATAGGTTTTAAATCGATGTCTTCTCTTTGGAATGTTTCCAATTCACTAGTAGAGTAACCATCTAACCAATTAGAAGAAATAAACTTGGTGTATTGATTCCGAGTAATAGCTCTGATTTTCTCTGTATAAGAGGATTGACCTAAACTGACAATATTGCCTACATTGGACTTCTAACCAATCATCTTTTATCTCTTTACAGGTTGGACAGTCTGGACAGGAATAACCATCCTTCTGGTGACAACAAAGTGTTTGCTCACCGTCTTTCCTAGAAAGAGCATCTCCATTTTGGTGTTTAACCCCAGGCCTATGTTGGATCTCGAAATTGTATTCAGACGGAAACTCCAACCACCCTGCTACCTGGCCTTAAGGATCTTTAAAACTGAAGAGCCATTTCAAGGAACAATGATCTGGACGAAGAAGGAATCTCTTACCAGAAAGATAATGTCTAACCTGGTGTATAAAAGTGATGACAGCCAACAATTCCCTTCTGGTTATCTTATACCTTTGCTGGTGTTTATCTAATTTCTTAGAACCATATGCAATGACGTGGTCTTTTCCTTTTTGGACCTGGGAGAGTACACAACCTATTCCAACATTAGAAGCATCAGTATCTAGAATAAATTGGGTATTCTGCAATGGGTGAAATAAAATAGGAGCCTCACACAAAGCTAATTTCAGCTTAACAAATGCTGATTGACACTCCGACGACCAAATAAAATTAGTATTCTTCTGCGTAAGTTTACTGAGAGGAGAAGCAACTTCACTGAATTAAGGTACAAAATTCCTGTAGTAATTGCAAAGCCCTAAAAACTGTTGGATTTCTTTTACTGTTGAAGGAACTTTCCAATTTTGTACTGATTGTACAATTTTAGGGTTAGGACTAACACTGTGTTTGGAAACAATATGTCCAAGGTACAGAACCTCATCTTTAAGAAAATCACACTTGGAAGGTTTAAGTTTTAAACCTGAACATTCAAGTCTGCCTAGAACTTCATCTAATCTCTGAAAATGATGTTCCAGGTTTGAACTGTAGATGATAATATCATCTTAATAGATCAATAGAGTTTTCCTTGAAGACCTCGAAATATAAGCTCCATACAACGCTGAAAAGTACTTGGAGCATTGCAAAGTCCAAAAGGCATTTTTACATATTCAAAGAGGCCATATTTAGTGATAAAAGCAGTTTTTTTCTCGGTCCTGGAGTGCTACTTTTAACTGCCAATACCCAGAATGTAGATCCCAAACAGAAAATACACTTGCGTTGGCCAAACATTCAAGACACATTGATATTTTTGGAAGAGGATATGCATTCTTAACAGTGACTAAATTTAAATCACGATAGTCAATACTGCTCTTCCTCGCTCTCAAAATGTTGTGGAGTACGTCTAAGCTGTTGACGTATTGCGGCTGCACCTGCAGTATCTATTTTATGTTCAAGAGCAGAGCAAGTACCCAAGTCAGATTTCCCTCTAGCAAATGTATTCTGGTTCCTTATTAAAACCTAAGCTAACTTCAACTTATGTCCCATATTACTGAGCTTTGAACAGCTGTTTTCATATAGCTCAACTTAATGATCAGGTAAGATTAGAGCTTTGATTTTGTCCTCGGGAAGACCTGATTTAACCAACCCCAGATCAAATGCATGATCCTTCTCTGAACTAACTTCAAGACAATGCAATTCATCAGGAACAACAGGTAAAACTGTAGGGTTAGTTTCTACTCGATTACACTCAGTATAACAGTTATTGATATGAACTGATGTTTCTTGTGAACAACTATTTCTGTCCTCAAAACCAAATTTGTCAAAATGCTCAACTGGATGCACTTCACCCAAGAAATAATTCTTGCGAAGTTTTACTGGAAAACTATCAAGATTAACTATACGCACTGGTACACTACACAGGTAGGGATCAATTAAACATCTAGCAACTATAATTCTACGATTGTCTTCAATAATTGGTTCAATACTACCGTACTTAGTATCCAAACATTCACAATTTGAGCCTATGCCTTCCACAACAACTTCTGATAAAGGAGGTAAAGTTACAGTTTCTTTCAATAAAACTCTTGCAACTAAATCAGAACGCCGTTGAACATCACAATCTACCCATACACCTTGTACTTCTAAACCACGTCTAGTGTTAATTGTGATTTCTTTGTCATCAATGATGTAACACCCAAGAAGCAACTGATCTCCTATAGGAGCAACATAAACAGGCCAAATAAACTTTATAGGGCATAACACAAAAGATACATCCGCAATGCCAAGTGTTCTGATCTTTTTACTAGCTTCTGCCACAACCAAATTACGTTTCGCTTCCCTAAGTAATGGTCGGCAAGCTTCTGGAATAGATAAAAATAATGACTGGCTCAAAACAGTCACTTCAGCCCCAGTATCCACAACAGCATGAACACTTTGACCCTCGATGGATAAAGGAGCACGCAACTTAACCGACCTGACACAATCAATGACAACATCAGCCAAAGTTGTCTCAGGATCAGGACAGGAAAGTTTATTTTCACCGTCTACACAATTGTCAGTTTGTTTAACACCCTGATCACCTAATTCTCGATCAGATTTTGATAAAATATCACAGCAAAGGTGGTCACTACTAAACACTTTCTGAAGACAGTTTTCTCCAG
This sequence comes from Limnoperna fortunei, assembly GCA_944474755.1. NCBI lineage: Eukaryota > Metazoa > Mollusca > Bivalvia > Mytilida > Modiolidae > Limnoperna > Limnoperna fortunei. The sequence continues at coordinate 66,844,702 of OX104117.1, forward strand.
ATACTATTTATTTCCATTTCAGTACAATGTTCAGAAGGCAATATACAACCTAGAACATTAGTTTCAGCAAATACAGAGTTATTCAAAACATCAATTAAATTAACAGAATGTTGGGCTAAGGCTTGGCTGTCAGACTTAGCCCAGTCTAGTTTAACTTCTGCCTTTGGAAATTTGTTTTACCTGTCTGTCCTTCATTTTTCTCTTGTGGACAATACCTCTTTGTATGCCCCTTGCCTTGACAACCGTAACATGTGACATCACTGAACCTTGATTTCAAGGTCTTTTGTGTGTCCTTGTTTACTTGTGCAATCTCACCTTTGACATCATTTCTAATTTGACTATTACAATCCTTAATTTCTTGTCTAATGTCTTTGGCAAAAACACCAAGACGGCTTTCAAGTCTCTCCTCTGTGACAAATCGAGGGCGATCACTATTTACCTTTCTTACGTCGACATCAGAGTGGTTACTAGAATCTTCTTCAGTTTCCTGGGCCTCTACTTGTCTGACATTTGCAGTCTTCTTACCACTATTCTTGCAACATTCGTGCCAAGTAATTAATTTAAGTGCTTCATCCATGGTCTTTGGACTCTTGGTACGTACCTCATATGCTAGTGATTGATCTGGTATGCCTCTTAGTAAGTGCTCAATGGTGAGTGTAGTAAGCAACTCGGGTGGATTTAAACCTGGGAACGCCTAGCAGCATATTTAGTGAGGGATTCTTTGTACTGCTTTTTTACCTGATTAAGGTTTTCCATGTGTTGTTCAGGTAGCATGTGATCTCTAAAACGTCTTTCCAGTGCTTCTTGAATTTGAGCTATATTTTGTCTTACATCACTGGGGAGTTTGCTGACATACGTCAGAGCATCGTCTTTTAAACAACACATCAGTTGTTCAACCTGACGGTTATTGTCCCATTTAAATTTCCTTACCTCTATTTCAAAAACACTCCAAAAACTTTGAAAATCACCCTTGCCTGTATAATATTGCAATCTGAATTTAGGTTCATCTGGGTGTGCCGTAAAATTATACATTCAGGTGTTGGTATTGGAACCAATGTCAGAGGTAACCTTACCAGTATCTGAGTGCATCATAATAAGATCCGATTTATGATTTACTGTTTGAAAACCATGGTGGTAGTCAAAACTGCAGGAATTGTGCAAATTCCTGTTTGGTGCAAGTACATTGTTATTAGACTCTTCGTTCTTTATGTGGGCATCTTGATATCTGGCGGTATTTTTTCTCAAAGCTTCAATTTCCATTTGATAGTCAGAGTTCATTTGCTGATACTCAGCAATTTCGTCTCTCAATCACCTAATTTCATACTTACAATCCCTTACATTCCTTGTAAGAGAGTTAACGTCGGACTCCCTAACAGCTAGAGAATGTCTAACATTATCAGTCTCTTGCTGATATGAGTCTGCCTGTATCCTCAAATGACGTAAATCTGCTAATAAATCTACGTTTTCCGCCATAAACCTGTCTAGCTCAGTCAATAGTGATTTATTTTCTACGGACATTGACCTGTTTTCGGATTTCAATCTATCAAGTTCTGTTGTAAACGACCTGTTTTCCAAAAACAATGACCTATTTTCCGACCTAAGGTGTCCAAGTTCATTTGTCGAATCTATATAACCTTGACTCCGTCTATCAAAACATAATAAACTCTCACTGTAACTTCTACCTTGTGAAAACATAGCCGTAAGTAACTTACTTCTGTTATACTGTACCTGGTCCATCTCAGAATGTACTGACATTGTATCACAATTGTCACAATTGTCATCATCAGTTTGACTTCTTAAAGTACAAGACTCAATATTTACCTCTCTACATTTCTCCCCCATTGAGCGAGTTATAGGACCGGTTCTTAATTTTGTTTCCATGATAAGAGCAATTTTACTGCTCTAAATAATAGCCAATTAAGTACAGTATTCAGTGAACTAATAAATATTAATAACCTGCAGATATTAAATCGTATGCAAAACAGAGAAACCTGTAGACTTCACTACTTTCAAGGTTTCAATAACATTCAAATAAATTCAATAAACCTGTAGCATTCACTACTTAGGTTTCAATACCAGCTGCAAAAAAATTTTTTTTAAATAGCCAGCATGTGAAACAATTTTTTTTCCAAAGAAAGGTCAAATATTTTTTTAAGACAAAAAATTACATTAAAATCAATACAGTTTGTATCCGAGACGATAGTAAGCACCGCTGCCACCAGTTTTGCGGAATAAACTGAGTGGCAACACTAACAATTCTCAGAAGGTTCTACAAATAATTTATTAAACTGGCTTTGAAATATCACACAAATTAGTACAGTATTCAAAATGGCTGGCAAAATTCACACTCCACAGATAAGCAAATATCACACAAATTAGTACAGTATTCAAAATGGCTGGCAAAATTCACACTCCACAAATAAGCAATTTAATCCAACCCTGGGGTATAATTTAGATTAAGATATATAAATATATATCGCTTAAATAAGACGATAATATCAATAAATGAATTTAGCAAGGACAAATCCCTGGAATGCAAAAAAGTACAACCGATATTTTAACTCAAAGTCGCGAACTTCATCGCTTGATGACTAAACGTAGCTAAAATAACGTGAACAGTATTAATGTATTCCCAAAATACCTAAACTCAGCCCAAAATAACTTTAAGTATTTCTTAAATGGTTAGGAGAACGTACAAATCGCTCTCTTGGACAAACCAAACTCTTACCAACAAATCCCTTTCGAAAGATAACATTTTCATCAACAAGAGAACGTCACAATTACTGTTACATGAACTATTTCCCGCAAAGTTACACAGTCCCGTATTTTTGGAAAATGTAAAAATGTTGCCACGATAAAGTCGTAGTGTCTACCTGTTACAAAATCAAATAATATTTAATACACAAGTGACGAGCAAAAAACTTAACCCGTAATTACGATTTTACTGTAACAAGAAAGATAACTCGAAAATTACACAGGTCAAAATTTAGAGTGATGACAGTTTCGAGAACGAACACTTCTTTCCAGAAAATAGCTATAAAGATCACGCTTTCTACTGGATTTATGTAGATTTTAGGCTAATATACATAATCCTTAATTAACAAATACGAGTATAACTAGAAATAAATGCTATTCTAGTATTTTTCGTAAAATAGCTATGTACAATTTCCAATCGGCGATGTTGTTTCACAACAGTTTGTTTTGATGGTGTTTAACGCCACTTTCAGCAATTTTTCAGCTATATCATGGCGTCCAGTTTTTCGGTGGGAGGAAGCCAGAGTACCCGGAGAAAACCCCCGACCTGCGGTGGGAAAACTGGCAATCCTTGTCAATTAAGATTGGAGTCGACTACACCCTGCCTGCAGTAAGAATCGAACTCGCAATCCCAGTGTTGACAGACCACGTGATCATTAGTAGACGAACTACCTTGAAAGACCTCTTGTGGTCTGGATCTTTTTCCCGTTGTAACAGCATTAAAACATTTAATTTTTCGACACTCTATACGGCCATACTTCATATTCAGCTTAAAACCAGGCTTAAAGATCTTATAAAACGCTGCTTTTTTAAGAAAAACGGAAAGAGACGTTATAAATACCTGGTAATTAGTCATGACAGAACTGACTTTGTCTCAATGACTCTAAATCTAACACTAAATATACTGAAGACCAAATATGTCTTATGTTAGATTTTCTGATTGACAACATATTCGTCATGTTTGGAGGACATGTTTTTCAACAGACTGTTGGTTATAAAATGGGAAGTAATTGTGTTCCTCTTCTCGTCGACCTGTTTTTGTACGCCTACGAGGCTGAGTTCCTACAAGGCCTGCTGACGAAGAAAGAAAAGACACTTTCCCGGACGTTTAATTTAGCATTCCGCTATATTGAAGATGTTTGTTCTTTAAAAAGGCTAAATTTGATGACTATTTACATTCAATTTATCCTAGCGAGCTTGAAATTAAAGACACAACCAATACACCAAGATCAGCCTTTTACTTAGACCTGCTTCTAGAAATAGACTCAGGAAAACAACAAACTAGACTCTACGACAAACGTGATGGCTTCAACTTTCCAATTGTAAATTACATTTAACAACTTTTACGTTATTCTAGATCTTGCGATCGGTATTTCGATTTTCTAGACCGATCAATGCGGTTGACTGTTAAACTACTCAAACAAGGGTTTGTTGTACCCAGGTCAATGTTATCTCTTCAGAGGTTCTATGGTCGTCACCATGACTTAATAGATCGGTATGAGAAATCGGTGTCTCAAATACGATAAGACATTTTCGCTAATCATAGATAGTGTTCTGATTCATGGATTTGACTAGTCCCTAGACATGACACTTAGTAACTCGACAGTTGTCTAATTAGAGGCAGACACTGCTTACTCGTTCGGAGCACCTGAGTGCACCCATGGGTTTTATTAGGTTCGGTTTACTCTCTTTGTTTTGTTTTAGTTTTTTTGTTTTTGTGGTTTTTTTTTGTGTTCTTGTTTTTTTTTGTGTTGCGTTTGCGTAAATGTCCCATGAATTTTGTCTCTTGTTGTTCGTTTGGTTTTCTTTGCTATGTTTCCAATAGATCTCTGTAGTCAAAATATAAACAAACTAACTTTATGTAATAAACATTGTTAAGGTTTACATTTTCTGATTATGTACAAACAAACTTTGTTAAATGAATGCAATACGTATAGTGAGAGATATCTTTATCTGGAATTAAATCAATGAATCTCATAACATGTCGTACATGACAAAATAAACATTGATATTTTTAGATTCAGTATAAAAATGAGGTAAAACATTTCACTGAGGTATAAATACCATGTAATCGTGCCTGTTAACTACAGCCCCCTTCAATATCAGCTGTGCGGCAAGATCTTTGTGACCCCCTTCTGCTGCCAGGTGAAGCAGTGTCAATCCCTAGAACATAAATATGAAACTATGTTTAAACACAATTTCTTTGTAAATAACAGACATTTTGTCATCAAATCTGCTCATTGTAGGTAATACATCTGCATATGAAAAGTAATGTATGTAACGGATCTAAAAAACGTTATATATTTTTTTAATTCTGTAGAGAACTACGTATAACAAAAACGGCCACACGTTTGGTAAAATATTTGGTTTCTATGAATAATGGACATTTTATCATCTCAGGCTTTGCAAATTTACTACAGAGATATCTCTAATCAAAGTATTAAGATCCAGCAATTGTAATAAACGTTAAGATAAATATTATATTTTCTAATTCTGTGGAGAGAAACAAGTAGAAAAAAGCTACACGGTAAAAAATTTAATTTATTTATTTGTGTGGCTTTATACTTTGTTTATACAGGAATATCGGGTTGTGTCAGGTTTTGGTGCAGTGTAGATATGTATAATGCACGACATTCGCATTATTGTGAATTTAACGATGTAGCACAAGTATTTTTAGTTTGTCTCATTGCACATTTTCACCTGACTCAGTGCAGTCTACCTTTGTGATACTGGATATAGGCAGTGTACCTTTCTGATACCAGATAAATACAGTGTAACTGTATCATACTGGACATCTGCAGTCTACATATCTGATACTTAACATATGCAGCAGTCTAAATGCGTGAAACTGGAAATTTCCAATCTACATGTGTGATACCTGACATGTGCAGTTTAGCTGTATTGTACGGGATATATGCAGTTTGCTTTTCTGATACTGGACAGACATATGCACTGCACGGACGTGTGTAGTCTATATTTGTAATAAATGACTGAAAATAATCAGTCTATATGTGTGATACTAGAAATATGCAGTTTACATTTTTGATTCTGGACATATGAAATTCTACAATTTGGATATGCAGTTTATCTCTGTAGTACGGGATATATGCAGTCTACATGTGTAAATCTCGAGATATGTTGTGCATCCGTGTGATACTGAACATATGCAATCTACCTTTACTTCTGGTCAATCTACCTTAAATACCTGTGTAATACACGACATATTCCATATGATACTGTACATATGCAGTCTACTTGCGAGTTACTGGACATGTAAAATCTACACGTGTGATATTAGACATATTAGTATATTTTTTATTCGTCACATTAGACATATTTTTATCCAACGCAATGTGCAATCTATCTGCGTGATACTGGACATATGCAGTATGCCTGTGTAATATGACACATATACTGGTGTGATTTTGGGACTTATGCAATGCACTAGTGTGACATATGCAGTCTACGTGTGTGATAATGGACATGTGCAACGTACATTTGTCATACTGGAACATGCAGTCTACTTTTGTGACAATGAACATATTCAGTTTACCTGTTTGAAACAGAATATATGCAGTCTACATTTATAATACTAGATATATGTTGTGTTCTTATGTGATACTTAAAATATTCCGTCTACCTGTAATACTGGACATATGAAAGGAGTAGGGGCAATAAGGGCACAAAATGGTCCCAAATTTAGGAAAACATTTTAAATAATATTTTTTGCAAAAATGTTGATAGACTTGTGTACTTTTATAATATAAATAGTTTTCAGCATTTTTGAGTGCGGTGACGTCATAATCGACCATTGCACTCTGCATGTTTTCCGAAAAAACATGAAATTTTCATTCGTTTTTCATCAATTTAACACCCTCCACAAGGATGTACCAACTTTTTACTGAAACCATAAATCAATACATTAAAGATATATCTTGTGTAAAAATCTTTTTTTGGTACATGCTTGTGGAGGATATACAATTTTAAAAACACACATAAGAATAACGGTAAGAATTTGTTGGGAGTTGAGCGGTTCCCACTGAAACGATCCTATAGTACAGATAAATTTGACCCCAAAATGTCCTTTTTCTTTGTTGTAAGTATAATACACATTACTTCCACATACAAATTACATACATTGCTTTTCACAGAGTACGCGATTTTTGCGGTTAGTGGTGTTCTTTATCGAGAGCGGGACTTCTCCACCCATTTTAAGAGCTTCATTTAACCAAGCGGCTAAAGGCGTCTGTAGCAACTCTACAGAAAATCAACAACGATGTCAAAATAATTTGCTTATATGTATTAAGGTACTAATTAATTTATATCTTATTAACATATGCATTCTAAAAGTTTTAAATGCACATCTTACTCTTTTTTTAGTTAACGCACATGTCGTTAGAAAGACTGTCGATAGTTGCATGACAAGCATCTCTTCAGTTTAATCAACACAGTCATATATATAAGTTAAAAGATTTTACGAAATAAGTGATGAAACCTGAAATAAATATTTTTATGTTTCCTCGTTACATATAAACCACTTAGAAAAATAGTAGAATATGTTAACAAAGTTATCGTGTGTTTAGTTTGTACACATGTTGAAGTTTATATTATATTATATTTAGACAAAACCACGTGACGGTTATCGTAGCCTCCATCGTTGAGTCGCTCTGCTACGGAATGCGATACTCGAGTTCGAATCTCATTGGAAACATCTTTTTCTAGAATATTTTTTTTTCGATGAAAAACCAATTTTTTGCAAGTTAACATTTTTTCAACCACCAATTTTTTGTTTAAAGACTTAAAATAATAATTTTTTTTTTAATTTGTAATCATCCGTTATAGACAAAACACTTAAAAAATGTTCAGAATAGTCATCGTCTGTTTTTCTTGGACAAATGCTGATATGTATAACTATATTCAGACCAAATCACGTAATGTTTACCGTAGCCGCTATCGTTTTGTCGTCATACTGTATAACAGAAAACCCGAGTTCGAATCTCAAGCGGGGCAATTATTCTCCAGAATCAATTGAATCATTGTTTCGATAAAAACATATAATTGCAACTTTGTATTCACTATCTATCATTTGTTTCTCCGATATTCTTAAGTTTTTTTTATAAATAAGCGTGTACATAATTTATCTTTGAAATATCTCTTCATTTCTCATACACCTCGTTTTCTTCCAGATTGTTATGTTTGATCATGTATTGAATTGAAGATTTAGACTACACTGATTAGAAATGCAGCCTTCGCGAAATAATCATATAATACAGGTATACTAATTGAGATTTTAACGAAGTATTTTTGTACTCTATTTTGCCAAGTACCTAATAGTTTATTTAATTTATTCTCGGAAACTTATTTGGAATAATTAACACAATTAAACAAACTCGTGCGCTTTAACTGTAGACTCGGACTGCAGTACTGATCATCATTAAGGTTGCGGGCTGGGTGTACTCGACTCCAAACTTCATTGACAAGGAATGCCAATTTTCCTACTGAAGAGTGGGGGTTTTCACAGGGTACTTCAGCCCCCCCCCCCCAAAAAAAAAAGAAAATGCTGGAACCAAATGATATAGCTGAATAATTGCCTAAAGTGGTGTTTTATACCGTTTAGACCAAAAAACATTATCTTTTTAATATCTGACCTTCGACACATAAACTGGCATTTTTTGTCAAATAGGTTGGAGTCGAACGCATCTGGTCCTAAGTCAGGATCAAACTCACATTCTTAGTATTTACACGCTATTTTCATTTAATTCATTAAACATTTGGTTAGGACATTTGACATCGCTTTCTTTAACTTTATTTTGTAGATGTCTTCGAGATATTATAGCTGTGTGCTCTGTTCTAAAAAACCAAAGCCAAATGATAGACGCAAACTTGATGGTGACAACAACAAACAACTCAAAAAACTATTAATTAAAAGCAAACGTTTTTTGTTGACATATGCAAGATCAATAACGGCGGTATTATTTGCATCAAATGTAGAATCAATTGTTATAGAGAGATAAGTAAGAAGAATAACAAAAAATCAAGTAAGACACAAGACGAAGATTATATTCCACCGGCAACGTATTGCAGAAATGTGACTAAAACTCCGTGTAAATCACCGCCGAGTATAACACTACCAATTTGGTCTGTAGGAGAAAGTCATTCCCAATGTATTGTTTGCAAACGACGAGGTCCAAAGCTTCTTGTGGTGCCTACAAATGCCAGATTTAACATATTTTTAGAAAAACTTATAATATTGCCGTCTGGTGCCAGATGTTGGCCGGGTCATTTATGTAATGATAATTTTACATCAAATGTGGTTGATCAAATAAATCAAACAAAAACAACAACAGATTTCAACCGTTCAGAAGTAATGCTTCTACTTTCACAAGTTCGAGACAAAGCATGGCGAAACAGCAAACTAAGAATAGATTTTGACTCTCAAAATGGTCTCTCCGATTCTGACATTTTAAATCTCACCGGGCTTTCAAAGACAAATTTTAATGACTTAATTTTAAACATTCAGAAAGGCAATTTACGAGATTCAAGTATACGCTCCGTGAGAACATGTATTGGAATATTTCTTACTAAACTTAAATCAGGAATGTCAAACAAACTTTTATCAACTATTTTTAACATTGACAAAGACTCCATCCGTCGCTCAGTTTCATCAGCTAGAAAGTATTTGATTGACCATTTTGTACCATTAAACTTCGGTTTCCTGCATGTCTCTCGAGAAGAGGTTATTAATACTCATACAAGGCCATTAGCACAATCTCTGTTTGGTAATTATTTGAAACCAGCAATATTAATAGTGGACGGAACATATATTTATATACAAACAAGTTCGAAGTTTAAATTCCAACGCAGATCGTATAACATGCATAAACACCGCAACTTAGTAAAGCCTATGGTATTTGTTACTACAACTGGGTACATCGTTAGTGTTATTTGACCATATTACAGTGACGGTAAAAATAATGATGCCAACATTTTGAACCACATTATTCAAAATAACTTAGAGGAAGTGAAAGACTGGCTAAGAGAGGACGACATTATGATTGTAGATCGAGGATTTCGCGATTCAGTTGATTTACTTTCGGAACTAGGAGTTAAAACTGAAATGCCTTCATGTTTGAAACGTGGTGAAAAACAGCTTCCTGTTGAAGAAAGCAATACTACAAGGTTAGTAACAAAAATAAGGTGGGTTGTTGAATTTGTCAACGGGAGGATTAAACTCTGGAAGTATATGGATCGAGTTTTACCAAACAGTCAGATTCCGTATATATCTGATTATGTACAAATAGTATGCGCTATTATGAATAATATTGGAATCTAGTAACAACAGGAGATACAGATGCAGATGAGCAACTTGCAGCAAAGATGATGTACTTATCCAAACAGAAAAACAGTCTGCAAGAAAGAATTCAAAATAAAGGTTTAGACAAACGTTTAAGTAAATGGCGTAAAATTGATGCAACTGACAGTACTTTAAACTTTCTACGCCTATCAGAGGAGGACATACGAAACATCACTATTCGTGTATATCAACTGAAAATGGCCAAAAGTTATGCTCAGGAACACATAGATAGAGACGGCAATTTCGATGTTTTTATTATAAATCAAGACGATTATCTCCTTAGCGCTAAATTACAGTCAAGGCACATATCTTCAAAATGCTATAGACTATGGATTTTGTATAATGAAATCACGATTTGTAGCTGGTACTGTCAATGTAAGTCTGGTTCTCGCATTGTTGGAACTTGTTCACACGTTACCTCAGTCATATGGTATTTTGCTCTTGGCAGACATATTGACAATACGTTTGGGAACAATCGTGACTGGAGCCAATATCTTCTAGATACGCAGAATATACCCGTTCCAGACACAGTTAATAGTAGTGAAAATGACAAAAATATAGAAGAGTGAACATGTTGTAGTTTTAGTAACATGCCTATTTTATTACATTTTAGTATACGTAGCAATATTGTAGCAGATAGCCTATATTTGCAAATATCTGGAAGTTTGAATGTGTTGACTGACTGGAAAATCATTTGTTTATTTACACTACAATCTGCCAATATCGTAAACTGTAGATAATGAGCTACACGTTGGAAATTTTAAAATTATTATATGTGCAACAATTTATATTATAAATGAAATAACAATATTAGTACATCATTCAAACGCATTTACTATATTTACTAACATTTGGAACAGTTGTTTATACAAGAATACAAGTATTTATTTCTTTTGGCTGCAAGAGTTCAGTGGCTCAAATTAGTTGGGCAATTACCAAATCCTTTTATGTTTAAATATTTATTAGTCTCGATTTGTGATAAAAACAGTAAGGTTTGTAAGTTCTTAGTGCAAGTTTTTCCTCAGATTAAGGAATGTATTGGATTCGCATGGGGAGTAAAAGTGAACAATTTCTATAATTTATTTGTCAATTTGATTATTCCTTATTTGACATTTCCGGTATAATTTATTATAAGTTAGAGACGAAAATATATGCGAAATTAATAAAAACTGTGAATAGTTGTTAATAAAAAGAGTTCCTTACAGAAAAAATTAACACCACGCAGTTTCTAGTGTATAAGATCAGATATTTTTAAGAAAATGACGTATTTACATAGCTTTATTTGTCCGTTTCCATGGTAACATGGTATTTTTTGTAATTGCAATATGAATTAGAAATTTATATAGAAATGGATCAATAGATCAGTTTAATAAAACTTGATTTACTTAGTTCGAATGATTATTTACATGACTAATTTACCTAACAGATGTTATAATAAATTACTCTTTGACAAAATATTGTATTTTTATCATTTTAGGTAATTATAGAGTCTTAGCTTGATGACGTCATATTAGTATGACATGAGTGAAATCCGAAAACTTAATGTTGTTTTATGAAGTACATGTCACAAAAACATTTCTGACCAAATTTCTTGAACATTACAAATGGGGCCATATTGGGACCTTATCGCCCCTACTCCTTTTACCTGTATAATGCTGAAAATATTCTGGCTAAATGTGTGATACTGGTCATATGAAGTGCATTTTTGTGGTACTGGGAATGTGCAGTCTACATATGTGATACATATGAAGTCTATACGTGTGATACGGGATATATTGACAAATTTGAAATTCGTTTCAATGAACTTTTTTTATCCGACTCAATGTGCACTCTTCCCGTGTGATACTGGATATATGCAGTCTACAGTTTGATAATGATACATATGCAGCCTACCTGTGTGACAATGAACATATATACTTGTAGCTTAGCTGTGTGATACGGACATATGCAGTTTAAATGTGTTATACTGGACATATGTACTTCACCAGTTTGCTATTTGCAAATATGCAGTCTACATGTGTGATACAGGAATTGTGCAGTGTACCTGTGTAATATTGGACATATCCAGTCTATCTGCGTCACACTGCACACGTGCCATGTACAGAGTATATCTTTGATACTGGACATATGCAATCTACCTGTATGATACTGGACATATGCAGTGTACATGCTTGATACTGGACATTTGTCACATAAAATGTATTTTTGCAGTAGTTTTTTTATCTGTGCACATGTCTTTAGTACTTAGCTGTGGCAAGTATCATATTTGTTACCGCTAGAAAATCAACTGTCAGTATGCATTGGTATAGAAATTACTAAGCTCAGGCTACATAGAGTCAGTCTAGAACTGGTAAAGAAGAAAAGCTGTAACTCATCGACCAAACTTTTAACAATTTAATTTTATAGAATAAGTAGCCAAAATAAATTAGTCCAAATACGAAATATAACAAAATCAACAAAATCCAAATACAAGGTTCAGTGTCCATACGCATTGGACTGTGACATTGAGCACTGAAGTCGTTTAGTTCAGTTGGGTCATCGCATTCTAAGAAGTTGGCCTTTGTATGAGAATAGCTAGGTGTGCATGATAGTGATAGACTGACAGCACGTCCGGTGTAACCAAATAAAACTAAATCCAGATGAGATGTTATGCAAACTGATGTAGCATTCAGCTCTACTGCCCACTCTCCTACTGTCTTTTCAATATGTCTAAGTCATTTTGTACTAAAATCTTGACAAATCCAAACTGATGAATAACATCTAATTACTTTTATTATTTTATGATTTAAAATGTACAGTTAAATTTATCAAAGATTATGTAGGAAAATTATAATCCTTTTCTTATGAATAACATTGCGACGTAGTTGACATCTATTTTTTATAAACGTAGAAAGGTGTAAGGTGATTTAGATCATTGGTAGGTTTTAGCTGTAACTATTACATGATGAAATTATTCTATAAATAATAATGACAAAATTGATGTTTGTTTGTTAATTAAACCTGTGGAAATTCTCCGCAAGAAGACCTGGAGACCTTCTTCAAAGTTAGCAACAGCATCATCCATTGATTGAAAGCGTAGAATTTGTCAAGACAAATTTATCACTTCAGACATTCGCTTGAATCAAACTTCCATAATCTGACTTAGGAATGGAGCAAAAAAGGGTTTGATTAATACCAGCGCAAAGTCAATGGGTGGTCATGGGCCAATATCAAGCATTTACAAATCCACTTTAGTATGTTCCAAGCCTTTTCAGTAAACTCCTACTTACCGCTTCTATAGACGTTGACTCAGAAGTAGGCAAAAATATGTCCAGAACAAAGATCAGGAAAACCTCCGATTGCCGATTCTAAATGCCTTCATCATGAGGAAGTGGATCAGAAACAAACTAGTTTTTGATTAATGATTAATACTAACATTGGCAAATGTGTTGAAATTCGATGGCATTTAATTTCTATTTTCAGTCCGTCCATACATTCGAAGATGTGAAGTATGACGTGGATGGAGAAGGAGATCTGAACGAGTATCTTCTGAAAATATCTTAGAACAGAGGAACTGGGAACGCAAATCTATATATTGTTCCTTTTTGACTCCGAAAAGCTGGGTCAAAAGTTTACCTCTACTTCTAAGTATCGGGTGACATTTACGAGCAGTTCTTTCGTCCTGGATGCTTGTCTCATTTCGCCACTTGATATATCATAGATAACCACTAAGATGCCTGCAGCCAGAAAAAGCCTGTGAAGATAGTGTTGCCTGAAGAAAGCTCGATCGTCTGCTTAACAAATGACAACCGAGCTATGCGAGTCCCATTCGCCATCTATGCGGACTTTTAGTGCCTCGTCGAGACAATCTTAACCTTTCAACAAGAAACATCTGCCGCCTTTGGCGGCAGTATTACCTTTACACATCGGAATTTGCAAGAAAGACATTGTTATGACCGAAAAAGACAAGAAGAGTTTTATCGCTAACGTGGACTGCACAGTTTGCAAAGGAGCACTTCGATGAGACGGGGTTCGAGACTACGACCATCTGACGGGCAAGTATTGTGGCGCCGCACACAACGAGTGCAATTTGGACTCTCAGCTCCTAAACTCATGGTCTTCAACAATATGACGAAATATTATGCCCATCTATTTGTGAAGGAGCTAGGTTTCAGTGAGGGTAATATCAACTTTATTCCCACCACTAATGAGAAGTATCTTATTTTCTCAAAGAAGTTGGTTACCTTGACGAGGTTTTATTAGAATCTTTAAAAGTACCAGTTTCAGACGACGCAAGCATTGTATGGAGACCGCTATGAGTTGTTGCTTGTTATGAAGCTGTTATCTTTTAGACTACACTGATAGCAAAATAAAGTTGAGGTAGATTCGACTCCACTCTAAGCAAGACGTCTAAAACAATTTCGAAGTAAAACACATTAGTGACGAAATCTACTCTTATGCCCAGAAAGTATTCGACACCTTCCAGTGCAATGCCTTGAGAGACTATTACATTCTTAACCTTAAATCCGAGGTGCTGCTACTAGCAGATATTGCAGGAAACTTAGGCAACTACATACTAGATAATATGTGGTATTATACCTCTCTCGGTCTGGCCTATGATGCGGCGCTCAAAACTACCGAGGTCAAATTGGAGCTATTGTCAGACCCGATATGCGTGTTATGTTTGCGAAGATGTTATTAGAAGTGTAGCTATGACTTCCTATCGACTCGCCGCAGTCAACAATGCATATGTGCAGGACTATGACAGAACCCAACCTAATAAGAACCAGACCATCATTGACGCCAACAAACTTTACGCTCAACCGTGGCACAATCTCTACTGATGGGAAGCTTTTAATTAGTGAAACATGACGAGGAGGCGATAGACCACGTTCTGAAATAAAAACAAAAGACAATCACAAATATGGTTAAATCGTCGAATGCGACTAAAATTATCCTCTGGAGCTTCACGACAATCATAACGATTACCCGTTGGCGCCTATACATGTGAAGCTTAACAAGATATGCAAGCTCATACCGACACTACACTACAGGAACCTGATGCAGTACCTCTCCTTGGGTATGAAGTTAACGCAGCATTTGCTTAGGGTAATATCATTGACTCAATACAAACATCAACTTAAACACCAACCTTTGTTTCGTGGCCGAAAAAATGTTCTTCACACTCAGTGCTCAGTAAGACTATGCAGAACAAACTCAGCAGAGTCGATTTCAGACAATTGACTACTGAGAAACAGGAATTGAAGCTTGTGGCCAACCCAAATGTCAATCGAAGAGTCGTCGTCATGGAGAATCTGGTGGTCGTACTACCTAAGAGCTGCATCTTGGATCTCTGGAAGACTCATGTACGGATTTCACTACAATTTCTTTTTATAAAGACATCACGCTACATATACCAATCACCCAACCAACTATTCACCTGGAACCGCCGCTGGCGTGATCAAATATGTCATTAGGATGTTACATGACGAATGTAGCGGCAATACGTTGTCGATCAGAAAACGTAGATTACTATAAACTTGTTCTTCGCTCTAAACATAATTTGCCTTTTAATTATTTTGTAGAAATAAACGAATTGTTGTAACATAAAACGACATATTTGTAGGCATATGTGGCAGCAAAAGCTTTATGTATGATATCCGTGGTTTTTGTGGTAAGGTTGTATAACAGTTGAACAATCAAAGCGTAAGACGTAGCAAAATTTATTGCCTGAAACTATGTTGTATTTTTGATTTCTAACATCCGGGATGGTTTGCGCTGCTTATAAAGTTTTAATTCCCCGAGGCTAGCCCGCTCCAGCATCAAAACTAAATTTCAAAACTGTGAAAATCCTAAGGTTCTTCCTACCCGAGGCCATGGTTGATCTTAGTCATAATTTGGTTTCCAGTTCGGCATATTTCGGTTTTATTGTTCTATGCTCTTCATATTCATATAGAGTTTGGCATTTTAAATGTTTGGGATAGAGCGCCTCTTATGAGTCTTGATAAGAGGAAACGCGCGTCATGCGTAGCAAAGTTTATTGCATGGAACTTTTTTGTATTTTTGATTTCTAACAGATGAAATTGTAGATTTCGATCTTGATTTTAAATTTTCCAAAAGTTCGTTTGAACTTTTAAGAATCCATGTGTGAATAATATCAATTTGCGAATAAACAGCTTACATCGTTGTTATTTCTTAATGTCCCATTAAATGTCCTATCGTTACAAAAATGGTTCTCAGACATAACTAGTTCGTCAAAGGGTGAATTATATTCATACCTGAAACAATCATTTTGCTTTGACACCATATTTGATAAAATTTAAAAAAAGAATTCAACGCCCTTCAATTGAAAATATTGCGCAGTTGAAATTATTACACTTTAAACAAATAATTGTTGTGGTTATTTTTCTTTAGGGGCATTTTGCTCATGCGGAGGGGAGCTGGCGTTACATAGACGATGGTGCGTTTTGATCTGATACCGTTCACATAGTTAGTTCAACCCTTCCTTGTGAACTCCAAAGGTTTAAGGCTGTATAAATATTAATCACTGAATGCTAAACACTAATTAACCCTAACGACATTTTTGTAAAGTATATTGTTATCATTCACAATAATCTATGGCCTGTTGTTGCGATAGATTTTTCGGAAAATGACAATGCTCCTTTGCATAGAGCCCGCATCGTTACAAATTACATAATAGAAAACAATGTAAATAAGATGTCGTTGCCAGCACAGAGCCATAATCTAAATATTATTGAAAATATTTGGTTACATATAAAGACAAAGCAGGACAGATGTCATCGATACTTACGATGAACTGTTATCCGCGGTAAGACATATTTGGTAAACATTGGATTTAGTGTTGATTCATTATCTCGTATTGAATAAAGGAAGTCGTTAAGTAGTAAAAGTCATATGACAAAATTTTAAGTTAGGGTTGACAAATAATAATTTCAAATGTCAGTGGTCAAATATGATTAACTCCTTGTTTAAATTTATCTTCAGCGCGAGACAATAATGCGAAATCGATATAATATATTCTAAGATGATACTTATAGAAAAACGATTTGTTTAATTGTTCAGGGCAATAGACAAAGATGTATTTACCTTATGTTCATCCATTTTTTTTTCTTTTTTTCTGAAATACAAATATATATAATACATATAAATACTACAGGAAGCCACTGTTTACGTGTTTCATGTATAAACACAAATACAAAGTTTTATTAGGTCGAGATAAAATTACTTTTCTTGAAGAGTGACGGATCACAAAAAACATTTGCCCGAAATCACTTTTGCATTTTAAGTTTAAACTTTTGCCAAAATGCCACAAAATACACCCGTAGAAAATTTGCCATTTTTTCACAAAAAGGGCCATAACGTTAAAATGGCTGGATATCAATCTTGGCTGAGATATTATCCCCATAAACATTTTCTCCGTTTCAATGAAGATCGGACACAATCTGTTTGAGTTAGATAGCGGACAAGGCGAATTTGCCATTTTTTGATAAATAAAGGGCCATAACTCTGAAGTGGCTAAAGTGATTTCCCTGCTTTTTGAACTTTCCAAAATATTATGCCTAAAAATTTTCCCCGTGTTTAATGAAGATCGGACAACATCTGTTTGAGTTAGAGCTCGGACAAGGCGAATTTGCCATTTTTGTTTTTAAAAAAGGGCCCTAACTCTAAAGTGGCTGCACTGATTTGCTTGGTTTTCGAACTTGCCCAAGATATTGTGCCCATAAATATTTTCTCTAAGTTTCATGAAGATCGGACAACATCTGTTTGAGTATAGGAGCGGACAAGGCGATTTTTACCCTTTTTTGTATAAATATAAGGGCATTACTCTAAAGTGGTTGAAGCTGGTTTTCGAACTTGGCCGAGATATTATGCATATAGAAAGTTTCCCCAAGTGTTGTGAAGAGTTAGAGATCGACATTGCTGTGGAAACCGCCCGACCAACGCTCGCCACCCGCTGCCAACCGCCCGAACCCGGCCTGCTATGGGTGTTCCCATAATACGACTTGTCTTCAACGGGCGTATAAAAACATAAGTGTAATTACATTCACAAAATCAGCGGTCGGCATGACCTTCCAGTTGCCTAATGCAAGCAACACAATGCTGCCGCATTCATGACACTTAATCATAAAGAAAGGAATATCAGTCTACTGGTTAAATACTGCTGGGCCCATTTCCGACAACGTGACGGGTGGATCTAGTAAACGACGTAATCTATGTTCAACTTCGATCCATAAGTTTTGTAATGTTGACATTTAGTTGTTCCAAGTATGTTCAGACATCATGTCTAACATGCGGTCATGCGGTTTCGTGTTGAAACGTCACGAGTGGACCTTCTGTATAAATTGAATGTCATGCCTGGAATGACTTAATTTTTGGTAATGAATCTATAAAGAAAGTATAGTGTGGCAACCTAATTCCCTAGCAACAGCAGTCTGAGTACGTCCAGACAGAAACATTACGTTTGCGTATTTTTAGACAGCTGTGGCATTCGTCTTTGTTGATTTTCAAAACAAACATGCTTTTCCTTTTCTGAAACTGCGTGTCAACAAACTTTTAATAGAATAGAATTCCAAATTACGGAAAAAATCAACATTAGGATACATTTAGATGAAACATTTTGGTTACATCATTAAAAAAACTCTAGAACCAGATGGACTGCGAAGGTAATTCACAGGCCCTAGACTTCTTAGTGCAGACGAATAGGTGTCATAGGGTTACCCTATAGAACACATGTACTATCTTAACCTCTATAGATTCACTGTGGTTAAAGAAGCTATATTATTACATAGTGGAATTGGCAGAGTGGTGTAGAGCGCTGAACACAGTGCAGGCGAATGGATGGTTTGTCACTGTCTCAAAGGTGGGAGTTCGAATCCCGAAGTAAATACTTGGTATTAACCCTATATTTCTGATGCTTCTGAATTTCGATGGATTAATATATTATATGGTCGTCATAATACTTAGACTTCTGTATATAAATACTACTGTGATTGAATGATACGTAACATTCTCATCCTATATAAAATATTATACAAAAATGCTGAGTTAGATTACGGTCATGTTAACACTTATCTATAATAAAAATTCCATCGTCACACGCTAGGACCCTTGTACTGTGTCTGCCCTAGATTCACATTTGGTTAATGAAGCTCTTTTTTATAAAGGAAGTGGGGCAAGTGGTCTAGAGCGCTGGACATAGTGCAGGCGAATAAGTATATTCGGAATAACATTAACAAATATTTTTTAAAAGCATACAGTTATCCTAGATCTTTGACCAAAAAGTTTCTTTTAAACATCCTTTACAAATTGCTACTTTTTTGTAGTTGTTAACTTTTGAAAAAGGTAGTGAGCAAAATTATTCTGGTCATAAATCGTTCTAGTGCCATCAAGAGAGCTTTCGTGGAAATCTGTCTCCAACTGCAGAATAGAACTTTATGCCTGAAGGATTTGTACCAGGATAGAAAGAGAACCAACAGACAAACAGAAAGCAAAAATTGAAAGGCAATTACAAATATAAATCCGACTCGGACAGACACAAAACATTAAACTTAAATTGTCTTCTTGCTCATTGCAATGTCCAGGTCAAATCCAGGAAGTGAAAAGACCGCCTGCTGATTAAAAAAATATTCAATTGTATTTGAGAGAATTATTACGACCTATTAAAGGAGCCTCGGTGGATCAGTGGTTAAGTTAGCAGTCTACTATTGATAACGTGTCTGTCAACACTGGGGTTGATTGTTCAAGTCTTAGTGCGGGCAGATTTTGCTCGATTTCGATTTTAATTGACAAGAATTGCCAGTTTTCCTACCGAAGGTCGGGGTTTTTCACAAGATACTCCGGCTTCCACACGTGAACTCATAAAATGTCGAAAATGGCGTTAAACCCAATTAAACAACAATCTATTAAACAACTATAGCGATAACAAAATGCAAGCTGATACCAACATCACAATTTTGACATGAACGGCCAATGATAAACTGCTAATCGGGCTTGTAAAAAACGTGTTTTAAATTGCAAGTCACGCTTTTGCCGCTCTAAATTGACTCGATATAACGCTAGGAATTGCATGAACAAAAAAAAAATAAAACGCAAAAATAACAAAAAATACCGCACACACACACACACACAAAACAAATAACACACAGTGTATATAATGTTATTATTTCTAACTGGTATTTTCACTCATAAAGTGTTTATAAACCACGACGCATAGAAAGGCACGTAGTCGTCTAAGTTGTGACTGAATGCGGAAATAGGAAGATAGAAAACAAATAAAGTGTTTATCTTTCATCCGCTACCCACAGATGATCACAATTACAACCCTTCTGATTTAGAAAATGTGAAGAGAACTGACAAGTGGTTTGATTTGTTAATGAAGTCAATCCAGTTTTATCAGCCGAAAAAACAAGTAAACTGTCTTTAATATTTAATTTTCTTCTAAAAGTTTCTGTGTTATATAATAAATGATTTTTATTGCATTCATTCTGTAATTCAACTTGGTTTTTGAAAATAAATTTAAAAAAAGAAATCTACCAAAATACGTGTTGCGAGAAAATGGTCGCATTAGAAAAAGGAATAGCAGCTTTATATCAAAATAACAAAACAAAATATACACCTCACCATAAGTTAAGCAACACCTACAATTGTTTTTTAATAATTTCAAAAATCTGAATGAATGTTAACTTTGTGTTATTTATGTACTAAAACCATTATTTGAGCACGGGAGAGTTCATTTATTTGACTTCTAATGACAATCTTTAAATAGAAAAACCAGTTTGTCATACGGAAGTCGAGCACGCCTAAAAGCCTTATTTTCCTTAACGATTTAGTGTTCATCTCCTCGTCTTTTTCGACTTCATCTTTACATTTTTACAATGCCTAGACGGAAATTAAGTGAAGCTGAGAAGTGGCAGATCGTTTGAATGCTTAATAGTGGACAGAGCTTGCGTCAGATAGCACAACACGTTGGCATTCCCTTTAGCATTATAAACCGTCTACTGAAACATCATCGAGATGACGGAACTATCCAGGAACGCCCTAGTTCAGGTCGACCACCAAAAATATCTTAAAGGGAGGATAGATCACTCGTTTGTGTAGCCAAAAGCCAACCGTTTGCCACTGCAAAATATCTTCGTAAGGATTGGAATATTACAACAAGAGTCACCGTTCGAACAGTTAACAGGCGCCTGAACAATGCAAGGTTGAGAGCTCGTCGTCGTCTCTTGAAAGTCCACTGTTGACACCGACAATCACGTTTAGAGTGGGCAAGATATCACCGCCATTGGAATATTCGAAGCTTACGACGAGTACACTTAGCCGACGAGAGCAGATTCCTTCTTCGTCAAATCGATGAGCGCATGCGCGTTTGGAGACAACGAGGCACTGCTTACAACCAGAACAACATCCTAGGCACTACAGCGTTTAGTGGTGGTGGTGTTACAGTGTGAGGAGACTTTTCGTACGACTGTAAACTGAATTTGTATGTGGTTGATCGGACAATGACTGGGCAGAAATATTGAAATGACGTCATTAACGCTATTATTGTGTCACATTTTGCTTATCATTCACTTGGTAACAGACGCATTTTTTATGATGACAACACAAGACTTCACCGAGCTGCAATTGTACGTGATGTTATCGAAAGGGAAGCTATTGAGCATTTTTCATGTCCATCCATGTCACCCGATTTGAGTCCAATTGAACATTTGTGGCACATCATTGGCCGCAAAATCAATAACAGTGCACCTGCTTGTCAAAATGTCTAAGAACTACATGTAGCCATTAAAATGAATGCTAGAATTTACCACACTCTACTCTTCGTCGCTTTGTCAACAGCATGAGGAGGAGAGTTAATGAACTTTACCGGAAGCGTTGTGGTTACACTACTTACTGAGTATTTTTGCGTTTAACACATTTTTAAAGTGACTTTTCTTTCCCTGAACGTTGACCTGTGATAATATGTTTATTTTCAGTTCATAAAATTGAAGTATGCAATCAAACTTAGCTTTTCGTGCCTCATAAAATGTGAAATTATATTTGTAAGATAATAATGCACGTTTAACGCCTTCTTACCATCGTGCATACTCTTTCTGCCGAATTAGAATCATCGTCTGTTCTAAAATATTTCTTTTATGTTCCGGAGTTTGACCAATCGGTCATGGATAAAATATTGTCTATGCTTTCACCATTAATAGCAGCCTTACAAGTAGAAGCCATACGACACGAACGTGCTTGAAACTGAAAAACTTCTATTCCTGCCTCGTTAATTACCCAATTTACCCAATTGCAAATGGTTTGAGATGATAAGCCGTTTTACGGTTTTTTCATCGCCCTAATAAATGATCAGGCTCATTCTTATCTACTAGTCGAGTATGTTCAGTTCTAGATTCATATTCCTGTAGACTTGATACTACACATAGCTTTTTCTTTGACACATTTTACTGATATATTCTTACAATCTTTTGTGGTTTAAGACCAATTATCCCTAAGCACCAAAATAACTGCGACATGACATGTCTCAGATTTTGCTGATTTTCATTTCATAAGTTGCAATTGACCATTGGATCACAAAAATGATGACTGTGTGTTATGATTGACCACGGTTGCCATGGTAACCGAGGCGGTCATTTTTTATCATTTCTCTTACTACGAAATAGCCTATATTCAATTCGCAATTTGTAATTAAAAAATCAATGCATAATTCAATATAACGTTTTATTTGCTTAATTCAATACCTCATTGACGATATTCAAAACAGTTTCAAGACTAAACATAAATGTGTAGTCAGAACGAGGCTATCGAATATGTCAAGAAATCATGCATTTTTTTAAACAAATAATTACCATTTTTGCCACTTCACTGACTCCATTTTCAGAAATACTCATCATGAATATAATTACATAAATTGATGAATTGATGATTAATATTCAAAACTTATAAAAATCTCAATGGTGTAACAAAAGATGTCAATAGAAAGCACTGTCAAAGATGGTTACCATTGTAACTTGTGAAAAAAAGCCATTTCTGTTTTGTTCAATATTTCCACGAAACTACTGTTTCTTAGGGTTAAATTAAATCATCCTTAATTATTATTTTTAACAGACATCCTATAAACTTAAAATGACATTGAAATCATTTCATGGTACAGTGTCTCAAGGTCAAGGTCAACTAAAAATTGAGCATTCAAATATGAAAATCTCGAAGCAAAATCAATTTTAAGTGACCTTGAGAACAACACACAAGTTACCTTGAAAGTTTTCTAAGGTCATACTATGTTAAAAAAGATCCTTTTTGGCACGTATGATGACAACAATTGTTACCTTGGCCCATATTAGAAGGCACTGCTTTAAGCAGATCTAGTGCCTGATTTTCATGATCCGAGGAGCAACTATTTATCCTCCTTAGAAATGCCTTAGAACTGCTGAGACGGATCTCTGGGAACCTTCCACCCTGTTAATTTTAGGGTATTGTTCTGAATTAGCGGATGGTCTCCATTATAAATCTGAGAGGGGTGTTGTTGGACATCGGAATCAATACTTGGTAATCTATCGTTATTTCCTACAGAAGGGGCTGAAGGTATTAGGGCTGAGCTTGCCATACTGTTGTGATTAAGATTATCCCCTCCTCCCGAACTTTCGCCAGACAAGGACCTATCAGACAAAAATGGGGAATCGCGTAACCCTTTATTTTTCCAAGACTGAAGAAAAGCATTCACTGACCTAATAGTATCATCAGACTCTTGAAAATTGTTGGATTTAACTTCCAACTACTGGCGTAACTGAAATGTCAGCTTTCTCAATCGGCTATCGTATTGTTTTGCCCGAATTTAATCTGCCGTGACTCCTTTTTGTTTTTTTTAAGGCACCATTCCCAAAACTGATTGGCCAGAAAATTCTACATTTTTGAAATCGTCCCTCCTATTTTGTTCAGATATCGTATAGCAGATCTGTTGTCCTTGTAAACGAGAATGTGTTTGTTTTCTTTAATTTGGGCAAATGATTGGACAGCTAATAAAGTCGCTTTTATCTATAACTGATTGATATAGAGAGGCTACTCTTCGATGAGCCAAAAACCCCTTATTTTCACGTTCTAGCAAGTTGCCCCCGGCTTTCAGACTTGCATCGGACTGAATTGTTTAATATGGCTCAGGACGAACAAGCGCCTTGCCATTCCAACGTTTTAGGTTATAAATCCACCAATTGATCTAGTCTAATCCCTCTTGATTTTACTGAATCTGGTGATCGTAATGACCCCCTGCACAGACCCTTTGTTTTCAGAACTTGAAGGCTTCGATAAGCAAAAGGGTTTGGTACAACAACCTGGTTTGTTGCTGTTAACTGACCTATCAACTGACTCTTACAGACTTCTGATTCAAATTTGGAGACAACTTTGTTTTGTCTACCTTTTCTTTCGCCACTAAAAGTGAATTTATTGTGTAACCAGGAATTTCATTGTTTGTAATGGTTCTATGACAGACTTTGTTGCATTTAGTAAGAAACCCAAAACCTCTAGAACTTCCAAAAATGTTGAAAGATCTTAAAGAATATCTAACTTTGATTGGTTCGTTAAAAAGATAAGTACACAATAAGACGAGTTCCTATTCTTCGCAAGAGTGCTATTTGGACTTTCATCATACGTGTGAAAAATTTGGGAGCTGCAGAAATTCCGAATGGAAGAGAACTGAAAGCCATTATCTTTCCCCTCCATTGATACTTTAGATCTTGTTTCGCTAATTTTGGGGTCAGATATGCATCGGACATATCTATCTTTATCAGGTCTAACAAACGATCCTTCAGCAAGGGAATCCTTGCCATTTCGAAATGCTCAAGAACTTGACTGTTTAAATTTCTCAAATTTATGACCGGTCTTCGACCATTCTCTTTTTTGGGGACATGAATAATGTTGCTCAGAAAACTGTTTGGGGTCGTAGTTGATTGGTCTGTTGTCCTTTTGTCCAAAAAGCTCATGACTACTTTTTCTATAAGATCTTGGTTTTCTTTATTGAAAACAGCTAGGTTTGGAGGTTCTAATGAAATGGGTTTTGATATAAAATCTAAATATTTCCTGAACCACAGGATATTTTCTTATCTTTTGCCAATTTTCCGGAAAGATTCGCCCTCCCCCCCCCCCCCTACAGGAACTGGTTCCTGTACAGGAGAAAAGAAACGTTGAAACTTTGCTTGAGGTTCCCCAAATGTTTTGCATAAACCTACCTGATCTAACGATTTGCTGGTTTCTTTGAGAATTGTCTGTTCTGGTTGCCCTGATAGTCTGTCTAGTTCTGTTGGAAGCTTCCTGTTGAAGCTGCCCCATAGAATCTTGGTATCCCTGCAGAGGTTCGTCTGTTGACCTCTTCTGTCGCCCGCAAACTGTAGGGTGCTTGTAGGCCTCTGTCGAAAAAACTGATCAGATATACGATAAACCAACGTTATTATAGGTACTTTATTGTTGTCATGTTTTTCAATAGATAATAACATTTCTTTAGATCCTTATTAAGGTTGTTCCCATTACATTGAGAACACCTTCTTGCACTAGTATTTCTGATTATTAAGGTCTATCACACTACAGTGGAAAGACCTTCTTACCTTTCTTCTGATTATTATTTTTTTCTTTTTTCCACCGTCATTTGCAAAAAAGTGTCGCGACATATCATTTTCATACTTGGTACCAGTATGGGTCATACAGTCAGATGACTCAGTTCACCCTGTGAAACTGATCTATTTTTAGTAACAGAGTTGTCTTCACCAACACCGTAAACCTTTATTAGCAGATAAACTCAGAAACCGTAACCAATTCTCAAAATATTAAGTGTACAAAATGTAGACTGCCCTATGCGATGATTTAACATGCAAATTTTTTTCTTCGAATCAACTTTCTGTTTACGCGTTTTTGACCAAATGTCGCAACTCGTAAAAAGTTTTTCTGGAAAACCGTTAGTCTTAGAGACTTGGAACCACCACCATTGATCCTAAGTGACATATATTACATTCAAAATTTTCAAAAGTCAAGGTCAAAGGTCACCATAGGTCTTGTTAGCACTATATCTCATAAACCATAAAAGATAGAAGCAAAATATAATGGGGAAAATACTCGGCTTATCGAGACCTGCATTTGTTACATTGGTTTGAAGCTGTGCGATGAACCGTTTTCAAGTTACAGCCATTGACACATTAAGGTTAATCGTTTTTTTTTTGTTAAAACTTGAAAAAGATTAGAGATATTATAGTAAACATATAGGTTAAACGTGATCAATAGAAAAGAGCTACAATTTGAGCCAATGGGCCAAGGTCATACCTTAGCAACACTGTAAGTTATAAAAAGTCCTAAGCAACCATATATTTTTTTAATCAGAATGGTGTGCTTTACTGAAATATATTCTTTTATCACCGGAAGTGATATTTTGTCCCAAGCAACGATCATAAAAGTCCTTAGCAACCATATACATTTGGCCCGGGACCACTTTCTTAACTCAAATAACACATTTTAATTACTTAAAATTCCATTGTGTGCTTACAAGACACAAAATCACACAGCATCACATATATTTTCTGACTTAAGAGTGGGAAAGACATTCTCATTTGTTCTCAGAACAAATAGCGACTTAATTTTTTTTTCTTTTCTCTTCCGCCGTCATTTACAAAAATGTGTTGGTACCATTTATTGGTCATACTGTCAGATAAATCAGTTCATCCTGTGAAACCGATCTATTTTTAGTAACAAAGTTATCTTCCCCAACACTGTATACCATTGTTAGCAGATAAACTCAGAAACCGTAATCGATTCTTAAAATCTGAAGTGTACAAAATGTTCTATGGCCATGATTTAAAACGCAAAATTCTTTTTTCCAATCGACTTCCTGTTGACGTGTTCTGACCTGAAAAATGTCGCAACAAAGTCAAAATGTTTTCTCAAAAACCGTAAATCCTAGAGACTTGGGACCACCACCATTGATCCTTAGTGACATATATTAAATTAAAAAATGTCAAGGTCAAAGGCCAAAAGTCAAGGTCAAAGGTCACCATTTATGTTGTTATCACGATATCTCTTCAACCATAAGATAGAAGTAAACAATAAACAGGAAAAATACTCCTCTCATCGAGACTTTTATTTAGTAAATAAACTCAAAGCTGTGCGATGAACCGTTTTCGAGTTAGAGCCCTTGACAAGATTCGGTTAATCGGTTTTTTGTTAAAACTTGAAAACGGTTAGAGATAATATAGTAAACATATAGGTTTAACCTTATCAGTAGGAAAAAAGCTTCCATTTGAGCCAAGATCAAAGGTCATAGGTAAAGGTCATACCATAGCATCAAGGTAAGTGTTATAAAAAGTCCTTATCAACCCTATTTTTAGAATCAAAATGATCTACTTTATTAAAAATATGTCATTTATGACCGGAAGTGACATTTTGTCCCTAGCAACGGACATACAAGTCCTTAACACCCATATATTTTTTTGCTCGCTTACCACTTAAATAACTCATCTTTATGACATCTTGTGCTTAGCAACAGACACCAACGCCAATATCATCACATATATTTTCTAACTTAAGAGGGACATTGGAAAAGACCTTTAAGTTTTAAAGAAGTAGGCACTGGCAAACTAGTTGATATATCTTGCTTATTCATTTTAGAAATATTTTTCAATGTACTTAACAATATGAGATGTAACTTTTTCTTTGTTCTAATTTTTATTGACCTTTTCTTTTCTTTTCATTATCATTACATTCCGAATCGGAACTACTTGACGACTAACTGCTACTGCTGCTGCTGCTACTTGAACAACTACTTTCTGAACTGCTATCAGAAAATTCAAACTAACTACGTTTCATCGGGACACTTTCGCGCTTTCGTTTCCGACTTGTACCTTGCCCATTTTTCTTTACCGACCAACTCTGGCGGGTATCGGCTTTTGTGTTGTCAACAATTGACATTTCATCATCCTGACAAGAGTGATTTTTCTCCTCGCCCTTTGTGAAAAGTCCAAAGACAACTACTTTTTCACTACCTTCCGCCACTGCGGAAAAACTACCATTCTCATTACGGACCCTCTGGTCCTCAAAATTAAGATACTCTATATCATCGATACTATGAAAAGGAGGTGGATCATGAATGTTAGCATAGTTATAGCTAAACAGTATTAAATAACTCTATAATAGGTAAAACACGTATGTTCACAGGTAGAGCTGAATTGAAATTCATTCAGGAATGGTACGGGGTTTACGATATTACCTGTATGCATGCGTATTTTGGTACAACTGGTCATTTTATTTATTTATTTGTGGTGTTTTTTACTTTTAAAAGCAGCCTATTTTTATCATTATTGAAGGTCAATGCATTATTATATCTCACGGAAATCTTAGAAATATAATACAACATGTTGATAAATTTAGGTAGGTAAATCTGCATTTATGTGATACAATGTATACGAGTGCATACAATTAAAATTTATTACGCATTTATTTTGTAAAACAATTGTTCTTTATTTCCTTGGGAAACAGACAAGTTTTTTTACATTTTGTAAATTGTATTAACTTGTCAAAAGACACAAATTTACATAGAAATTCGGCATGAAACTAGCATTTATATTTAGTTGTAAATCTAAACATACAAATGTATCAGAGAGACTAACTGCATAAAATTTGAAAATATTTTTTATTTACAATTTAACTCAGGACTGCATAAAAGGCCAAGCTTATATATCCTTTCATAGTACAAAATGTATGAAATAAGACGTAGTGAAATTATGACATGCAAAAAATACCGAACACATAGGAAAATGTCAAAAAAGTAAGTGCACAAATCGAAGTCCAACAAACCGTCAATCTCGAGAACCAACAACCAAAAATATTTCTATAACTACAACCATGGTCCTGTTTTGGGACAGGCATCTCAGAAGAAATTAGTTAGTTAAACCAGGTTTATGGCATGCCAAACCTCCCGCCTCCAATACTGTCTGTAATTTGGTATGTTGAAGTCAATAATAGGTGTATCTTATGATCATCTCACCATAACCACTATAGATAACTTTCCAAATAGCTAAAAATAGCTGACCTTTAACTTCCTATCAATACACGTGCATCTCTGGAGGTAAAACATTATCAGTAACCACGTGTTAGTGTATGTAGAAATAGTAAACAAAGAGTTCATTTTGTAAAGTTTATACATTGTCTTACAAATGAATCTTTTAAATTTACTGATGTTGCACTGTCTCAATATGTGAAGAAAATTAGTAATGAAGATGTTGTTTTTTACAGTGAAAAATATTATTTTACCATACCCCTATGGAATATAACTAAGAGTTCCTGGACAAACAAGGTAAATGGGTTGCACAGATATTGATCAATTCTTTGTTGAAACATCGTGTTTTTATGAATTAAAAATGTAAAATTATCACGTGAAAATTATTCAACGCATATCAATATTCTGTTTCGGGGTAGTTTTAACAGTATATTATTCTTGGATCCTGGAATGATGAATTGTGTACCTTAAGTTATGACTGGTGGTATATTATTCAGTCAGAAATAATTCACAAAAAAGGATTAATATTTAAATTTTATCCAAATAATGATTATCATTAAGCTATTTCAATAACTTGTGACAATTAAAACATAAATACATAATATAACAACAAACAATGAAAATGAAAACATTATTAAAACTTACATAAATGCACAGGAAAAGTTGAAATACTGACAGCTCATTTCATGGCAGGATAAGATATTTTATTTGTATTAATTTGTTTATTAAAACATGTAAATATCTTATAGATTAATACCCGAAGAAACGCCTTAGAACAATAGCAATTGAATCTTTTAAAATTTTGAAATGTGTAAACATTACAACCTTTCAGACTTATTTTTGTTTATTTAATATTAATTGTCATTCAAATTTCTTTTTAAAGTACAAATATACATCTACATGCATAAAACATGAACAACATACTCTAGTCAAATCATTCAAATTATATTTCTAATAATTTAAAAAATGTTTGTGTATTTTGGTTTTAGTAATTTATATTATCTTTAAACGTCCATCTGTTTTTAAATCATCTGTCAAACTATTCAGGGCAGGAAAAGCACGTAGCCACGCACCAGCTGTAGATTACAAGATGGATGGCTTTAAAAGACTTAAGTCTCAAGAATCATCATGTACAAGTCTCCTTAGTTGCTCAACTGTTATGCATTATTTTAAAAACAAATATTTGAGTTATGCTCTCTAAATCAATCTCTTTAATAAGGAGGCATCAGTGTCTTTTGCCTCCCACTAAATATTCATCAGCATTATTCATGAGCCTCGTTTTCATTGGAATGTTATCTATATGGTTGAGGAAGTATCGACTAACTTTTAAGTCATTTAATAGATAGCAAGATAACACAGTTTTATTTATATTTATATATGATTTTGTGTTTATCATGCTGCAAGTACTTATGGAAATTAACAAGTGTTTATATCTTTGATTGTTATGTTTAAAAGAAAAATCCACCTTGAATAATAATATATATTTATTATCCTAAAATATTTTACAGCTTTTTTAGTAAGACTTATAAGAAATGAAATCATGTATTGTGAAATATACAAATTTAAAAAATTTACCAGTAAAAAAATAAGAAGAAACTATGCACTATCCGAAAAGAGCGAAATAACAATAAATAGGGAAAGATGCAGTACAGGAGCATGCATAAAACTAAGCGATATACATTTGTTCGATGAAACATGAAAAGAGATAGAAATGTTTTATTTTTGACGCGGGATTTTTTCGGGGCGGGAGGGGGTGGTTGAGGTGGGATTTGGGGATAGTTTTTGTAATTAACATCATTAACAAAAACGAATTTACAAAAGTAAATTCTACTCACCTTAACATTATTTATTATAGATTAGAATCTCCATTAACAAACTGCGTCAAAAAACTTCCTTTCAAATATTATTATTAGTTACGCATGCGCTTTATTAAATGTCATAAATATAAAAATATTTCAGTAGTTGTAAACACCAGAGTTCTAGCTACCTTCAGATTAGACTAATACAAATCCAATAAGTAAAATTAACCTCCCAGAGTGAGGTTAACAGAACGACGTCATAGATTGTTGCATAAAATATTGTGATGTATAAACGGATTGAGCGATGAAATTGATATCGATTCGGTTTTAATTGTAATTTATAGGTGTATTGTAATTAGTTAAATATAAGTATGCAGATTCCATTTTAGCCTTTCTATGTGAGTGCAGTAATTAAAATGCGTTTCGCGAATATTTATTGATTGATTGATTAATTAATTAATTAATTAATTTATTTATTTATTTATTTATTTATTTATTTATTTATTTTTATTATTTATTTATTTATTTATTTATTTTGATTGATTGATTGATTGTAATTCCTTCACATATTTTTAAGTGATCATAATTTAATTGATGTTACATTTTTAAAACCCCCCTTTATAAATGCAAAAACAATTATATATAAACATTTAAATCTGTAGATCACTGACCTTAACGTGTTATGACAAGTGTGTATAACCGGTTCAATCTAGATTATCAAAAATCGACATGTTTGAATTAGAAATTTAAAGACGCTATTAAGAATAAGTATCCACAATAGATTTAAGCTTACTGACCGAGCTTAAAACAGGGCACTCCATTGACACTAAATAACCTCAAACGTTATTGCTCTGCAAATGGTTTATAATATGTATTTTATTTTAATAGATGTGGGTAGTTACAACATGGTATTGAAAAGGGAATGTATATTTACATAAACAAAGAGTTCTAGAATGTTTGAAGTTGACTCCTGCACTGGCAAGGTGTACTGACAGGGCAATACCACGTAGCTTACAATGGAGAGGAAGTGTGATGTGGTACGCCCCGCTATAGTCAGGACGACCTCTCCGACTAAAGCCTATGCAGCCCCGATTTTGAGGGCATCTCCGTTTCCAGTGATAGAAATGTCGATGGGAGTTGGCTACTTTGGCTAAGGCCTTAATCAAACGTTCTTGGATATCAATCAACATGTTATTCTTTTTTGTATCAATGCTGGGAACCCGTACGGTCGGTAGATTCGAGAGCTATTTTTCCGACCCGTGGGCGAGTACCGGCGGCGATAAGCTCTACAGATATGAATAATAATTTATTTTTTTATGTCACGTGAGTCCATTCCATATATACTGTTTTGCTCATAGTCCAACCCATTCTGTGAATGGATCTTGAATTGAAACCATAGAAGCTTCATACAAAAAAGCCAAACTGTCAACATCATTTCACTTGTGTAATAAATGAGGCAAATCTTTTGCGCAGGGTAGGCCTAAGTCGTCACACTAAAACTGCACATACTGATGCAAAGTGGAACTGTGGTATCTGCGAAACAACATTCGGGAGGAAAGATAATTACCTACGTCATTTGAAGCACACATCCAGATAGGTGGTGGGAGTAATAAACCAAGGAACAAAAGTAGTCAACAATCCTATATTGATAGAAAAACAAGGACTTGTCTGAGGCTAGACAAGATAATGATGTAACTCAAAAACAACTAAAGATGTTTATCAAACAAGCTACAAAGAACGAGGCGGGATCTGTCGACGAAAGTAAAAATGACTAAAATAACGGAGATCACATAGAATAAGCAGAGCCACATTTTTGCGGTAAATGCAAGACAAGCTTAAAGTTTGAAGATATCGACGAAGGCATGAAGGAATCCTTCAAAAAGACGTACAACTCCTTATCGAGTACTGTAAATTCAGAAATTTTTGCGATGTTTTTATTATTGCAAATAATACGATGGCTCTTTGATCGTAATAGTTAAACCTCGCAATTCTACTTTCGTTTATCCATTGACAAAATTACTCAACCTAGCATGCATGCATAAACAATCTGTAAAGCCCTGCCATAGCCATTTTATTTGAATACGATAATTAATTGGATACAACATAATTGATTTTTCTTTGATTAAACAAATAGCCGTTTTAGTACCCAAGCTGAACCTTAATATACACAAATCATCTCATCATTAAAGACACGACACACGGGTTTCTGATCTTCAACATAGGTAAATCACTTTAGAAAAGGAAATGGTTTTTTTTCCGTTTGGTGTAGAGCGATTATAGACGACAACCATTTAACGTAAAACTGACAATTGCTGAGTAATAATTTGTTGTCATTACATTTTTTGCTACCTCAGCCGATCGCAAAAATATTAAGTCACATTTTTAAGGGGTCCCCAAATCGCAATAATAAATGCACGCAATAAATTCCGAATTTACAGTATCAACGGCAAAGAAGCAAGTGGACGGTGGATAATGGTATTGATTTAACCATACACATTGCGCGCTATACACTATTGAGAGGATCTAGCTGCATTCCACTTCCACTGAAGCTTCGATGCTGTAATTAACGTGAAAAAACAAGGACAAGAAATGTTTTATGTGGTCCATCCTAGCAGCTTTATATCCAGCAAAACGAAACGCTGAACGAGTTTGGAAATACAAACACCACTTATCTATTTTGAATAGCAACGGATTAGAAATTCCCGTCTAATGGTGGACATTCCGAAACTCGAAAAGTTAAATGCTATTTCTGTCAACGTATTTGGATATGAAATGAATGAGGTCTTCCCAGTACACATAACAAAGAATCGCTACGAAAAGCATGTCAATCTCCTGTTGTTATCTGACAATAACAAATCACACTATTGCAGGATCAAGGACTTGAATCGATTACTAAGTGATCAACATAAAGACCACAACAGACATTATTACTGCCCTTATTTCCTTCATGGATTTACAAAGGAACGGCTACTGGATGAACATAAACCATACTGTCAGACACATGGACCACAAAGAATTGAAATGCCAAAGGAAGAGAACAAATGGTTATTATACAAAGACGTGAGAAAACAGTTGAAAGTACCATACGTCATTTATGTTGACTTCGAAAGTCTCCGTGTTCCCATTCAAGGACAAGAAAACACTCCAGAACAATCATCGACAAGAAAGACCACCAAACATATACCTCGTGGATTTGCATACAAAGTTGTTGGTTTGACTTGCAGAAACATCAAAGAACAGGGGAATTTGTAGAATTTATAGTCAGCGAACAGGAAGAGATAGAAGTAAAATTTAAGCATTGCAAACCTATGGTTATGACCAGTAACGATTTGAAATCATTTAAGATAGCTACTGATTGCCATATCTGCACACAGACATTAGGAGAAGATCGAGTAAGAGACGATTGTCATGTGACAGGCAAATTTAGAGGTGCAGCATATAGAGACTGCAATATCAATTTCAAGTTTACGGGACGAATTCCAATCATATTTCGCGATCTTTGAGGTTATGATAGTCATCTAATTATGCAAGCCATTGGAAAGATCAACAAACAACTAAAATGCATACCAAATAAAATTGAGAAGTATATTTCATTTTCATCAGGATGTATGGATTTCATCGATTCTTTTCAGTTCATGTCATCTTCGCTAGAAAAACTGGTAGATAATTTGGCAAAGGAGGGATCACACAAGTTCCAACATTTGAAAGACCATTTTGTTGAAGAGAAAATAGGTCTGCTTCTAAGAAAACAAGCCTATCCATACGAATATTTTGACGAGGAATCAAAATTTGTGGAACTACAATTGCCGCCTATCAAGGCGTTTTATAGTACATTGTCAGGAGAAGGCATCACTTATGAAGACTATGAGCATGCGCAGCGAGTACGGCGGTACTTTGGAATACAAAATCTTTGTCAATACCACGACCTTTATGTTTTAACAGACGTTCTAGCCTTGACTGATGTGTTCAAGAACTTCAAGGAGATCTCTCTAAACTACTACGGATTGGATGCAGCGCATTTCTGTACCACACCAGGCAAGGTGCATTGAAAATGACAGGTTTTACGACTGGAATTTTTGACGGATATAGATATGCACCTTTTCATAGAAAATAGATTAAGAGGAGGAATATCTATGATATCGCATCGCTATGCCAAAGCTAATAACAAGTACGTTCCCGACAATGATCCAGACCTACCGAGAAATCACGTGATTTACCTGGATGCAAATAATTCATATGGATGGGCGATGTCCCAAACTCTACCAGTAAATTGGTTTAGATGGTAAGAGGACGATGATATAGCAGCTTTACATGTACATGAAATATCTGATGAGAATGACAATGGTTATATATTGGAAGTCTACCTCGAATACCCACATGAACTTCACAATCTTCATAATGAATATCCTTTAGCACCAGAAAAGATGAAAGTCACCGAGGACATGTTGTTACCTTATGCCAAAACGATTATAGAAGATCTTGGTCTGAAAGGAACTTCAACAGAAAAACAGATCCCTAATTTACAATCAAAAGAAATGTATCTCTTATTCAGGACACTGATAGCCCGTACTACAATGTGTTAACAGATGATATATATACAGTGACATGACAAGACAAAGAGCTGTTCGATACATCGGAGTACGACCAATCTGTATAGTTCTTCTGTATGTTGCCATAATTCAATTTATTGTGATGTTATATTTGTTATTTGCAGTATTTGTAATGTAAAAATGTAAATAGACTATATAAAAATTTAAAAAAACGATCTCGTGTATTATTTTACAACATCATTCTTTGTTTACAAAAAAAAACAAATAAGCAGACGACAAATGTAGTCCCGCAGTAAATGGGGAATTACGTGTGGCAGAGGTTATACCTTGGAACCAGTTATGTTTACTGTGCCGGAGAGTGCTTATGTGCAGCGACCATAATAAAACAGGTGCAGCATGTCAAAGATTTTATTTTAATTAAATTGTAAAAATGCTATCGTGGTGATAATTTTTGTGCATAAATACGCGATGGCAGAACCTCCATGCGAAATTTATTTATAATTCTGTATTATTTAATACAAAGAGATTCTGTCCAATATTATCTTTGAAAATACCAACTTATATTATGGTGTTAATTGTCAACCGAAAGAATTTGTAACTAGTACTTTAGTACAATGGTCCATGGAAATTTCATAAAAAGATCTTAATGCCTCATTTTACTTTACTTGTATTGTGATATTGAATTAATCCCCAGTTCATCTTATGTGAACTTTATCTAATTCGTCGTTCTTGCACATAGTGTCACATCTACAAACCCATCCGCTAGAAGACATATTCATCCGAGTTCTTCGATTAAACCACCAACGCCAGATGTAAGAGACCGGTAGAAAACTACAAAAACCTGCGAGACAGATGTAAGTTTTGCCTTTAATGAAAACATGTTATGAAATATTTATGTAAAAATAAATGTAAAAAATTGTCAACTAACAGTACTGAGAGCCGATATATAGCTGATCTAGATCTTGAAAATTGTTATAATCGACCTATTATAAGTGGCGGATCCAAAAGGGGTGGGGGGGGGGGGGGTCCCTCAAACCCCATACATAAACAAAAATGGTAAAACGAAATGCAGACTTTGACTAAATAATTGTTTTATATTTTTTATTGTCAAAATTGGTTTAAATATTATAAAACCCCCTGGCTCCAGGGGAATTTCGCACCATGCCCCATTATACCTCTGCGGCTACCTAAAGACCCAGAACGCCCCTTAGGACTAATTTTTGGATCCGCGCCTGATTATATAAGGAATAATACATTAAGACACAGTAAGAGGTCGGCCATTTTTGCAGCTGCCTTGCCCGGCACATGATTTCCTTTTTGGACATACTGTAAAGAACTAAAAAGACACAAAATTAAACACATAGGAAAATAGGGGAGTTTGAAAAGAAGAAAATAGTTGGTCCTTGAGGAATACATGTATAAATTGAATTAGTGTTTTAAGAGTGTTACGGATAAACCTTTAGTAACAGTGTTAAATTTAGAAATATTTTGCTTGAACCACGCTAAATTTAACATTCTAAACAAATAATTTAATTTCCTGTATTAAAGTAAACTCGTACTTATTACTCTTTCCAATACACATAATATACATAACAAACAAAAGTCATTGTCGAGATTTTGTCACATTGCTTTTAAAAATGAACAATATGCCCTTGTTTGAAGTGGTCGTGTTATAATTCTCCCTTCTAATGGCAAAACCAACAAGGACGTAAATCAAAATTTGCGTTTTTTAATACGTAAGTTTATTTCCTCGTTAAACTTGTTTTGATATCTAAACAGTTTTATTTGAAACTACGATTATTTAAGACATTTGGCATTCACTTTAGTATTGTATACCGGCTACTAAAACGCAGGAACCTATAAATCAACGGGACTGTAAATCCTTCGCATATTTTGAAGTTATCATAATTTAATTGATGTTACATTTTAAAAACCCCCCTTTATAAGTGCAAAAACAATTATATATAAACATTTAAATCTGAAGATCACTGACGTGTTATGACAAGTGTGTATAACCGGTTCAATCTAGATTATCAAAAATCGACATGTTTGAATTAGAAATTTAAAGACGCTATTAAGAATAAGTATCCACAATAGATTTAAGCTTACTGACCGAGCTTAAAACAGGGCACTCCATTGACACTAAATAACGTCAAACGTTATTGCTCTGCAAATGGTTTATAATATGTATTTTATTTTAATAGATGTGGGTAGTTACAACATGGTATTGAAAAGGGAATGTATATTTACATAAACAAAGAGTTCTAGAATGTTTGAAGTTGACTCCTGCACTGGCAAGGTGTACTGACAGGGCAATATCACGTAGCTTACAATGGAGAGGAAGTGTGATGTGGTACGCCCCGCTATAGTCAGGACGACCT
This sequence comes from Limnoperna fortunei, assembly GCA_944474755.1. Classification (NCBI taxonomy): domain Eukaryota; kingdom Metazoa; phylum Mollusca; class Bivalvia; order Mytilida; family Modiolidae; genus Limnoperna; species Limnoperna fortunei. Next base: position 66,882,558 of record OX104117.1, read on the forward strand.
CTCCGTCTAAAGCCTCTGCAGCCCCGATTTTGAGGGCATCTCCGTTTCCAGTGATAGAAATGTCGATGGGCGTTGGCTACTTTAGCTAATGCCTTAATCAAACGTTCATGGATATCAATCAACATGTTATTCTTTTTTGTATCAATGCTGGGAACCCGTACGGTCGGTAGATTCGTGAGCTATTTTTCCGACCCGTAGGCGAGTACCGGCGGCGATAAGCTCTACAGATATGAATAATAATTAATTTTTTATGTCACGTGAGTCCATTCCATATATACTGCTTTGCTCATAGTCCAACCCATTCTGTGAATGGATCTTTAATTGAAACCATAGAAGCTTCATACAAAAAAGCCAAACTGTCAACATCATCTCACTTGTGTAATAAATGAGGCAAATCTTTTGCGCAGGGTAGGCCTAAGTCGTCACACTAAAACTGCACATACTGATGCAAAGTGGAACAGTGGGATCTGCGAAACAACATTCGGGAGGAAAGATAATTACCTACGTCATTTGAAGCACACATCCAGATAGGTGGTGGGAGTAATAAACCAAGGAACAAAAGTAGTCAACAATCCTATACTGATAGAAAAACAAGGACTTGTCTGAGGCTAGACAAGATAATGATGTAACTCAAAAACAACTAAAGATGTTTATCAAACAAGCTACAAAGAACGAGGCGGGATCTGTCGACGAAAGTAAAAATGACTAAAATAACGGAGATCACATAGAATAAGCAGAGCCACATTTTCGCGGTAAATGCAAGACAAGCTTAAAGTTTGAAGATATCGACGAAGGCATGAAGGAATCCTTCAAAAAGACGTACAACTCCTTATCGAGTACTGTAAATTCAGAAATTTTTGCGATGTTTTTATTATTGCAAATAATACGATGGCTCTTTGATCGTAATAATTAAACCTCGCAATTCTACTTTCGTTTATCCATTGACAAAATTACTCAACCTAGCATGCATGCATAAACAATCTGTAAAGCCCTACCATAGCCATTTTATTTGAATACGATAATTAATTGGATGCAACATAATTGATTTTTCTTTGATTAAACAAATAGCCGTTTTAGTACCCAAGCTGAACCTTAATATACACAAATCATCTCATCATTAAAGACACGACACACGGGTTTCTGATCTTCAACATAGGTAAATCACTTTAGAAAAGGAAATGTTTTTTTTCCGTTTGGTGTAGAGCGATTATAGACGACAACCATTTAACGTAAAACTGACAATTGCTGAGTAATAATTTGTTGTCATTACATTTTTTGCTACCTCAGCCGATCGCAAAAATATTAAGTCACATTTTTAAGGGGTCCCCAAATCGCAATAATAAATGCACGCAATAAATTCCGAATTTACAGTATCAACGGCAAAGAAGCAAGTGGACGGTGGATAATGGTATTGATTTAACCATACACATTGCGCGCTATACACTATTGAGAGGATCTAGCTGCATTCCACTTCCACTGAAGCTTCGATGCTGTAATTAACGTGAAAAAACAAGGACAAGAAATGTTTTATGTGGTCCATCCTAGCAGCTTTATATCCAGCAAAACGAAACGCTGAACGAGTTTGGAAATACAAACACCACTTATCTATTTTGAATAGCAACGGATTAGAAATTCCCGTCTAATGGTGGACATTCCGAAACTCGAAAAGTTAAATGCTATTTCTGTCAACGTATTTGGATATGAAATGAATGAGGTCTTCCCAGTACACATAACAAAGAATCGCTACGAAAAGCATGTCAATCTCCTGTTGTTATCTGACAATAACAAATCACACTATTGCAGGATCAAGGACTTGAATCGATTACTAAGTGATCAACATAAAGACCACAACAGACATTATTACTGCCCTTATTTCCTTCATGGATTTACAAAGGAACGGCTACTGGATGAACATAAACCATACTGTCAGACACATGGACCACAAAGAATTGAAATGCCAAAGGAAGAGAACAAATGGTTATTATACAAAGACGTGAGAAAACAGTTGAAAGTACCATACGTCATTTATGTTGACTTCGAAAGTCTCCGTGTTCCCATTCAAGGACAAGAAAACACTCCAGAACAATCATCGACAAGAAAGACCACCAAACATATACCTCGTGGATTTGCATACAAAGTTGTTGGTTTGACTTGCAGAAACATCAAAGAACAGGGGAATTTGTAGAATTTATAGTCAGCGAACAGGAAGAGATAGAAGTAAAATTTAAGCATTGCAAACCTATGGTTATGACCAGTAACGATTTGGAATCATTTAAGATAGCTACTGATTGCCATATCTCCACACAGACATTAGGAGAAGATCGAGTAAGAGACGACTGTCATGTGACAGGCAAATTTAGAGGTGCAGCACATAGAGACTGCAATATCAATTTCAAGTTTACGGGACGCATTCCTGTCATATTTCGCGATCTTTGAGGTTATGATAGTCATCTAATTATGCAAGCCATTGGAAAGATCAACAAACAACTAAAATGCATACCAAAGAAAATTGAGAAGTATATTTCATTTTCATCAGGATGTATGGATTTCATCGATTCTTTTCAGTTCATGTCATCTTCGCTAGAAAAACTGGTAGATAATTTGGCAAAGGAGGGATCACACAAGTTCCAACATTTGAAAGACCATTTTGTTGAAGAGAAAATAGGTCTGCTTCTAAGAAAACAAGCCTATCCATACGAATAGTTTGACGAGGAATCAAAATTTGTGGAACTACAATTGCCGCCTATCAAGGCGTTTTATAGTACATTGTCAGGAGAAGGCATCACTTATGAAGACTATGAGCATGCGCAGCGAGTACGGCGGTACTTTGGAATACAAAATCTTTGTCAATACCACGACCTTTATGTTTTAACAGACGTTCTAGCCTTGACTGATGTGTTCGAGAACTTCAGGGAGATCTATCTAAACTACTACGGATTGGATGCAGCGCATTTCTGTACCACACCAGGCAAGGTGCATTGAAAATGACAGGTTTTACGACTGGAATTTTTGACGGATATAGATATGCACCTTTTCATAGAAAATAGATTAAGAGGAGGAATATCTATGATATCGCATCGCTATGCCAAAGCTAATAACAAGTACGTTCCCGACAATGATCCAGACCTACCGAGAAATCACGTGATTTACCTGGATGCAAATAATTCATATGGATGGGCGATGTCCCAAACTCTACCATTAAATGGGTTTAGATGGTAAGAGGACGATGAGATAGCAGCTTTACATGTACATGAAATATATGATGAGAATGACAATTGTTATATATTGGAAGTCGACCTCGAATACCCACATGAACTTCACAATCTTCATAATGAATATCCTTTAGCACCAGAAAAGATGAAAGTCACCGAGGACATGTTGTTACCTTATGCCAAAACGATTATAGAAGATCTTGGTCTGAAAGGAACTTCAACAGAAAAACAGATCCCTAATTTACAATCAAAAGAAATGTATCTCTTATTCAGGACACTGATAGCCCGTACTACAATGTGTTAACAGATGATATATATATACAGTGACATGACAAGACAAAGAGCTGTTCGATACATCGGAGTACGACCAATCTGTATAGTTCTTCTGTATGTTGCCATAATTCAATTTATTGTGATGTTATATTTGTTATTTGCAGTATTTGTAATGTAAAAATGTAAATAGACTATATAAAAATTTAAAAAAACGATCTCGTGTATTATTTTACAACATCATTCTTTGTTTACAAAAAAAAAACAAATAAGCAGACGACAAATGTAGTCCCGCAGTAAATGGGGAATTACGTGTGGCAGAGGTTATACCTTGGAACCAGTTATGTTTACTGTGCCGGAGAGTGCTTATGTGCAGCGACCATAATAAAACAGGTGCAGCATGTCAAAGATTTTATTTTAATTAAATTGTAAAAATGCTATCGTGGTGATAATTTTTGTGCATAAATACGCGATGGCAGAACCTCCATGCGAAATTTATTTATAATTCTGTATTATTTAATACAAAGAGATTCTGTCCAATATTATCTTTGAAAATACCAACTTATATTATGGTGTTAATTGTCAACCGAAAGAATTTGTAACTAGTACTTTAGTACAATGGTCCATGGAAATTTCATAAAAAGATCTTAATGCCTCATTTTACTTTACTTGTATTGTGATATTGAATTAATCCCCAGTTCATCTTATGTGAACTTTATCTAATTCGTCGTTCTTGCACATAGTGTCACATCTACAAACCCATCCGCTAGAAGACATATTCATCCGAGTTCTTCGATTAAACCACCAACGCCAGATGTAAGAGACCGGTAGAAAACTACAAAAACCTGCGAGACAGATGTAAGTTTTGCCTTTAATGAAAACATGTTATGAAATATTTATGTAAAAATAAATGTAAAAAATTGTCAACTAACAGTACTGAGAGCCGATATATAGCTGATCTAGATCTTGAAAATTGTTATAATCGACCTATTATAAGTGGCGGATCCAAAAGGGGTGGGGGGGGGGGGGGTCCCTCAAACCCCATACATAAACAAAAATGGTAAAACGAAATGCAGACTTTGACTAAATAATTGTTTTATATTTTTTATTGTCAAAATTGGTTTAAATATTATAAAACCCCCTGGCTCCAGGGGAATTTCGCACCATGCCCCATTATACCTCTGCGGCTACCTAAAGACCCAGAACGCCCCTTAGGACTAATTTTTGGATCCGCGCCTGATTATATAAGGAATAATACATTAAGACACAGTAAGATGTCGGCCATTTTGCAGCTGCCTTGCCCGGCACATGATTTCCTTTTTGGACATACTGTAAAGAACTAAAAAGACACAAAATTAAACACATAGGAAAATGGGGGAGTTTGAAAAGAAGAAAATAGTTGGTCCTTGAGGAATACATGTATAAATTGAATTAGTGTTTTCAGAGTGTTACGGATAAACCTTTAGTAACAGTGTTAAATTTACAAATATTTTGCTTGAACCTCGCTAAATTTAACATTCTAAACAAATACTTTAATTTCCTGTATTAAAGTAAACTCGTACTTATTACTCTTTCCAATACACATAATATACATAACGAACAAAAGTCATTGTTGAAATTTTGTCACATTGCTTTTAAAAATGAACAATATGCCCTTGTTTGAAGTGGTCGTGTTATAATTCTCCCTTCTAATGCCAAAACCAACAAGGACGTAAATCAAAATTTGCGTTTTTTAATACGTAAGTTTATTTCCTCGTTAAACTTGTTTTGATAATCTAAACAGTTTTATTTGAAACTACGATTATTTAAGACATTTTGGCATTCACTTTAGTATTGTATACCGGCTACTAAAACGCAGGAACCTATAAATCAACGGGACTGGAATCTAACGATATCGTTTACTTTTCCTCGTCGCGCCAATACTTAATTTGTGAAAAAGTGTCGACACGGATATGACCGTATTTACGGCTTTTGTACGATACAATCTGTTCGAGACTTCAGCAAGTTACGTGTATATATCAATACATTGATAAATTTAATAACAAAAATTAAACAAATTAGAAAAAACACAACAAACACATAAAAAACAAAGAAAAAAAAACAAAGCAAAAGCAGAAAGAAAAAAAAACATACAGAACAAACAAACAAAAAACAAAAAAACAAAAGTTTTGGCTAATTCTAAAATTCGATTTGTTGTACTAGTCCCAGTGAATTAAAATCAAATCCGCCTTGTATGATTTTATTTGATGTTTATGGTTTTCACCAATTAGACAAATTATATGATTATAATTATAATTATAATTATATTAATAAGTCATATTATCTTTTGGTCATATAAAGGCTGTGTATAATTCATTTTCTGTAGTTTAAGTTTAATTTTCATTATATTTGCTTAGTTCCAATAAAAGGGCTAATTGAAAAGGGTATATATTATAAATTTTATAATCAAAGAGTGAAATATATAGTAGTTGGTCTTATAAAAAATGCCAATACGAAGTGGCTTCTGGTCCCATAACTTGACTTTCTGTGTGTGGAATGTAGGTGGATTAATTTCCAAAAATTATAATAAGATTCAAGATAACAATTTTATCAACCAAATTAATACTTATGACATTATACTCTTATGTGAAACTCACATTGGATATGGTACACCAGTAAATATTGAATGGTATAATTATTTTCCTGTATGTAGAGCTCAATCATCTAACAGAAGATTTTATGGAGGACTTGGTATATTAATTAAGAAAAATATTAGACAAGGTGTTAAAATTCTAGAAAACACAAGTAAAGACTTCCAATGGATAAAATTAGATAAATTGTTTTTTAATTTCTCTAAAGACATTTTTATCTGTTTAGCATATATCATTCCAACTTCGTCTAGTTATTTACATCAGACTGATGATGATGTCTTAGAATTAATAGAAAGAGATATAACAAATAAATATAAGGCAAATTGAGATATTATACTATGTGGTGATTTGAATGCTAGGTCAGGGGCAGAGCCAGATTTTGCTGAAAATGATTTCTATGACAGACATTTACCTATATTTAATAACTATGAATATGATAATGTACAAGAATTAAGATGTAGCTATGATAAGAAAGTTGATGTAAGAGGTAAACAGCTATTAGAATTTTGTATTTCTACATATTTGAGAATTCTTAATGGTAGAGCATTTGGTGATCTAAATGGCAAATTTACATGTCATAAACCTGCTGGTTCTAGTGTTGTAGATTATGTTTATAATCTCAGATAATTTATTAAAAAATTTACTGTGGTTCCAAGTTTCAGATATTATACCAAATTTTTCTGACTGTCATTGTAAACTCAGTTTTAATATTATGGCCAGTTTTGACAGTGTTGTAAAGAGAAATATTAAAATGATAAATTGTAACGAGGGATTTATTTGGACTACCTCCTCAGCAAATAAGTTCAAGGATGCACTTGGTCACCCTGTATGTAAAGAAAATATAAACTCTTTTTTAAAACAAGATTTAGATTCAGAAAAAGCAGCCACTGAAATTAAAATAGCTGCTTCCAAAGCATTATTAATACTAGAAAAAGACAATTTGGTCAAAAGAAAAAACGCACAAAAAATAGTGTATATTTTGACTTTGAAAAGTTCTGATTGATAAGGGAAAACTTCTTTCTAGATTTCCATTTGATCCTGTTTTAAGAGGGTCATATTTCAAGTGCTACCGAGAATATAATAAAATGCGAAAATATAAAAAGAGACATTTCAAACTACAAATACTTGATCAATTAGATCAGTTAAGGGTTTCTGACCCCCAAAAATATTGGAAGCTAATAAATTCATTAAAAGAGCCAAACAGCAATGATTCTTTAGAGACAGTTGAGCCAGATATATGGCACGATTATTTTACTGATCTAAACAAAACATCAGATGTCTACAAAAACAGACTATAAGAAATTTTATTTGATGTCAATAATCTTGAAAAAACAAAACAGTTCTGCGAGTTAGATTTTAGAATAACTCCAAACGAAATCTCAGAATGTGTAACAAAGTTAAAAAATAGAAAAGCCTCAGGTTTAGATGCCATACCTGCTGAAATGATAAAAGCAGGATCTTCAGTTTTAGTTCCCTTATTACAAAAGCTGTTTAATGTTGTATTTTTAACAGGTTCTTACCCTATGCAGTGGTCGTCGGCATACATAACCCCTATTTTTAAATCTGGAGACCCAGATAAACCAGAAAATTATAGAGGAATTGCTATAAATTCATGTACTGGAAAACTGTTTAACAGTATATTAAATAATAGACTGGATAGTTTCTTGATTAAGAACAATATTATAAATAAATATCAAATTGGTTTTACCAAGAAGGCTAGAACAGCAGATCATATTTTTGTTTTGAAAACATTAATAGATAAATATATTAATAAAAAAATGGAAAACTCTTTGCTTGTTTTGTAGATCTAAGAAAGGCATTCGATACAGTTGTTCATGCTGGAATTAGATATAAACTTTTACAGAATAATATAGCAGGTCAATTTTATGCCATTATAAAAGATATGTACAAAAAGAGTAAGCTATGTGTCAAATTAAACCACCAACTAACTCCTCCATTGGTGTAAGACAGGGAGATGTTTTGAGTCCCAATATCTTTAAACTTTTTATAAATGATCTCCTTGATAATCTTTCCTGTTGCTTTGATCAGCTTGGTGTAAATGGTCATCGCATAGACTGTCTAATGTATGCTGACGACATTGTATTAGTTTCACATACTAAAGAGGGATTGCAACAAAGGTTGAACATGCTAGACTCATTTTGTTGCAAGTGGTGTTTGAATATCAATCTCAAGAAAACTCAGGTTATGATTTTTAATAAAACTAGAAAACATTTAAATTCTCTTTTTCAGCTGAATGGACAATCTTTTGAATGTACCAATAGTTACAAATATCTAGGTATAACATTTTCACCCAGTGGTAAATTCTCTCAGTGTAAAGAAGAATTATACAAAAAAGCTATTAAAGCTTCTTTTAAATTGCAACAGTGCATGTCATCTTCTAATCCTAGTGTACAAACACTACTTCACTTGTATGATCATACTGTTAAATCCATCTTAACATATGGATGTGAAATATGAGGAAAGATGGCGCCAGGGGTGGCAGGGAGTATGTTCACACTAGTGGTTATAAACGTCCTGTGTCGAATTACACCACTAGAGACAAACTTTAATCACTATTTGAATTACAGAAATCAATACAAATGTGGAAATTATATTGCAGAGACAAAAACAGTGCTTAACTTGAGTGATTATGCCATTCAATCCCTCCACCCCATACACGACCAAAACCAGCATGGCGGCCATGTAAACAAAACGATTAAAACATCTTACAAATTGACAAATATGCAGTCATATTTTAGTATTTTAATCCTTCTTTGTGGAGATATTTCATTGAACCCAGGCCCTATAAAATATCCCTGTGGAAACTGTGGAAAACCCGTGCGCACAAACCAAAAGGGTATTATGTGTGAATATGGATGTGGAAAATGGTTCCATCTTAAATGTATTGATTTGACAACATCAAAATATTTAGAATTATCCGATAGTAGTGAAGATTGGTATTGTAATTCATGCACCTTACCTGTTTTCACAGACTCTTATTTTGATATATCCTTGGAGGAGTCGAGTACACCCTCAAATGATGACCTAATTAAGGCAAATGTAAACAATAACAATCAGACTGTTTTTAAACAACTGAGGAAATCAAGAAAACACCATCCGAGAAATGTGCTTATAGCATACTTGAACATTAATAGTGTCCGATACAAATTTGACGAAATTAAAGAACTATTAACTGATCATATCGTTGACATATTATTTTTAGCTGAAACCAAGCTTGATGAAACATTTAACGATACACTTTTTACCGTTGATGGCTACAAACTTTATCGTCGGGATAGAAATTGCAGTGGAGGCGGAATCTTGTCACTTATTTCATCTAACTTACCAAATAGCAGAAAAGAGACTCTGGAAAGTGAACTTCCTATTGAAAACATTTCTCATGAAATCTATATAAATGATAAAAAATGGTTAATAATGGGTGCGTACAAGCCACCTTCAATAAAAAATGACGATTTTTCAGTTAAATTTTCTCAAAATCTTGATAAAATTATAGTAAATTATGATAATTATATTGTTCTTGGCGATTTAAATTTTGACATGTTGAATATGAGCAAAAGTCAAACAATTTTAGATATTTCTGATATTTTTGATTTAGATCAGATGGTCAAAGAACCAACTTGTTTTAAAAAGGACTGTGTTCCATCTCTGGTTGATGTGATTTTAACAAACAGAAAGTCATTTTGTTTCAACACACTCAATACACCTGTGGGTATTAGTGACTGTCATAATTTAATTTCAACAACTATAAAAGGTCACGTTCCGTCTATGCGAAAAACGAATATAACTTATAGAAGTTATAAAAACTTCGATATTGAAAACTTTAAAAACGACATCAGTAAAATTAAGATACAAGCACTGGACGACGTCACTAGTCCAGAGCAAGTAAATAGTATTTATCTAAATTATGAAGAAGACTTTATAAAAGTCTTGGACAACCATGCCCCTTTAAAATCAAGGGAACAGAAAAAGAAATCTTTTCCGTGTATGAATAGTAATTTGAGAAAGGCTGTCTATAGGAAACATATGCTATATTCTCAGTTTACAAAAAATAGAAAAAACAAAAATTGGGAAAAGTACAGACAGCAAAGAAATCTGGTAAATAAAATGAAAAAACAATCAATAAAAAATTATTTTTTAGAACGCTGTACTGGTGGGACAAAAAATATAGACTTCTGGAAAACGATCCATGTTTAAAATCAAATTACAGACCTGTAAGTGTCTTAACTATTTTTTCAAAAGTTTATGAGAAAGTTCTTGAAACTCAGTTATATGACTTTTTCGATTCTATATTTAATCCGTATCTTTGTGCTTTCCGAAGGGGACACGGATGTCAGACTACGCTGCTGAGACTCTTAGAAGACTGGCGCAATGCCCTTGATAAAAATCATTACATTGCAGCTGTACTCATGGATCTATCAAAAGCCTTTGATTGTTTGCCCCATGATTTATTATTAGACAAATTACTAGCATATGGTGTTTCACACCATTCAGTTTCTCTTTTACAGTCATATCTATCAAACAGAAAACAACAAATAAAGATAAATGGTGTTCTAAGCAGCTGGGCTGACATTCAGAAAGGTGTTCCTCAAGGATCTATTTTAGGCCCTTTATTATTTAATGTTTTTATAAACGATATTTTCTATTTTGTCAAAAAAAGTTCATTGTATAATTATGCTGACGACAATACACTGTCATTCAGTAGCCCTGAATATAGTTCGCTAATATCTACACTGGAGACCGAGTCTCAGGTGCTTATTGACTGGTTCAAGTTTAATAAAATGCAGGCAAATCCTGATAAGTTTCAGGTAATAGCAGTTGGGAAGAAAACTTTCTCAAAAAATCCCAGCATTCAAATTCAGGGAAACGTACTGTCCTGTGAGGAAACTGTCAAACTGCTTGGTATTGACATTGATTATCAACTGAAATTTGATGTTCATATCAGCAGTTTGTGCAGAAAAGCCTCACAACAACTAAATGTTCTTAAACGATTAGGGTCTATGTTATCGAGACTCAACAAATTAACTATTTTTCACACTTTCATTTTGAGTAACTTTAACTTTTGTCCATTAGCGTGGCACTTTTGTACAGAAACCAATTCCAAAAAGCTGGAGAAAGTACAGGAGCGAGCCCTACGTTTTATTTATGAAGATTATACTTCATCTTATCATACACTTTTAGAGAAGGCAAAAGTTCCAACCTTACAGATTCGTAGAATCAGAACAATGGCACTTGAGACTTATAAGATCGTAAATAGCCAAGCTCCAGTGTGTCTTGGCGATCTTGTCACCTTAAAAAATTCTAAATACAATTTCCGATATAGTAACATCTTGGATCTACCACAGGTGCGAACGTCTACCTATGGTAAAAAATCATTTAGATATGCAGCAGCATCCTTATGGAACAGTTTCCCGAACCATTTCAGGACTGAAAATAGCTTTTCACATTTTAAAAGTTTGCTTCAGTCCTGGAGTGGTTCAAACTGTCGGTGCTCGGCTTGTTGTTAACGTTTGCCCATTTTAAATTATGATTAAAGCTGCCTTAATTGCTGGTTCTGAGCGAGGGTTTAACGAGGCATTTGCCACATGAGTCGCCGCTCAGTGCTGTTATTTCGGCAAATCCTGAGTTTTTCATGTATTTACTGGTTTCCACGTTCCTGTTACTGTCATTAATTTTATTACCTTCAATAGATTTAGTTTCCAAGTTTCCACTGATGTGATTTAAAATAACTCTAAATTTTTTATTCATGTTAGCTTATTGATTTTAATACTTTTCAACTTTTAAATGTTAATAACACCAGTTTTAAAAGGCATTAATCTTAAATATATCTGCAAGTTTTAATGAAGTAAACATTTTATCTGTGTCATGTCCATATTGTTATCATGTGTCTTGTTTTTATGTCAATTGTGTGATTATATTCGGTCAAAAGCTCTTTAGAGCTTGTGTTACTTTGTATTTATTTATGCCGAATTCAAATAAAATTTTACGTACTTACTTACTTTTCGACAACCTCTTCAGCTAGTAAAAATGATGAACAATATTTATTTGAGAAAATATATGAAAATGATGTATCTGAAAAATCACATTTAAAATTTATGAAATATATATTGGGTGTAAATAAACCCTCCAGCAATTTTGCAGTCATGTCTGAACTTGGAAGATATCCTATGTATTTTTCCATTATCTTATCAATGTTAAAATATTATTATAGATTAGACCATATGGAAGATGGGCTTTTATTTAATGCATATGTATGGAACGCCGTGACTGTCTTATGTTGGTATGCTTCTTTATATGCTGTGGTTCCGTTATTATATGCTGTGGTTCTGTTATTATATGCTGTGGTTCTGTTATTATATGCTGTGGTTTCATTATTATATGCTGTGGTTTTGTTATTATATGCTGTGGTTCTGTTATTATATGCTGTGGTTTCATTATTATATGCTGTGGTTCTGTTATTATATGCTGTGGTTCTGTTATTATATGCTGTGGTTTCATTATTATATGCTGTGGTTCTGTTATTATATGCTGTGGTTCTGTTATTATATGCTGTGGTTTTGTTATTATATGCTGTGGTTCTGTTATTATATGCTGTGGTTTCATTATTATATGCTGTGGTTGTGTTATTATATGCTGTGGTTTTGTTATTATATGCTGTGGTTTTGTTATTATATGCTGTGGATCTGTTATTATATGCTGTGGTTCCGTAATTATATGCGATTCCGGATTTTAAATAATCGGAAGTTGTTTTTGTTTTACACTTATCGACTGAAAAAATAGCGGGTTCGATTGGAGATTTGTTGAAAGAGCTTAATCCCTTGTTCTATTAGGAAAATTCCTAATTTATCCCTAAAAACCCCTTCTTTAAAAAAAATACTATTTAAAAATGCCCTTATTTTTTCACTGAAAGTCAACTGAAAGCCTGTACATGCAGGAAAAATCTTGTCAATAACATTTTACTGTATATGTTTATTTTCTTGTTGAGTTAAAGTTCATTAAGATAATTTAATTTACATTGTAACATTTATTACATGACTGTAAGTTTAAAAACTAATTATACACCTGCATAAGAGAGGGGAAATATTGGTTTAACTCTGTCCTTCAGTCCGTCTGCAACGTGATTTTCATTACAGTTTAATATGCAATATGCAAGTTCTCTATTTAAAGTTTGAATCTGTGACTGTATGCCCATCAATCAACCTTTGCCTTGACTGTATTTTGGGTTGAGCGAATGCGAACATGTCTTTGTTGGGTTTTATGTCCCGTCTACGAAAGTAGAGGGTAATATAGTGTTTGTCCGTCCCACCAGATTTAACTTCAGGTTTAAGTTATTTTACCTTGAAGGAAGCTGTATGGTATCATCATGAGGAAACTTAATACACATATACATTAGGGTATGAACAAACAAAAATCATCCTTAATTTGCACATGTTTCATCAACTTCATGGTTTATTGATCACAGTAAAAAAAAAGGGGGGGGGGGGGTGTTATACTTAGGTTTACTTATAGGTTTAGGTGACTTTTCTATTTAATAGCAATTCTCCCTAAGCATCAAAGTGACCGCGCCACGGTATGTCACGGATTTTGCTAATTCTCAGTTAATAATTTGATATTGACTATTGAACCTCAAAAATAACGCCTGTTTGTTAATATTGACCACCGTGGCGGCCATTGTGGACCATTTCTTATGCCATGAAATACCCAATTTTCAAACCCCTATTTTTCAGGGAAAAACAGAACATATTAAATATGACTTTTTATTGGCTTAATTTAAAACCTAAATGACAATATACAAAACAGGTTTAACACGTTACATTTATGTGTAGTCAGAACGAGGCTATCGATATGTCAATAAATTGAGCATTTTTTAGTGCAAATTTTTGGACAAAGATATTAACATTTTTGCCACTTTTCTGACTCCATTCTTAGAAAATGAACATGGGATAAATTTCTATTGTGAATATGATTTTGTAGGTATATGAATGATATTCAAAATCTATAAAAATCTGTTTGGGGGAACACATTATGTCTCGGGAAAACACGGTTAAAGTTGGTTACCGGTGGTAACTATTTAAAATTTCCCATTTTTATGAAAGAATTATGATATCTTTATGAAACTATATATCCATATACATCAGGACATTGAAATGTTAACATTAAAAAATCATCATAAAATTATACTCCGGGCATCAACTTTTTGGTTTGGTGATTGCAGTAAAAAAAGGTTACTGGACAGGGCATTATGTCTTTCAAACTTATTTTTGTTATTTATGTCTCCCCTTCACGGAAGCGAGACATATTGTTTTACCATGAGTTCTTCATCTTATTCTTATTAAGTCGCCCCAAAACGTAGTTTGGGCGACTTATTGTTTTTGCACCGTTTCTTTTCCTTACTTAACCATGAACTTATCAAGATACAACTTTCTGAGGTGGTAGGGGGTCACTCAGAGGTGTGCAATCTATTTTTAAAATTTTGAAGATGGCCGCCATTTTGTCAAAACACTCCTCCCCCAAATATTGAACTTTGTCTGATTTCAATGAAATTTTATTTCTAGGCGTATTTTGAGGAACTGATTACAATGGTATACTATCCAAGGCGATTTTGGGTGGCTTCTATGTTGGCATCCCAACAGAATTATACCTAGTTCTTCTTCTTTATTCTTAATATTCTTCTCAGCGAAACCTTGTCCGGGCCATAACTTTTTTGTCTTTTGACATAGGCCTTAGATATTTAGTATGTAGGTAGGTCACTACAAGATGATGTGTCACGTACCAACATGGATGACCTTTGACCTTAAGGTCATTTTTTGATGATATTTTGGACCATAGTCTTCTCCAGGCCTTAACTTTTTTGTCTTTTGACAGGCGTTAGATATTTGGTATGTAAGTAGGTTACCACAAGACGATGTGTTGCCTGCCATTTTAAATTACATTGACCCTTGGCCTCAATGTCATTTTCAATGTTATTTTGAATTTTTGCCTTGTCCTGGTCATAACTTTTTTGTCTTTTGACATAAGCTTAAGATATTTAATATGTAGGTAGGTGACCACAAGGCAATGTGGGGCATACCAACATGGTTGACTTTTGACCTTGACCTTTGGACTTAAGGTCATTTTTGATGGTATTTTGGGGCATAGCCTTGCCTGGTCTGTAACTTTTTTGTGTTGTAACCTATGTTCTGATATTAGGTATTTGCTTAGATCATGTGCAGCTGATGTGTTGTGCATCAATATGAATGACCTTGACCTCAAGGTCAAATTTACTACAAATAAATTCTTGTCCAAGCAACTTTTTTGCCCTTTGGTATAGGCCTTAGATATTTGGTAAGTAAGTAGGTAAGCACAAGGGGATGTATATCATGCCTCAAGGTATGACCTTGGATGACCTTTGACTGAACTTCAAGGTCAAATTTCCAACGTTTTGGTCTTTTAACCTTGCACTTAGATATTTAGTATGTAAGTACGTCGGCACAAGACGATGTATATCATACCTCAAGATATGAACTTTGATGACCTCATACAACAGAAAATTGTGTGTGCAGGCTATAACATTTTTTGCCCTTTGGTCTAGTTGGTCTATGGCTTAGATGTTTGGTATGTAGATCGGTACAAGAGAATGTATACCATACCTTGAGGTATGACCTCAGATAACCTTTGACCTTGACCTTCAAGGTCAAATTTCCAACTTTTTTGTTTTTTTCACATAGGACTGAGATATTTAGTATATATGTAAAATTAACAAATTAAATATGAAGGGGGTAACCTAAAACAATTTGGATCTATTTTTCTATTCAAACCTCATATTTTAAGTATGAACTATTTGGTAGGGCATTCTGGTGAGTACACATAACAGTCAAAAAGATTTTTTATGTACTTTTGTTGTTAAGTGAGAAATGTAATAGAAATTGGCTAATGGAACACATGTCCATAAAGAGGACATTTGTGTATATGTGTACAAAGTAATCATTGGAAAACAGACTACATTCTATCACTTTAAGATCTGAACCAATTAGTATAAAACATTTTTATTTATTACAAAATATGCTGAAAACTTGGCTAGTTGTTTCTTTTAACAATATCCAAACATCTCTGAAAATCATCTATTCCAAAGTTTTGACGACTTCTGATAAATTCTTGGTCTAATACCTCTCGACACTCATCATTAACAAAGATTTAGAAAGAGAATCAACTATAGGCCGATCTCACTCTTGAACATAGCCCTAATCAAGAAGTCCTTCAGTGCCATAGTTTTGAAGATATTCAGCACCTTCAAGTCCAACAGGGTTCTGAAGCTGCCCTAATGTCCACAAATTGAAGGGAGATGATTTTACAGTACGAAGTCTATGTCCAGCCCATGCATCGCTCCAAAATGAAAGCCTTCTGTTAATTTCTGCAATGAATACATAGTGGAGGGCAGCTAAATGAGTTTGATTTAAAGGTTTAAGTATGCCTTGATCTTCCATGTGATGGAATAAGTTGTAGAAAAATGCAAGTACTCCGTCGTTTACATCTCTCAAGAGACTGTCTATCCTTTGGTTGTGTGTGCTTTTTCCAGTTAGCATGCCCCTAGGCCCTTTTTAGACAACATGAAGTCTGCAACACCAACATTTTCCAGACCTTTATCAGATCTGACCCTATTAGGGACACCATATCTTTCTACTCCGGACAGAAAACACTGCAATACAGTGTCGGACTTATTATTGTCCGTGCATCTTAAAAAACATGACCATCCTGCTGAAACCATCGATTCCACCAACGAATATGAATCTCCATCGAATTAGTTTGTGGTTTGAGTCTATATGCCAGAGGTGATTCGGTCCCACTACGTTATAAACCCGTCTGTGCAGTATACCGGCTTTTCTTTCACTGACACCATGTTGGTCCACTCTATGTATGCTCTCGCGTAACCTCCATCTTGGCACTCTAATTTCCTCTAGGATTATCATCTGCCTTAAAAGATTTTCTCCACATAACGGAAAATCGTTTCAGAGATCATTGTCGCTTATTTGTGAAAAAGTCATTTTGCTCAAACCAAATTAAGTCATTCGTCGGTAAACAGTGCTTTTAGATACCGATAGCATTTTCGAAATGTCAGAAACGGTAAAATCGTGTTCAAGCAAATTTTCCAGTTCTGATTTTGGAATATTATAAACAGAGTTTACTCTTTCTGGCTTATCAGTTCCATACTTAACACACTCGGTTCTAAGTCTCATCATGTCTGCCCTACCTGAAATGACTAGAGCTTCTATTTCACGTGCTGACAATTTGCAAACGATGTATGGGGTTATTGTTTCAGCTTCGAATCTATCTGCAAACATTTGCATATTTAAATCTTCCAATACTTTACTAATCGGAATCAACTGACTTGCCGCCATGTTGGTTGTAATGGCGGAACACAACCACAGCATATAATGACGGAACCACAGCATATAATGGCGAAACCACAGCATATAATGACGGAACCACAGCATATAATAACAGATCCACAGCATATAATAACAAAACCACAGCATATAATAACACAACCACAGCATATATTAATGAAACCACAGCATATAATAACAAAACCAAAGCATATAATAACAAAACCACAGCATATAATAATGAAACCACAGCATATAATAACGGAACCACAGCATATAATAACAAAGCCACAGCATATAATAACAAAACCACAGCATATAATCACAGAACCACATCATATAATAACGGAACCACAGCATATAATAACAAAACCACAGCATATAATAACAAAACCACAGCATATAATTACAGAACCACAGCATATAAAATAGTATACCAACATAAGACAGTTACGGCGTTCCATACATATGTATGTAGTAGATCTTGTATAGATTATATTATGAAAAAACTTGGTTTATGTTCTAAACAAATGAAAAAACTAAGTGTTTACCAATTTATCAAACAAGAAAAAGATAAATTATTGAATAGTTTTCTACAATATTGGAAAGATTATAGGTATAGGATTTTAAATTCTGAACAAGGGAAACTTTATACATATTTTTCTTTCAAAACTATATTTGGATGTGAAAAATACTTGAGTTTAAAAGATTTTAGATTTCGACAAGCATTGTCCAAGATTAGAATAAGTGCGCACCCCTTAAGGGTAGAGACAGATCGATATTCAAAAAATTATATTGAAAGATCATTAGGAAAATGTCAATATTGTACTTTGAACAAAACAGAGGATGAATTACATTTTATTATTGAATGTCCATTATATGCTGAAATTAGAGATATTTTTTCCAACAAGATTTTACATCATTGTAAAAATTTAAATAATTTAAAAAAGAGGTTTAAAATTCAATTGGATTTTCATACAAGAAGATTTAGATTTGCTCAGAGAGTTTGGAAATTATGTGTTTCAAAGTCTTCAATTAATAAGATCATCAAATATTATTGTTTAAATTTATCACTGACTTATTTTTTATTTGTATTTTTTTCTTTTAATAAACAACTAATAATTGTCTCTCTTCTATTTACAGGCATATGTCATACATGTACCTATATATGTATCACTTGGCTCTGCCCCAGTCCAACATAAGTGTCATAAGTTATAACATTATCAAGCTGTTATTGTAATGTCGTTTTCTATGTTATACATGTCACCAATTATGATAATCACTTGTTTGTAATTTCATGCTCTATTCTAGGGCCTTTGATTGGAATAAAGATATTTGTATTTGTATTTGTATGATGACACAGGTATTAGCTACCTAGGGTGTACCCTCAGAAAACTTTTGACACCGTTGTTTATTGAACCATTTGTTCACCACACCTGTTATTACATAACAAATGCAACAGGTGTCAGGGGCGGATGCAGCCTCAAATGAAAGGGGGGGGTCCAAATTTGTCATGGTGGCCGAAGGCCACCATGCCGACCTCGCAGAGTTCGTATTACGGCAGGGGGTCTGGGGACCGCTTAAGGCCCCCAGAAGCTCTGAACGAAATGGTGTAAAATCCTGCATTCTGACGATTTCCTGACACCTAAAACATGTCCGTTAAAATGTCATTTTGTTATGCTAAAACAAAAAAAAGAAGGTTGACCCCATGCTTGTCAAAACGAAAGGGGGGGTCCGGACCCCCTGGACCCCCCCTCTGGATCCGCCACTGGGTGTACGCCAAATTAAAAGAGAATGGGTTGTAAAAAATACTTATTCCTATTCTGAAATTTTTTATCATTTGCATTTAAAATTGAGGAGTTTCTTGTAAATTAGAAGCTGAAAATACGTTACAGGATGGAGATGTCCTCGTGGAAAAAAGTGTTCGAAAAAAGGTAAAAAGGTATGCTTATTAACAGTGTTGTCAATTATGACCTATTTCTGTGCATTTTTAAAACATCATTCTTTCAGAATGTGAAAGAAAAAGGAATACTGCGTTCATAATAAAGGCGTGGATTTGTTTTATTTAAGGGACCGTTTAAAAAATTGCGCCCTCTTCCCGAAAACGTGCTAATATTTCATGCTATGTAATCCGATAATAAATGGGGATTCACAACAAAAATAATATATGCTGCAACGCGACAAAAAAGACGAATTGGTTGGTCTATACCTTTTAAATGTGTAATTTTTCATTACGATGATATGGTCTAAAAGTATAAAGTTCGTAAAAATGACATACAGAAATGGCGACCATTAAAAAAGCTCCCGATTTTCGCTGATTTCAGTATTTTTTAAATGATAAAACATGGTCACGATAATACAATGAGGCAAATAAAACACTTAAAATAAAAAAAAAAAAAAAAATATTTACTGTCACAAGATAATTGCACAAATTTTAACTGAAATATTTGTATCGTATTGTACTGAAGATGCTGTCATTTCTGCGTCAACTGTTTGCCACTGAAAGATATCTTCGTGGCGATCGAAATATTGCAACAAGAGTACCTCGCTGTTCGAACATTTACAAGCGCCTAAATAATGCAAGGTTGAGAGCTCGTCGTCCCTTGAAACGTCCACTGTTGACACAGAGACATCGCCAAGCACGTTTAGAGTGGGCACGATATCACCGCCATTGGAATTTTCGAAGCTGGCGGAGAGTACACTGGACTGACAAAAGTGGATTCCTTCTCATTTTGTCCTTTCGTCATTTTAATGGGCGCATGCGCGTTTCGAGAAAACGAGGGACTGCTTACAACCATAACTACCAATCTCCACGCAAAGGATTCTGGGTATCCTACGTCAACCACAATCACCTCTGCCATACCATTGGTTGACATTGTGAGAGATTTCTCTCATGGATGATAGGCTTCGCGTACAAACGCAGTAATTTCAATGTAAAACTGTATCAAAAGTGTATAAAAAGCCTTTATAAAAATACATAAGATCTCGTGCATTTTTTTTACAAACATCGTTCTTTGTTTACAATCGTCACGAGCAGACGACAAATGTAGTTCCGCAGTAAATGGAGGATGACGTGTGGCAGAGGTTATATCTGGGAACCAGTTATGTTCTCTGTGCCGGAGAGTGCATAACTACATCCTAGGCACTACAGCGTTTGGCGGTGGTAGTGTTACAGTGTGGTGAGGCTTTTCATACGACTGTAAACTGAATCTGTATGTGGTTGATGGGACAATAACAGGGCAGAAATATCGAAATGATGTCATTAACGCTATTACTGTGCCACAATTTGACAATCATGCACTTGGTAACAGACCCATCTTATGGATGACAACGCAAGAACTCACGTGGACCTCACCGAGCTGCAGTATTGTACGTGATGTTATCGAAGGGGAAGCTATTTAGCATCTGCCATGGCCATCCATGTCACCCGATATGAATCCAATTGAACATTTCTGGGATATCATTGGCCGTAAAATCAATAACAGAGCACCTGCTTGAATGTCAAAATGTCCAAGAACTACGTTCAAAATGAATGGCAGAATTTACAACATACTACACTTCGTCGTTCAGTCAACAGCGTTAAGAGGCGAGTTAATGAACTGTACCGGAAGCGGTCACGACTAACTGAGAATTTTTGCGTTTAACAAATTTCAAAGTGACTTTTCTTTCCCTGAACGTTGACATGTGATGATATGCTTACTTTAGGTTCATGAAATTGAAGTATGCAATAAAAACTTATTTTTTTACTAATGAAAGTTATATTTGAACTGTCACTGACTGTATTTTGATATCTTTGTTTTGAACATTTTTTCATCAAACAATAAGTAAAGTGAGTGTAAACATGTTGTTTGTATGTTTCATTTGTCATTAATGTTTAATAAATTGTCATTTCTTTAAAAAAAAATATTAAAATATATAATTATCTTAAATAAACCCCTGGAAAATAATAGGGTGTTGCTTAACTTATGGCCATGTGTATATATGGACATCAATTTGAGGTTGATAATCAATTTCTATACCCAACAATTTGACAAATTTTTCAAATGTTAATTTTGATTTTTGAACTTGGATTGTGGGTTCATTTTGAAAGTTTTTTTGCCAACCACTATTACCTAAAATTTGTCAGTGTTATCCTACATTTTGTTTTGTTTGAACCTTTCTATCAACTGGTTTGATTCAATTTCAATAGTTGATATCAGTATATCATAGTCTGTACTGGAAAAAGACAAAGTATTGTAGTCAGCATACAATGTAATTATACAAATGTTTTATAAAGTATAGTATATCATTTAAAAATACATTAAAAATTATGGGCCAAAGTATAGAACCTTGAGGAACTCCTTTATGAATGCCAGCCTATCTGCTAAGGATATACATCCAATTTTTATTTGTTGTTTTCTTCGTGTAAGATATGACTTAAGTAAAGAAGCTAAATGTGAATGTGATATAGGTCATTTTGTTATTAGATCCCTAAACTATGGTTTTGAAAATGGACAGCTATCAATAACACAAAAGCAAGGTATAATAACATGTCTGCCAAAAGGTGATCAACCACGCCAATTCCTAAAAAACTAGAGACCAATAACATTACTAAATATTACCTATAAAATAGCCTCTGGAACAATAGCTAACCGTCTCAAAAGTGTTTTACCAAAATTAATAGATCCAGACCAAACAGGTTTTATAATTGGTAGGTTTATGGGGGAGAATACACGTATCCTATATGACATAATACAAACAGCTGAAGAAAAAAACTTGCCCGGTCTTCTCTTATTCATAGATTTTGAAAAGGCTTTTGATTCAGTGTCGTGGTATTTTTTGCAACAAGTCCTAAAGTTTTTTAATTTTGGCCCATCCATCCAAAAGTGGATAACTGTCTTTTATAAAAATATAACCTCATCAGTTAATCAAGGAGGCAACCTCTCAGAGTTTTTACAATACAACGGGGCTGCCGCCAAGGGGACCCTTTATCTCCCTACCTGTTTATTTTATGTGCTGAAATTCTTGCACTTAAGCTAAGAAATAATACTAAGATTAAAGGATTAAAAATAGTTAACACTGAAAATAAATTGTCGCAGTTTGCTGATGACACAGCAATAATTTTAGATGGATCAGAAATGTCCTTACAAGAAACCCTAAAAGAATTAAACAGATATGCAGAAATTTCAGGCCTAAAAATTAACTTTACAAAGACTCAATTAGTATGGATAGGAAGTATGAAATATAGTCAAGCTACTCTATGCCAAAGTTGGAATTTATGTTGGGGAAAAACTACATTCAGATATCTTGGCCTTGATTTTAACACCGACCTAACAAAAATAATAAAAACAAATTTTGAACAAAAAATTACAGAAATAAAAACCCTACTTCATCAGTTGGGCAAAAGAAACCTAATCCAGATCGGTCGTATTACTGTAATTAAGACATTTGCACTCCCCAAGCTAGTACATTTGTTCAGTTCTTTACCAAATCCAGATGAAAAGTATATCCAAAAAATAAATGGAATTTTTTTCAACTTCATATGGCAAAAACCTATAGGAAAGGTAAAACGAGAAGTTGTAGTTAAAGATTATTTAAGTGGGGGATTAAAAATGATAAATTTAAAAGCATTTATAAGTGCACTGAAGGCTGTGTGGATCCGGAGAGTGACACAGAACGATAAACTCCAAAACCATGTTTCCTCTTTAGGAATTGATTTTAACAGTTTGATAAACAATGGGACTGAATATATTGAAAACTGTGCCAAGATATGTAAAAATATATTTTGGAAAAATGTACTTTATGCCTGGGTAGAGACTCTCCAAAAAGAAACAAACCTTAAGTGGGAACATTATCTAAAATCCCCTTTGTGGTATAATAAAAATATTAAAATAAATGAACAAAGTGTATATTATAAAAGTTGGTATCAGCAAGGAGTCCATATAATTAATGACCTATTAAATGAAAAAGGGGAGATAACAACACTGGAAGACTTTGGCAAAAAGTTTAAACTAGATATAAGGAACCAAGTATTAAAATTCAATGGAATTATCTGTAGTTTAAATAAGTACTCAAAACTTTTTACAAAGGATGAATATAGCCCTTTAATTGTGCCATACCCATATATTCCTTTGAATTTAGAAATATTTCTAAAAAGCAAAAAAGGGATTAAAGACATTTACATAGTTTTGAACTCAAACTCATCAGAACCAACCTGTAAAAACAAAATCATGACAATGTTTGATATAACAGAGTCAGAAATCAAACAAGTATACAAACTCCCTTTCACTATAACCAAAAATTCAAAGCTTCAGTGGTTTCAATACAAAATAAATCACCTTATTTTAACAACTAATTCCTACCTGTATAAAATAAAGCTGATAACCAACCCACAGTGTAACTTATGTTCAAAACACACAGAAACTTTGAAACACTTATTGTGGGAATGTGAAAAGGTAAAAGCACTACTAGAAAATCTAGAGAAGTGGATGAACCACTGTGCAAATATAACCTTAAATTACAACAAAAAAACATTTCTCCTTGGTATGTTCCAAAATAACCATGCAATACCTCAGAATTTAGTTATTTTAACTATAAAGTACTATATTTATTCAGGTAGATGCCTTAACAGAAATATTACATTATATGGAGTCAAGCAAGCTATAAAAAATCTTTATGAAACAGAAAAGGTAATGGCAGCCAAATGTGAAAAAACAGGAAAATTCCAACAAACATGGCAGAGATGGCATATTCTTTTTGCATTGTAGTAATACATTACCCTAAACCAAAGACAGATAAATATAAAGTTATCATTTCTTCATATTTTCTTGAAAGTTACACTCCTCTTTTCAAGTTTCTTCTTATGAGAAAAAAATAGGAAACAGCATGTTTACCCAGAGATCTGACCAACCATCACCCACTTTCTGACTGATTTACATTAACTGTTATTTGCTATATATTTATTTTATTTTATTCTTCTGGGTTTTTACTGTTAATTTCTCTCTCTTTACTGTTAAAAATACCAAAAAAAGCCACTTCTTTGTTATAAACATATACATGGTTTGTGTGAGTGTGTATATGTGTGTGTGCATGTTGTATAATGTGTGTGAATGTATAAACCAGACTACTACAAGTTGTAACTTACTAAGTATGTGTTTTTTGTATTAACATGCAGTGGATTTGGAATTGTTTGAAATGTTAATTCATTGTGTATAATCCATCTGTACTGGCACATATGTAACATAGACGTATACAAATAAAATAAATATGAAAAAAAATGTGAATGTACCATACGAGAGCAATTTTACAATTAAAATTTATGTAGAAGGCAGGCAAAAGCCTTCAATAGGTCCATTAGAACTACTTCCAAATAGTGAATTTTTTCTAATGCCATTCTCCAGTCTTCAAGTAGACTTAGCAGAATGGTCTGACATATATACATGACCCTGGTGAAATGCACATAAATACAGGTTAAAGATTTTGTCCAAGAAATCTGTGAGTTTTATCTCTAGTACCTTTTCATATATTTTTGAAATAATGGAAAGTAAACTTACAGGTCTATAGTTTTTCGAAGAGCATCACTTTTCGGGTGTATTGGGGGTGACTTTGGCTCCATTTAGTCTGTCACGGAAGAACCCAGATTCAATCGTTGTATTTATAAAAAAAGGGTAGTAATTTGGGGTCCAATGACAGACTAAATAACGAAGCTTTACTATTTTGTCTGGGACACCATCAATAAAAAGCAAGTGGTCTTTTATATTTTTATTTTGCTAATGATCTTTTCAACTTTTGTTGCTGTCTTTTCAAATTCAAAACTTGATGTCTGGTCTCTGATTTTCAAATTAATCATATGCAGCATAAGTATAGTTTGCTATAGTTATCTGTATTGAAATATACTTCAAATATATGTTAAAATATAATATTAAATTCTTTCATAACAATATCAAGATGATAAATTAAAAATAATAATTATTCAACATGAATTAGTATTTCTATCGTATTTAAGACATTAATTATGTAAAGCAATTTAAAAGACAAAAGTGAACCCATTTAAATTTTTTAAAATGGTGTATAAAAAGAAATGAGGTACCTATGAATTTGATCACTATCAAAATTGGCAACACAATTCTAGCATCAAACCAGAAATGTGATTATAGATACCCACTCCCCCACTTCCCAATTAAAAAAAAAACCCAAATATTAATCTGATCAAAATCTTAAATATCAGGTCACACTACCACTATGTGACAAAGATTCTGTGAAAGGTTGATAAAATTTATTCTGTGGTGTTGGTGAAGTTGTTTATAAGAGATGGGTACCCCCTTATGTCAATGGTCCATGTTTTTCTATAGGGAAACCCAAAATATCATTCCAATCAAAATGTAAAATATCAAATGCAAAGTGGGACTATGTGACAAAGATTATGTGAAGGTTTATCAAATTATATTCAATGGTTTAGGTGGAGTTACGGAAAAAAGACGGGTACCCCTTAGGTCAATGACAAAGTCTATGTTTTTTCTATAGAATAGAATAGAATGGCTTTATTTCCAATCAAGGGCCCTCAAGGGGCAAAAAATCAGATACAATGATCATGGTAATTATACAATATATATAACTGAACAGGACTGATAATTATACAATATAAATAATTGAACACAGGACAGGTCAGAGCACGTTAAAATATGATTTGTTACAAATATATCATGTAAACAATAATAATAATAATTTGTAATGTCTAATTTTTACCTCTATATTATAGGCACATTTTTATAAAAAGACCCAATTCTTTTAAAGTTCTTTCATCCTCATTAGTAAGGAGCCATATGAATTTAGCTTCATTACTCATATTTTTAAAATTCTGGTGATAATGAGATATGCTTCCAAAAAAAGGTTTTCTATAATTCTCATAAAAAATACAATCTATCATAAAATGTTTTTCATCTTCAATATCTTCATTACTACATTTGGTGCATTTTCTGTCTGATCTTGGTAAGTTTTTATATCTCCCAGCTTCAATATTAAGTGGATGTGCACTGATCCTTAGTTTACAAATAGATTGCCTTATAGAAAAATCTTTTATAAATAAATACTTTTCTTTCCCAAAGCAGCTTTTAAGACTAAAATAGGTATCTAATTTCCCTTTATTTGAAAAAACTAAATTTATCTTTTCTTTATTCCAATATGTGTTAAAACTATTTATCAATTTTTGTTTAACAAGTTTACTTATTGTACAAAGTTTCATTTTAAGGTTTGGCAACTGTAACTCATTCATAATACAGTCGAACCTCGTTGTCTCGAACTTGGTTTACTCGATACCTCGGTTATGTCGATATAATTTTTAAGTCCCGGCATTTTTCCCATATCAACAATGCATTTCTTCCTCGGATGTGTCGATCTCGGTTGTTTAGATATTTCGCTTAACTCGATGGATTTTTGCCGTCCGGACAATATTAATTAGTGTAATTTTAACCTCGATGTCTCGAAGTTAATTTTGCTCTCGATATCGATGTCAAAACTAACAATTTAATTTGAATTTTGTATTGTTACTTAATACGCGTCTGTTTATTTTAAACACCTGTCGTAGAGCAATCACGATTTTTGATTGGCTGTTACAGTTTGAATTGGCAATTTAATAAAACGAATTGGTAATCCAAGCGCAGAACATGCATTATTAAGGTTAATTGATGATCCGCTAATTACTGTCCGAATTATTTTGTCATGTTTAATTAAAAATGATAATTGTTGAAAATTTCTTTTGATCTGATCAATGATGTATGTGGTCGAGTTTCGTTTCCTTATTATAAATACATTCTGTTATTTTTGTTGACTTGTGTGTTGTCAATTACGTAAAAAACAGTTTGTATTTTTTCATTCGTTCTTACGAACTGTAAGTTGATAAGTGTTTTCTTGAAATGTTTTTCCATAATTTCGTAATAAAATATGATTACACTATTTATTAATTATTGTCGATTTATGTGAATTGCTAAAATACTTCATATATCGCACACTACAAATACCGTGACAAAACAAGCAATACCGATGTTCGAAACCAATATACATGAAATGAATACCGGTAATTTTTTTAAAAATCACATAATGAAAATGACGTCACACCCTAAACTCGGTTGACCCGAACTTCGGATAACTCGATATATTTTTACGGTCCCTTAAACTTCGACTTATCGAGGTTTGACTGTATACAAAATGCTAGAATACCATGTATTAATATTACTTAAATGCAGATTTTTATTACAAATATAAGAATCAAACAATAAACCCTTTTCCTGCTCTTCAATTTGATAACAATATTTAATCATAGACAATATGATAGAAAAATATAAAGGATATCGACCAAGTTCAGACATCACTGCTAAATTTGATGCCTTTTTGTTTACACCAAGAATATATTTTTAA
The DNA here is from genome assembly GCA_944474755.1 of Limnoperna fortunei. Lineage (NCBI taxonomy): Eukaryota > Metazoa > Mollusca > Bivalvia > Mytilida > Modiolidae > Limnoperna > Limnoperna fortunei. The sequence goes on from OX104117.1 coordinate 66,910,443, forward strand.
AATTTGGTATGTGAAAGTTCAGAATGACCTAATAAAAATATTTTTTCAAAGCAGTAATTACTTTCTTTTTTACAACTAGCTGAGTTGGTTGAAAACATTCCCCATATTTCACTGCCATATGTTAAAATTGGTTTTATGGTGTGGTCATACAAATGCAAGTATGTGTCAATACTTGGACTTGATGAGGATAAACAATTTTGTAGTTTAAAACAAGCCTTCATAGATTTTTTTATAAAGATCTGTTTTACATTGACTAAATTTCCATTATTTTAAATGATAATCCCCAAATATTTGTATTTGGTAGATACTGTAATAGGAGTGTTATTATAAAATATAGGATGTTTAAGTCACCTTCCAGATTTATTAAAAATAATAACATTAGTTTTTGAAATGTTAACATTAAGACACCATTTGGAACAATAAGAACTCAGCAAGTTCATTCTTTGTTGCAACCCATCTTGAGTTTCAGATAAAATAACAATGTCATCTGCATACATAAGACAGTCCACTCTATTATCATTTACATTTACAGCTCCAGATGTTTTCAGAAATATATCAGGTAGATCATTTATAAAAATTTTTAACAAGTTAGAGCTTAATACATCACCTTGTTTGATACCTATGCTTGATTGAAAGGTTGGTGTTATTCTATTCTCTAATTAAATACATAATTCACTTTTCTTATACATATCTTTAATAATGTCATAAAATTTTCCTGATATTCCATTTTGAAGAAATTTATATTTAATACCAGAATGAATAACAGTATCGAATGCTTTTCTCAGATCAATAAAACAGGCAAAAAGTTGTCCATTTTTTCTATTAATATATTTATCAATGATGGTTTTTAGCACAAAAATGTGGTCAGAAGTTCTCGATCATTCCAATCATAATGCTTAATATCAGGTGCACAATGGCACTATGTGACAAAAATTCTGTGTAAAGTTTCATCAAATTCATTTCATTAGATTCATAGTGATTCATTAGTGTAGGAGGAGTTGCAGATAAAAGAAAGCGTAACGAAAGACGGAAAGATGGACCAAAGGACGGTGCAACAGATGGACAGACACCTCCTCCCCGATAGCTATATACCAACTCCTCCCCTTTCAAGCGGGTTCATAATAAACAGTTTTAAAATCATTATGGCACATTTCTATGTCATGAAACAATGAGCAATATAGATAATGACCACCTAATGTATATTTTATGTGAGAATTCAACCTACAGCTTATAAACTCATAACACGACAAGAGGAATGACTAAAAAACAATACAGTAGCATTTTGGGTCATAAAATATGAAAATCAAACAAGGAGATATTAAATTTATCAGACATATTACTTAGCTTCATTTTGCTGACACACTCAACAAAAATAGAAGTCAAAATTGAGTAAAAAAATAAGCATATAACCTTTTATTATAAAAACAGCAGAAAATTGCAAATATATGAGTTAAAGAATTTCAGCTATCGACAGATACATTTACATTTACATCAAGAAGACAGCAGACCCTTACTTTATAATTTGCACAAACTTTGCACTTGTATACAGAGAAATACTTCCTGATAGTCTTTTTATATATTCCTAAAAATTATCAATAAAATATTTCTTCCTCGATCAAGTACCTCACTTCACAAGGTAAAAAATAATTTTCAAGAATAATTACAGTTAAACAAAAAACTTTAGTCTACATGCTGTAAAATATCAACATAAACAAAAAGTGAGACTAAAATATCAGCTATGAAACAAACAAATAAATAAGACACATCAAAATAATTTACAATCTATAAATATAAAATTCTTACACAGGTATTGCACTTATAAAATAACTACAAACAGATATTTATATATTATACAGCAGTATAACATTGCTTGCAGAACAAAACCCCATCGCACAGTCCAAAAAGACTTCCAAATCATAATTGACATGCATATATATGTAAGAATGGTTTTCTGGTAAATTTTGAAGTTCCGCTGAACAATTAAAATCTAACTGCATGAATATTATTGACTATTGCTATAAATTGCACTTGCGTCCTAGTACAACATAGTATTCTGCACATAACAACATTCACCAACATCCACACAACAACCATTGAACATAGATAGGCATTCAATAAAATCTGTTATTGAATGCAAGTCTATGCAATTTTCTATATTGTTTTTAATACACCAAAAATTAGTGTATGAAGTTGTGGGGTAACATGGATGCAAACATTTTTATGCATGAACGAACACTGCATGAGTCAGTTCCAACTTAAAAAAAAAGTACACAACTGTGTCATGAAGTGTAAATAATTTCCTTGCAATGGTTTAAATGTCATAGCACAAACTGACACGTTTTTTTTTTCACAACCATACAAAATAACAAAATGACAAAAACATGAAACCTTCTTCTAATTTTACAGTAACAACAACCACAAAATCACAACTTTACAACATATGAAATATATATACCATATATATGTATATATAGATATATAAAATAAAATGTGTTCCTAAATCATCTTGCAGACCCTATTGTAACAATGATTTATAGTTGAAAAAAGCTCTGAATGCATTTTTAGAATTTTACAATTGCTATCAAATACACACATCTTTGTAAATTTTCTGGGTCATCTGTGAAATATGTTCTTGATTTACAATTTAAATTTGCATAATGTTCACCATTTATATTCCAATTGTTAAATTTTTAAAGAGTTGTCTTTCTTTGGTAACATTTTTATAAAACACATAATTGTGCATTTGTTAAGACTACAGACATGTTTCAGGGGTTGTAAACCAGACTATGAAAGATAACAAAAAATCTTTATTGGAGATTAAACGTATCACAGTATTAAGTGTTAAAGTACTTGTCAATATGAATCATCCAAAATGTATTTAACAAATAAAATCCCCAGTGATTACTTTTCAAGCCAAATTGGCATCCAGTTTTTAATGGGGCAGTACCTGGTGAAAACACCAATGTTCCCAAAATTGGTTATAATGTGTGTTCAAACATTAGAATATTAAGTATATACATGCAGTTAATCATGAAACAACCCAACAAATGCATTCAATGGAAGACCAGCATTAAATAAACAAAATTATAGACCATAATATAAACATATTCATGAACACAACAAGAGGTTGATTGATGATGTTGTTATACAAATATTACACTAATTAAATTGATAGGTTTACATTTTAAGAGGAAACTATACCCAGTACATGTATCACATGACTTTTTATTGTTTTCATGATTAAAAACAATTAATCAGTCACATTTAAATATATAATAATGTGAATAATAATAACAACAACTGCAGTGATTCAAGATAAGATTTTCAAAATTTTTTTTTAAATTAAAGTAAATTATTGAGAATCCCATAAAAATTAATATTCATGAACACAACAATTAAAGAAATAACAGATTAATCACTTGTCTGCAGACAGCTAACACACAAAAAGATATATCTATGGTGTTCTTAACTGAAAAGAAGTAGAATTAGGGACAACTGACAAAGTTTGGTATAGTATTTTCACACTCCCTTGTAGCATAATAGTAAACTTAAACAGTGGTTTGGTCAATCAATTTGCGAATCACAGAATATAAACTGACAACACTACCTATAACACCCACGATTATAATCGTCACATCTTTAACAATAACTAAACGTGATTCATTCTTCCCACAAATTTTTAGGTGAAACAGACATGGCAGAATATAAGCTAGTAGTGAACTTCCAACTGCACCTGTAAAAAAATTGTCCTATATATAATTAAGAACTGACATTAGCAGCATAAATGATTGATTGAATGAATGGTTGCTTAACCTCTTGCGAGCAGTATTTCAGTATACTCTGGACATAAATAAACAATAAACCAATTTTGAGGAAATAAGATGAAATATGGACATGATATTTTGACTGATACTAGAAAATATGGAAAGTTGTTTTCGACCTATACAAAAGATGTCATTATTGTGCCAAGTTTGGTATAAACTGAAAAACCTCCAAAATCAATGGACATTGCCTACCCATCACCTTTGAACATAAGGGGCTGCAGGGCTGTGTATCAAGTCATTCAACTGCCAAGAATTAAGTATGTGAATCTATAATACACAAACATCTTACCTGTGAAGGCTCCAATATAAGCAAAACTGTTTCTAAATATAACAGCCAATCCACAGGCAACACATACAACAACAAGTCTAATTATATTCCTTTTCCATGTGGCAACCTTTAAAACAAACATAACAATGTATTCTTATAAAACAAATAACACATACCATAAAAATATACTTTCTGTTTTGGTATTTTAATCTCATGAGCATGCCATTATCCTTGCACCTTCGAGACTATTATTCTTTCAGAGGTGGTCAATCAGTGTTGATCTCAACTGACCTAATTATGAATTTTTTTACAAACACAAAAAATAAAATTTAATTAAGAAAAAAAATAATCTGGCAGGGTTGAACTGGTTAATGGGATTAATAACTCTCCTCATGCCCCAATATCAAAAACAGGTAGATATCAGAACATACCAGTATGCAGACATCTACAGAATACAAAAAATAACAGAACGAGGTATAAAGTATATTTTACCTCTTTGGGTATCAATTTCACTAAATCGTGTGACTCTTTTGGTAATAATATCTCGACTTGATCTTCCTGATCTTTCTTCTTTGGACCACATATACTGCCTTAAGATAATGTAGAGAAAGCCTGTATGCAGTTAAATATTACTTTATAAACAGTTTTATATGAAAAGAGTCTTGATGTATTGTCAAATTTCTGTATTACTGAAACAACACAACTTTTTGAAGGTAAAATTTTTGGTCACTTGCAATTCACATAATCATGTAACATTTTGATTTTCATTATTCCAGCAAATAAAAATAACTGTTTATAAATTTCGTTAAACTGCAAATAGCAATAAAATATATCTTCTTAAATTAAAAGTTTCTTTATTTGTTTGAATGGTGTTTAATGCCACTTTCAGTAATTTCTCAACTATATTATGGTGCCCATTGTTTATTGGAGAGGAAGCTGGAGTACCTCTAGTAAACCACTGACCTTGGGTAGGAAAACTGGCAATCCTTGTCAATTAAGATTGGAGTCAAGTGCACCCTGCTCACAGTGAGACCGAATCCACATCCTCAGTGCTGACGAACCATGTGATCAACAGTAGATGACTATCTACCTTAACCACTTGGCCATCGAGCTCAAGGCCCAAAATTTAAAGAAATCATTTTTCAAACAGAGAACACATTTGAAAATTACCATTTAAGCATGAAGATAATATAACGACACAAACCCAGTATGCAATGTGAATTTGCTGAATTAAAAACCTTCAGAATCAAGAATACATATGTAGCTAAGGAAATATTTTAAAAGCATTAGACATCTTTGAATTAAAACCAATTTTTGCACTACATTGATGAATTTGCTATTTGTTTTCTTATATTACTTCAGAGTTTGTACATTGAGAAAATCAACAAAATATACTTTGGTGATACAAGCACATGTGTCCAAGTGTTGGTTTAATATACTTATGTTTTAGTGTTGGCTGCACATTAAAATAAAAGTTTCAAAGGTTGTGTTAGAAATTGTCATATGATAATGCTTATGACAGCTGTCAAGACCATTAAAACTGCCACTCATATTTTAGCACAATGTGTAACAGAGCACAGATTTTTACAGGATAACAGTAATATTGACAATATCAGTCAGTACTTGAAGAGAAAAAAAAGAAAAACCGATAAATCTATAAAATAAAAATATAAGCTCAATTAACAATAAACAAATTATGCAATTAATATCAACTGATATCAAAGGATAAAGCATTATAGGTGATATTTACCATGTGAAAACAGAACAATTTCAATCATTTCAGTAACTGGGTACATCTGTAATGGGAATGTTAGTATCACACCCACAGCTACACATATATTAACCGCATATGAAACCCAACTTGTTGCTGAAATGTTTGTATTCAACATCTGATTAACCTCGCTGCCAAATCTCAAATATCCCAGAACTCCAAATCCTCCAAGGATAAAGGTAAGAAAAATGATTGCTCCATGTAAAAATGCTGCAAAGTTGTGCCTATTACCCTCCATACTAGACTCCACCGGAATTACCTATAAATGGAAGGATAGCTACATACAGTATTATCATTGTAGACTGTGTTTTGGTGTTTTATGTGACTATCTGTCAGTTTATTGCTGTGGCCAGAAATTTAGTGCAGCAATCTGTTCTGACATGCTATTTAGGAATAACATAAACTGTGCATCAGGTTGCAAGACTTGACATTGTACTCAAAGGAATGTGAACTTTCATCTGAGCAATAATAAGCTACCTAGTCTGGACTAATTGAAATGCATAAATAGAAAAAGTCCATTCTACTATGTTCCTAAACTACAATATTCATATAGACTTCACTTAATAATCCTCCAGTTTTTGAAAATTTCTTAAATTACAATTATCAAATTATTCTGTAGTATTGGTACTTATAATAATATCTGATAATTCTATTAATATCTGACTAATTAAATAATGGTTTAATCTTCTATTCTGGTTAGCAAAATTGCATCTACGTACAGACTTAATGCAACAATTTAAAAATAATATACTTTCAAATACTCTACTGGTAATAAAATTAAGCTACTTACTAAACCTATTCCTTCAAATGAAGCTGTAAGCATTCCAAAAAATACAGGCAAACCTTCCCAGTTAAAATATTGTATGTCAGGCTGAACTTTAAAATCTGGAAGATACATGTAGATTAGCATGAAATTAAACAGTACATATACCAGTGTCAATTTTTTAATTTGGGACCTCAGTGACTACATTTGGTCACTGACATGTCAACAATAAGGATGCAAATTAAGTCTAGCCTCAGTTTGGGCAGGGTGTAATCTAATCTTAATTCACAAGAATTGCCAGCTTTAAGACCAAAGGTTGGGTTTTCACTGACTTTCTCACCCAATAAAAACTGGATGACATAGCTGAACAATTGCTGAAAGTAATGATAAACCCAATTCAAACAAACAAACATATAACCTGTCATGCCAACATTGCCTTATAAATATGACTATAGTAGATAACATTTTTTCTAATACAATGTATACATAAGTGGTCGGTAGCCTTCGCATTATCAAATATAAACAAAAGCTTTGAAAACTGCTTTAAATCTTCAATCTCGCATTAAAATGCATTTTAAATTATTCCTTACTTTCCTGAAATTCAGAATGGAGAACTTTGCAACTGCTTCTATGTTGGGATAATGTTAACAGTATGCATGATACCATAAATAAATATATATGTCATTTTGCATTTTCCTCAATACAATAAAGCAAGATACATGCAGGTTAACACTTCAGCATTTTTAACTGTTTCAAATGTTAATGGGAAAATAATGCTGAATAAATTAAATTCCAATATTTTATGTACAGTACATTTATATATTTATTATCTTTTTTTGAAGTTGTTTTCTGCATTTGCAATAGATTGCAATTGAAAATAAAGAAGCAAATGTTCAAAAGAAATAGTACTTGCTTGACCTACTGTTATTTAACAAAGACGGCATTAATGGTTATCTTCTTACAAACAATATTTTGTTCCATTTGTTTTTGTATATATGTATTGTACATTTATTTTCCTTACCTATAATTATATACAGAAAAACAGCAATACAACCAGTAAATATTGACAGATTAGCTAGAAGACTGATGGACGATAATTTACGTATAGTTCTGATCATCGAAAACATGATAAAAATTGGCAGCGGTGATGCTACAAGAAGTTTGAGAGATGGTGCTGTTGACTGTTGTACAATATTAGAAATGTCCGACATATTTGTTGCTGATGAACTTTGTCGAAGTTGACCATTTTGACAAAGTGGATATAAGTCGTTTGATGCATTACTGTGAGTGTTACCATTGTCACAGTATTTAGATGGAAATATAGAGTAAATAGTGTTTCCAATAAAGATAAAATATGCAACACAAAACCCAAACTGTGTAATGGCTATGAAAGTATTCACTGTATATAGTCCAGTCCTTCCAAATGCATGCCAGCCAACATCTCCATAGGACATGTGTCTCTTCATGTATTCTTCTTGTTCAACAATTTCCTCATTTTTATAATCAATGTCATTTTCGCTAACGTCTTCCGAGTCACTTTTCGCTAAATATTGCCTTTTGGGTTTAGACTGTATCTTTAAATCCTTGATTTGATTTTTAATTGCTGCATACTTTGTTTTAACTATAAGATAACAGCAGTGGTCAGTAAGTGAGGCTACTAAAATCAGGCCTAAGATTCCCAACTAAAAAAGATAATATAATAGAAAAATTGTGAACATAACTTTTATGTATGACAGCATCAGTAAATGTGTATCTTTATGTCAGAGAAGTGTTAATCCCTATCCAATTATTACAAGTCTCCAAAAAAAACCCCAAATGTATATATCGAGTTTCTCATAAGCCAGTGTTTTACTATAACTTATTTTGACATACGTGTAATGTGCTCAATTTGTGCTCTTATAAAACTATTTGATTGATCCCTCTGTTCCCATTTTTTTTGTTCTGCATGAAAACGAGGGAAGCCAGTGAAAGTTTAATTTGAATAAGATATTTGCAAATTGTTATACAATACTGAATATACTCACACCAATTCCACTCTGGTAGAAAGCATAGGATACACTAAGATAATTAGATCCAATAAAAGCCTTAAGCATGTTAGCGAAATCTCCAAGATGTGTGTACCATTTCATTTTTCCAAGCTGAAAAAAAAACATAATTTTTTACAATGTATATTACAATAACACAAGAGAGACCTGATTTTCAATGTTTTTTCCAATACATGTATATAATTTAAATGAGTTTGTTTGACGTTTGATGCCACTTACAGCATTTTTTCAGATATTTCTTGGCATCCAGTTTTACGGGGAATCATCCAGAGTACTATGTTATTCAAATGAGTGTACATGTAAATCCAATATAGTTTAATACAATTTTGAATGCATGGTCTCCCTTTAAAGGTGACATCAAATTTCATTTTAAGGTGTATAGTGGAAATTTTTACTAATACACATTAGTCATTTCAGGTAGATGGGACTACAAGATATACCTTTAGAAGCAGACTTGCTAAGTCATCTGTACCAAATTTGGTTCAAATTGACCTAGTGGTTTCAAATCAGAACTTTTATTCTGCAATATTTGGCAAAATTCTTCTTGTCATGAGACTACAATTAAAATTTAAGCTGGATTCGCTCAAAATTCAATAACTTGTGTGGGGGCTACATTGATTGGCCAATGGGATATACAACATAATTTTGGTTAAGGTAGTTATTCATCTACTTGTACAATTGATCATACGACTATCAACAATGAGGTTGCAGGTTCCAACCTAACAGGGTGTGCAGCACTCTAATTGTAATTGACAGGGATTGTCTCTTTTCCAACCTAAGGTGGGGTTTTTTCCATGCATCCCAACTTTCTTTTCATCCAAAAAAAGAACAGGATGCCATGATATAGCTGCATAACTCTTGTTCTTAAGGTACGTCCTCTGGCTAGTTTTTTTGGCTTACATCTATGGTCTGCCACAGAATAAAATAGGCAAAAGACCTTAAAAGCTGTTTATTGCATATTTATCTTTATTCAAAGCAAACAATTTTCTATACTTTTCATGTAGATAATTCAGGTATTTGAATTGAAAATACTAACGAAATAAATATTCCTGTAAATTTCATGAGATTTTCCGGAAATGGAATTCAAACTTGATAAAAACTGACATTTATCATAAAAGTGTCTTGCTCTAGAAATATTTAAACATGCCTAAGTTATAATTGCTTTTTTACATGGGTCTCAATATAATTGGTGACAAGAACAACAAAATTACAGACAAGAAGTAAAAAGTTAATGACAAGAATGATGTATATTTTTATGTAGTTGACCAGTGTTTACCAGAAGTAACAATTTAGTTCATTCATGTCTAAACAGAGATATAAACAAACACAAACATAAGAACATAACATATCTAGATTATAATATAATGAAAAAAAACAAATTAGTATAAGAGACAAAATAAATAAGTTAATGAATGTACACATATACAGGAGACAAGAACCAACAGGAACATAACTTATCAAGAATTATAATGAAAAAAAATATTTAACAAGAACAAACAATTTGCAGCATTCTGTATGTAGAGCACTTATAATATCAGCTTGTCTGAAGATCATATTATCGTGTTAAAATGTGTTTTTTTTTTGTTTATAAAATTAATTATCGCTTGCAGTCATGCCATATCTCAAACCAATAAAACTGTTATTTTAGCAATTATCTTTCCTCTGAATTATAATTTTAAGTGAAAACACCTTTTTTAATTTAATTTATCTGTATGAAAGCAAAAGACAAGAAAATTCTTGACACTTAATAGTGAGACCATTCTACATAAATCATGAGGTAATACTATTAGAAAAAAATCACCTGAATTAAATAATTTAAGCAAAAAAAACAAATATTTTATGTAAGAAATTCAAATATACATGTCTTTTAATTGCATAATATTATCTGTCGAATTGTTTATGCATTGAGAGGAACCCACTTGTATTATATAAGGTTTGAAATTCGTCTTTTTCATATACAAATTTTAATAATGATAGCATTATATATAATTAGCAAGTGCCCAGTGCCTGAGTGGATGTGGTTTACAAACGGCCTGACAACGAACATTAAACAAAAAGTTATGACAGTAGCAGAACAAAACTGTCAGCCATGTGTATCCATAAAACCATACTTGTTTTCAGGCTTATAACCTTACTATATTTGTTAAATTAGGTAACTTTAAAGTTCGACAAAATAATGCACTTAGAACTGTTAGACTGAAACACCCACTTGACTGTGATGGAACTTGATCTCATAAACGCTTTAAATAGCAGCAAGATGTTCTTTATCTGACCAACAATTTAAATAAATAAAATGTCAGGCAAAAGACCTCCAAAGAATAAAGGTAACATTTTAAAAGAAGAAATTGTATCTTATAGAAAGATGTGTGCGTCCTGTTACTGTAGGAGGACACGATTTTCCATGTCAAACGGACGGTGTGTCTTTTTACCGCAGGATACCGCAGACCAGAACAGGCCTTCCACAGGCCACCTTTTTATATCATAATATGACATTGTATGATATATTTTATTGAGATATAGAAAAATTAATATTTAATATCAATATTTGTGGTTTGATTTAATTTACTATAAATGGGTAAGGCTCTGAATTTGGTACATTGTCACTATAAATAACGTCACTGAACACGGAATATTTATTTCTTCTTTGATAATTCACCTCTCACTTGTTTTGTCTGCCCCGGCTTTGTTGCTGCGTTGTTGATTGGATCATCTCTTTAGCTGGCTTTCTTTTCTTGTAATGGCTCAGAAAGTTTTTGAATCTATCTTTTTCCCCTTTAGTTTTCATCTTCCACGCAACATCTGAGGCGGAATGCTGCATTTAGCAGATATTTATAATCGTCTGATAAATGTAATGCAGCACTCAAATAATGAACTAAAATTCTACGATTAATGTGTAATTTGTTTATCAAATCTGAGGTTGATCTTTATTTGCTTCCATGCCAGTTGGTGGATACTTTCATGGTGCGGTTCATAGATTCTGCATTGTTGTTAGTCTATAGTTTATCACTGTCAGTTTGCTGGTTAGGTTTGGTTACAAAGTCCTTGATTCGGGGTTTGAGATGATGTTTGAAGTATTCTATAAATTTTGGATACTTTCTGGCTTTGTCCTTAACTTTTCTTGACACAACATCGAAACATACGTGTGTAACGTGTCATCTGCATTAATTGGCTAATCCATCATCACTGAATAGGGCAGACATTATCTCGTTCCTCTCATTTGAATTAACTCAGATTTTCAAACGATCACCGGTGAATCAATGTCCTGCAATTAAATTTTAGAACCAATAACTGTAGCTTACTTTCATACATACATGTTATTAGTCATAAGTCAGCACTAATTCTAAGTTATTCCAAAATAAAGTTTTCTGTTAAGTAGAGATTAGTCTGATTTTTGTTTCTGCTAAAAATGTATGACATATTTGGAAAATCAAAATGTGCAAACTAAGACTACACAATGCATTAAGACATGAAATCATCATGAGTTCCAAGACTATAGCTATCTTACCAATGAGCTAAGACTGAGGTTAAGGTCATAAAGTTACAGGAAATAATATTAAGGAGTAAGATAAGGCAGAACACAAGGTGCTGACTTATGCAAAGTCTATGTGAACCAACTACTAAATATTATAACAGACTCAGGATTAGGTGGTAAAATCGGTAATATAAATGTATGTGCTCCTACATGTACTGATGACATTGCCCTAGCAGCCAGTAATCCATCAGAAATTCAAGCCCTGTTCAATATAGCATATGACTACAGTCAATGAATGGTGTATTTCAACCAACAAAAAGTGTAATCCTGGCAATAGTACCAAGAACAACCCATATAGGTACTCTAGAGACACATCCGACTCTGCAGGTAGCACAATAGATGAAAACATGACAAAAGCAAGAAGAGTGCTATACCGTTTAATGAACACAGGACTACATGGAGAGAATGGTTTAGACCATCAGTCTACTGAAAACATATGTATTTTCAATTCTTCTATATGGGCTAGAAGTAATAATTCTAAAAGGAAAAAAATCTTGATATACTAGAAAACTCCTCTGAAAAGTATTACAAAAAGATTATAAAACAAGTTTTATCTCTTCCTGTATCTGAAGCAGACCTTGCGATTTACATTCTCTCTGGACTACTTCCGGCCGAAGCAGAAATTCATAAAAAAAACTCTAAGTCTTTTTGGTAACATATGTGAAGCAGGTCAAATTTTCAACTGAGTGGAAAGTAGCTGAACGACAACTCATTCTCAAAACACAGAAAAGTTCAGAAAAGTCAGAGTTGGTTTATTGACAAAAAGAAACTTTTTATTAAATATCAGCTTGGAAACCCATGGCCACTAGAACTATTATTTGACGAAAATAAAAAAAAAAGAAACCTGGGAACAAACGATACAGAAAAATGGAAAAATACTGGAAAAATAAGATCCTAGAAGGTTCAAAATTGTATACATCACCTTGATTTTTGTGGAATACATATACTGTAGGAAGGTGCCAAATGGTGGCAGTAACTAATACATGTACTACTAGCATTTCTGAAGTCATGCAAATACCTATACAATTGAAATTAATCACTAAATGATTTGATGATATTGGGAGACACTTGGAACCTCTCTGTAGACAGCTATGTAATAGACTACACAGGAGAAGATATTCTCTCCTTGGGATAGGTTAATAAGTTCACACAACTATAGACAGTGTATAAACAGTTACAATGGGTCCTATCGGATCTGGTGTGCTAGGATATCAATAAAATTTAAGGTTTTAGATATTTTAGGACAAATTTTAAATAATCCTAAAAATTTTAAATTATAATAAATCTTAAAAAAAACTTTGTTATAAACATTTTCGGTCAAAAAAAAATTCATTGCTTTAATTTTTTTTCTGAAAAGAAAGACAATATTTTAGATATATTCTCTTATGCGACATGTATAAACGTTATTGTTATGCATGAATAGGCATTGGGTTCACTATTAATATGTGCACTATTTACCCTTGTGGAAACTGGTGGATTACAATTCCAGTTCGTACTACAGCGGAAAAAGTTTTATACTAGAGGTGTGCCTTAAAAATGTTAACTGGCAGAAGATCGAAAAACAAAGACAAAGGAAAAGACTCGGGCAGTTCTCAATCCAAACTTACTTCCTACTGACCCATTTCCAGTTTTACATGATTTATCTCCCTTTTTACTTCCAGTTAAAAAACTACAGCTATCATTATTAAAAGACTATGATATTGAAATAAAGATTTTGCATTGTTTTTGTATTGTTTGTCTATGCCAATTAAATTATCATCTAATTAACCTCATTAGTAGATGTTACTATAGCCATAGGCAACAGGTGAGTTTGAAAATTGGAACACAGATGTCACTGGTAAGCTTGTTTAATCAAGCTATAAAACAGCTGGGGGTCTACCATGGATAAGTATCAGATAAATGGGGTAGTAAACATAAGTCCGTGCAAGACCGTTTTATGGTAGTCAAGGAAGTTAAAAACCCCCCAAAAGTAATGTAATAAACATTGGTTAATTAATTAACAATCATGTTCACAGCAAGGAGTTTTAATAACATCGTCACTCAGATTTTGACACCTGTAATTAACATGAAGCATTAAAATTTATCAACGACAATTGTCCATTTCAAAAGTTTTCGACAGGATTAACTGCGGCTGTAGCCACACATTTTAGTACCGGAAGTGGACACTTGGTTTCGTTTTTAAATTGGAAAGTCGTCAATCACCCAAATGCATATATATTTTATGGATTTTATTATCGATTAGCTAGAATAATGTAGCTCCTTCAATTTTACTTCAAAGCAACAATCAATTAAAGTATTTTAGGTGTTGTAGAATTATTGATATAATGTTGAAGAGATAAAAAAGTATGTAGCAGACCAGAGAAACAGTTTTATAGCCTATAATATTACTAATAAAATATGCTATGTTGAATAATAAACAACAACAATACAGTCAACATTTGTAGCTTGAACTTGGAGCACTTGAATGCCCGAATTTATATAAAATTACTGGGAACACTTGATTATTACTGTCTTCAGTTAAAGAAATTTGTTAAATAAGTAAGTACAGGATCTGTGCAATTGTTTTACATGTACTCTTATATTGTACCTGCATGATCAAATCTACAAACATGAATATCCAGTGTCAGAACATTATGGTTTTTTTTTTCATTATCCTTTTATCGCTCATTCATTATTTTGCAGTTCACATTGCTCCTCCTGGAGATTTTATAGCACTCGGTAAGCAGAACAAATCGTCAACAGATAATGACCTACCAAGATTGCAGTCCAGCAGTAAGAAACCAGAAAAGAAAAGGGAGGGAACTCCATCATTGCCGGGAGCACCCCCTGTAAAGAAACCAAAGATATTATCTCAGCCGCAAACATTTACACCTCTTGGCAGACCAGATGAAATAAAGAGTTCACCAGCTCCTTTAGTTACTCAGTATGAAGAGGTAGCTATAGAAGGTAAGATTCTTAGATTGTTTGGAAGAAAGGAATATATCCTGCTTTAGTTACCGTTTTGAGCAGTGTAGTTGTACAACATGTCAGAAAGCTTGCTGCTTTTATTAAGAAAAAGGTAACATCTAGCAAATTTATGCCTGTTGGTTATAATGATATATGCTTTACAATGGACATCACGTAGTTTAAATGTCGAGATCTAGGTTGTAACTTTGACAGTTTTATAATGAAAGAAGCCCAGTGTTCTGCAGCAAGAACTGAGTCTTAGTCTTAGAGTGAAAAGCAATATCCTTTCTATTGGTTCTGTATTGAACAAGGTAGTTTTGTGGGATTTATTTATGGGATACATTTCTGCATGACTAATTGCTGCATAGAGAAGAAGGGACTGGTTCAAATCTGCCACATACTAATGATAAGTTTTAGGATATGTGACTGTTCTAAGCCAGTAATTACTGCCCTTTATATTTGTCCTTTCTTATTGTTTTTCTGTAATTTTGGTGAATCTTGAGGTTTGTGTTTGGTTTATAGATCATCATAAAAAATACTTCAGTCAGTGAATCACATTTGAATCATTTGAGATGTTAGAGCAAGAGTCATATACCGGTATTATTGTCAGATCAAAGTATACAATATTCTTGTAATGTTTTTCAGTGGATGGCCTTGACCTTCTGGAAGAGATTGTCTATGCAGAGGATATGTGTAATGATGAGCGATTGGAGGGACTTATTTGTGGAGGAGTTAAACAACTGAAGCAATCAAGATCAAAACCAGATGCAGCCATTTATCTTACACTGATGCATCTTGCCAAGGAAAAATCTAGTTTGTTTAATAGTGAAATTGTTATTGAGGTGAGAAAAAGTAGGGCTTTGTTAAAGCTTTAAGATGCTGATGATGCAGAACCATGCAAAAGAACCAAAATCCACATTTTTAGCAAAGTTAAACAAATATCTCAGAAAGACTCAAATTTTTCGGAGTCTTTTTCTTTTAATTTTAGTTTAAAAGGAAGGGTGTAATTATATGTAGAGTTTTTTAACCTGTTGATTGTTGTCACTGGGAGCTGACATTTTGTTGGATGTCTTCATCTTGGGAGTCAGGACATTCTATGAAAACTAGTATGTGCAGATTGTACATGCATAAATTGTACATGCATTTACTATTAAGAATTTTTCTGCAATTTTCTGGTGCAAGAAAGACGTGCCTACAATACATAAATGCTGACTATATGTGGCTTTTTACGGTACTAACATTTAATGAATTAACCTGCACCCCATTCAATCTAGGCCTAAAATAAAATTGTTTGCCCTTCCTTGACCCACCGGGTCCTGACTGAAAAAATTTTATGATTGTCCGTTATGGTGCATTGTTTTATATTCCTACAGGAATTTACACTAACAGTTGCCTAAGGAATCCTAAATTTATTGCATAGTAAAGTTTTGCTTTTCGATCGTCCAGGTCAGGTGGTGATAAAATTTGTGATGATTTGGTTAGGGCCAATCCGTTATCCGTTTCCACATATTTCTCTCTGTCATTTTGAACAGTAGAGGTATGACGCCTTTCAATTTTATTTCCATATTGGTAAGAAATCTTAATATTTTTGTTTCTGCGTCATATTTATCATGTTTACGCCCCACACATTGAAAGCTGGTCTTGTCTGATTTTTACTTTGTACTAGTACATAAAGCTTGAATGAAAATAATACTAGATACAGTTCAATGCAAAAGAAAATATGAAAATTTCCAGAGCAGATATGAACTCTGTGTCAGATATTGCAAGTACGATGCTGCTTTTGTTAAAATGAGTATTGCAATGCTTTAATTGTACTTTGTCATTAACTTTCAAAACACCTAAATTTAAATCTGTTTAAATACTTTTAATAGTGCATTTTACATTAAATACATGTACATAATATTATCTGTTTCACAATAATGCCTTTTTTACTTCTATAGTTCTACTTCATTTATAATTTTATCCTATCATTTTATTGAACAGTTTTAACTTATTTGAGTGTATTCTTTTTCATAATAAATAAATATGAAAAAGTGTGGGCACATAACCTTATCACTTGGCGCCAAAATTTTCAAAGTTAGGAGATCAGGTACGTGGCAACCATGATAAAAAAAGTTAAAAAAATAAGTGTATATCCCTGCAGTGGTGTTAGGTATTTAGTCATAGCAGATATCCAAACATGCACTATCAAAAACAAAGAAGCAGTTTAATATCAGTGAAATACATGTATACAAACATGCAGAAGTACACATATAAAAAAGAATAACATGTAAACTGATTCACTTTCTGAAGTTGGCAAGATATACAAGTATAAGTTTCTGAAATAAAATAAAATTTTTGCCTATCTACCTACTCAGTCAAAAAATGGTGGGTTGGGAAGGGCAAACAAACATATTGATTTGTTCCATTTGTTGTAACCAGTTTCTCTTCTCATTGGATTATGACCCCCTTCTGGGAATGACCAGATTTTAACCTCAGTGATACAATAGGAGCCACACTTGAAGCAGTAGGTTCTTACCCTTTTGGAGCACCTGGACTCGGACCCCGGTTACTAGTGGGGTACATGTTACTCAGTCATAAACTGCCTTATGAATAATTGATTTTATCAAATATACCTACTGTGTAAATAATTACAAATATGTCATGTTCTTATCTTTTCTATGTTTAGGCTTTGTGTAGTATATTAAAAAGAGATGTGTCCTTGAACTTCAAGTCTAAAGGTAACCCTCTGGTATCTGTCTGTACATGCAGTATCCTGACAGCAGCATTCATAGAAGAAGAAAACTGGCCTGATGAATTTGTTAAGGTACTTGTATTTACTGTGTACATTTTTATTGTGTGATTTAAATGTTTAGATGGTTTTCTGTTTTTAAATTACTGACATGACTATTTTCATTTTAAAGTCGATTCAGGTTTTTCAGATTATGCCCTGATTTATTTTATAGTACATAATATTTTTGTCCTTTCAAAGTCAAATTTTACTTTATTTGACTGGATGGCAAAATCATGTTTTATATCAGCCAAATTTAATTTATAATTGAATGAATGAAACATCTTTATACAGGCTCTACTCACACAATACATTACAATTTGATGCCAACATCTGGTCAACTAAAAATTGGTAGTACAAATGTACTGGTAGAAAAATTGTGGATGTTATTGAGTTTACATCAATACATCTTTTGTCAATTCATAATCCTGGGTAAGATGGCAGTGACTGGACTGTTGAAACCTATATGTTACTTAAAATACATGTAGCAGTGTACTGGAAAATTCTAGAAAACAACAAAAACACAATAAACAAGCAAATCCTTGCATGTATAATTAAAACTCCATCACTCATCAATTCTGTGAATTTTATTTTTCCTAAACCCTAACACTGCTTTTCAATTTTCGTTGAAAACTGCAGCCTTGGGTTTCACAGAAAGCATTCTTTCCTTCAGGTCAAGAAAACTACACTGTATACATCATCTTTGAAAATGCTGATACTTCTAGATCTGGTATTCCTTTTTTGTTCCCCACCCTACATAGGAGTTACTAGATTTCCCCCTTTTGACATTACTTCATTCAATCAATCTTTCAATTTGTAATTAATTTACATATGATACTATTTGATATTTAAACATAACATTCATATGATTAATTAATTCATAATCACTTTTTTTCAGAGGTATAACAATTTCAAATAGTACATTTGGTAGTACCCTTTCAAAATGTAGATATAAAGTTCTGGTGCAAGATCTATAATCAGATCATTCAATAAAGGTGTGTTGTTCTTTGGCCTGTAAAAGAAACAATTGCTTTTTATCCAATTTAATTCTGTCCTAATATTAAATAGAAAGTTGCTTTTGTAGGTGTTTATTGATGATGCCTTAGGAGACAGAGTTTGGGTGGACAGAGCAGACTGTAAAGCATTTGTGGATAACATCATAACAGCCTTCAATACAAACCTACCACCAAAATCACTTCTACAGTCAGAACCAACACAGAGTGGCCAAGGTCAGAGTGAATTAACTGATAGATTTGATGTTTAATGCCAGTTTTAGTGGTCTTTTGTTTTGTTGAAGTAATCTTGAGTTGATATTGAGGAGTCTGGGAACCACAGATATCTTTAAGATATAATTTTTTGAGAAAATAAAATGTCATCAACGATACCAAGGTTAAAAGAAACTGTTTATACACTATCGTATCTTTTTGCTTAGGATGGACTCTGGTGAAGGGACATTTATTTAGGTATACAATCGTTATGGTTAGTAAGGACAGATTTAACTTTTGACGCTCGATTTATGGTCCCTTGCTTGCTTGATGTATTGTAAAACACCAATCAATCAATAAGTCAATCATATGGTCCCTTATAGTGCTAAAATAGCTAAATTTGTGCTTCCACATGATGACTTTAAAAAAAAGCGTTGACTTAATCATTTAAAATTTTGAGATTTTTTTGGGACAACACACAAATCCAGTTTGAATATGACAAATTCACTCTTGTCACTCCGGTGTAAGGGCACTTGGTAATGTTTTGAGTGACTTGCTTAGTGCCAAGACATCTGTGTCCTTTGGACACCTCAGAGCAGGGGCATCTGTGTCCTATGGGCACCTCAGGGCAGGGACATCTATGTCCTATTTGCACTTTAGTGCAGGAACATCTGTGTCCTATGGACACCTCAGGGCAGAGTCATCTGTGTCCTATGGACACCTCAGGGCAGAGTCATCTGTATCCTATGGACACCTCAGGGCAGAGTCATCTGTATCCTATGGACACCTCAGGGCAGAGTCATCTGTATCCTATGGACACCTCAGGGCAGGGACATTTGTGTCCTATGGACACCTCAGAGCAGGGACATCTGTGTCCTATGGGCACCTCAGGACAGGGACATTGTGTCCTATGGGCACCTCAGTGCAGGTACATCTATGGCCTATGGACACCTCAGGGCAGAAACATCTGTGTCCTATGGGCACCTCAGGCAGGGACAGCTTTGTCCTATCTGCACCTCAGAGCAGGGACATCTGTGTCGTATGAACACATTCTTCTGTCATTCAATATGGTCCTGCATAGTGAAATTAGTATCTGATATGGTAGCTGTTTTCAAAACAAAATACCTGATAATGATTCTTAGCAGTCATAATTCAATGAATTATTTGAAAAGGGCAATTTGTTAATCCATGCCTTTTGTTGATGTGTATTTTCAGCTAGTCCAATAGTTGTGGAAGATGAAGATGGATCTTATAAAACTGAATCAGTTGATAATTTATTTGGAGATCTGGACATTACTGTATTTCCAAGGTATGTCAGTTTTATTGCAGAGTTTTTTTTTACTTAAATACAAAAGTATTCATTTGTCTGAAGAAAAAAATTCCAGCTGATATAAACTTTGGTGAATACAATTTTTGAAAGCAACTTATAACAACAATACAGTAGACTCCGGGTAATTGGATATCAAGTTTGTCATGAAAAAATATCCGATTAGGCAGGATATTCGATTTGACATTTCGAGAAGTCAAGTATTGATTTTGATGACGTAATAACATGTGTTCCAGTTTTGGTGCCCCTACAACAATTGTACATTGTATTACCATGTTTGTGTTTGATAATAAATGAATTGAACTGTTTTTAATTGTTTATTTGTTATAATAAAGAATTTTGACATTATTGTGTTCTTCTTTTCCCCAAAGATACATGTATTCTTTGTTCAGAACTCCATTTTTGTTGTTTACATTATTTTTATGGTTACAGTGAAACATGACTTATCTGTTTCTTTGATCATTGAATAAGTTCTGTGTGGACCATTTTATTTTTTTATTTTTTAATTTATATTTCTTCGTAAGAAAGAAAAAGCTAACGTTTTTTTCATTAAAACAGATCTCACGAATGAATAAAGATAAATTAAAAGAAATTATTTTGTTTTTAATTTCCTCGTACTGCAAGTATCGGTTAATCTTTTTTTCACTGTACGATAAGTTATAATCTCTAAACAGTTGGTTGACCTTTCACTTTTTTTTCTTTTTTTATCCGAGTTTCAATGGTTATTGATAAATGTGGTAAATATAAACAGAATAATAATTTGTTGCATCAAAAACATTTACATTTTGATTTCCGTCTTTAATCACAAAAGTATATTTTTATACCCCCGCTCGACAGAGTCGGGGGTATATAGTGGTCCTCATGTCCGTCCGTCTGTCCGTCCGTCCGTCCGTTCGTCCGTCCACATTTGGTTTCCGGATGATAATTCAAAAAGTTTACATCCGATTTGAATGAAACTTTGGGATATTGTTATATATCAGGTTGGTAAGAAGCCTATCGATTTTGGGGGAAATCCGTCAAATTTCAAGGTCACAGTCCACAAAAAACGTTAGAAATTTTAACAAAAAAGTTGTTTCCGGACAATAACTCAAAAAGTTTACATCCCATTTGAATGAAACTTTGGGATATTGTCATATATCAGGTTGGTAAAAAGCCTTTTGATTTTGGGGGAAATCCATCAAATTTCAAGGTCGCAGTCCACGAAAAACGTTAGAAATTTTTACAAAAAAGTTGTTTCCGGATGATAACTCAAAAAGTTTGCATGTGATTTGAATGAAACTTTGGGATATTGTTATATATCAGGTTGGTAAGAAGCCTATCGATTTTGGGGGAAATCTGTCAAATTTCAAGGTCACAGTCCACGAAAAATGTTAGAAATTTTTACAAAAAGTCGTTTCCGGAAAATAACTCAAAAAGTTTTTATCCGATTTTAATGAAACTGTAAAATATTCTTATATATTTTGTTGGTAAGAAGCCTATTGATTTTGGTGGAAATCCATCCAATTTCAAGGTCACAATCCACGAAAAACGTTAGAAATTTTCACATGTTCCAATATCCTAAGTCCCGATAGAAAATACATAGAAGAAATAGGAAATGGTTTGGTGTTTTGAAATTCTATCCCATTTGCCGATATATCCAAGTGGCCGATATCCGATTTTGTGGAGTCTACTGTAACTACATTTAAGAAAATTACTTGCCAGCATATCAAGCATATTGATCTTATTGTTTGCATACTAAATGTAACACAATTTTTTTTTTAATTGTGTAAATAATTTTTAAGTTTAAGTTATATACACTTTTTAAGTTACCATATACACTAAAAACAAATTTTAAAATAATTGTTTCGCAGATTTTATCTGGCATTGTGCTATTCAGAATGTGTCATCAAGAACTGATGTATGAAATCCACAATAATTGTTTTATCTTAAAGTTTAACAATTTTACAATATTTAGGATCCTTTCTGTTATATTTCTAGCACTGTCTTCCGAAGTAGACAATGCAACATCGTGAGAAAGTGTGTCAGATGAGGAAGGCAGTGCTATAAATTTCTTGTAACATGAATAAGCCCCTAGATCCTGCCCATTAATAATTGGTGATAATAAGGAGTGTGGTGTTTATTATGGTGCGACCAATATTTGACGAATCAAATGAAAAGCTGATATTCAAAGCTTGTTCTATTGTTTAGCAGTGAAAATCAAAATAAAATTTGACATAATTAAGGGGGAGTTTTTCTGTGCATTATTGGTTCTAATTGTATTTAGTTATTGCATGGCTGATTTTCCCTTGAGTTTAACAGGCAGTGGTGACCTATCCTGCCAAATCCAATAGATTTAATTTAATGCATACATACTTGTCTATTGTTTCTTCTTAAAAAAGATTTAAGGATTCATATATAGTAGGAGTATATTTCACAAAATATTTCTATGTTTAGTCCAATATCTATGGAAAGGGGATGACAACCTTAAACAAACCAAAATAAAAAAAAAAAAAAACACTAAACAGTTAATGGTAGTAATATATAATTGCCTCCAACAATTGTTTAGCTTATTTAAAACTCTATAACACCTGTGCACATATAATATATTTCAGGTATCCATATCAACAGGACAGTATAGAGACCCTTGTGGTGGACACCATTAAAGAACAGATAAATCGTAGACAGGGAACCGATTCCTCTACTCGTAATTTAATCAAGTTCATGACATCAACATGTGGGTATGGGGATGTTAGACTTTTATCTGCTCAGAAATTGGAGATGTGGCTACAGAATCCAAAGGTATTGTAATCTCTAATCCAAGGTACTGTAATCTCTAATCCAAAGGTATTGTAATCTCTAATCCAAGGTACTGTAATCTCTAATAAAAAGGCTTCCAAGTTATAGTTATACCTGTAAAAATGTTATCAATTCATTGAAGTTAAGTGGAGCGGGAATATCTCATAATAAAATTTGTCCATGTTTTTATAATCCATAGCTACTATGGTGAGAACATTTTTATTGTTGAGCCAGTCAAATTTGTGTCTATGTCATAACAGTCCATTTCATAAACTTGTCATGATCGTATGTTCTAGGAAGGTTAAGTGAGGTCACAATGAACTCTTTATTGTTTAGAAATGACCATCAACTTGCTTCTATATCTATTTTAAGGATTTTTTCCTGTTTTTTTAATGTGTATGGAATTATGATATGTCTTTTGTTGCATAACTAAACTTTAAATGAAGGTATTAAACATTAACTTTATGTCACTTTGCAGTTGACAAGATCATCACAAGATTTATTAATGGCTGTATGCCTAAACTGTGGACAGAATGATCCTAATGACATGGAGGTCCTGTCGCTGTTGATTAAAATGAGGATGAAGACAAAACCTCTACTGAATCACTTCCTATCTTGTCTGAAGTAAGTAGCTGTTGTGTCTCCCTTTGTGTAAATAAATTATTAGCTAGTAAGGGGTATCATGTGATCAGGTCTCCATCATGATTTTTGCAAATCTGATTTACATAAAAACTGTTTCTGTTTAGTTTGAGTTAAATAAAAAACTTGTGATGGATATACAGATTCATAAAAACCATTCAGAAGGGAACTAGAAGCAAAGTGGGAATGGCTGATATCTCATGGAATATAAAAAACACCTAATCTATGAACTTATTATCATATTTTACAATTAAATATTATTGTATGTAGGCAAGAGAGTGTCAATTACTGTACATTTTATTGACACGTGTCACATATGATCCTTACACCAGGGAGGTCTGAGATGCATTGCATGCAGATATTCTGTAAATGCTTTGTATAAACTAAAGATTTATTGAATATGTTTTCAGAGAAGTATTGTCACAGCATCCTGAGAATTTAAGAATGATCTTGACTCATACTATCTACAATGAACTATCAACCTCTAGAAATCCTAACAACATGGCACTGATTACAGTACTGTTCCAAAACTCACAAGACCAGACTGCAAGGGTAGGAAAAAAAAGTGTTTAAATCTATCATAACCTGTAAATAAAAAAAATGACACAGAAAAACAACTCTTTTTGTAATGTCAAAGCTAAGCAAAGCCAATGTTCAACAAAATTTTCTTTGTTGATTTTTAATCTTGGTGGAGCTACAAAGACCTGGGAGTGATTTACAGTATTCAGCATCGGGCGGGCGGGCTTCAACAATTGGTTTCCGGGCCATACCTCAGAAAGTTGTGAACCGATTTTAATGAAACTTTAGGATATTGTTACATACCATAAGAGGAGGAACCTTATTGATTTTGGGGTAAATCAGTTCAAGTTCAGGGTCACAGTGACAGAAAAACGTTAGAAGATTTCTTGAATTAGTGGTTTCTGGACCATAACTCAAAAAGTTCTCAACTGATTTTATTGAAATTTTGGTATATTGTTACATACCATAAGAGGAGGAACCTTATTGATTTTGGGGTAAATCAGTTCAAGTTCAGGGTCACAGTGACAGAAAAACGTTAGAAGATTTCTTGAATTAGTGGTTTCCGGACCATAACTCAAAAAGTTCTCAACCGATTTTAATGAAAGTTTTGGTTAATAAAATATGACAACTCGGCTTTTGCACCCCTGTGCATATTGATTTTTTATACTAATTCACCTCTTAATTAATATTTTTACTACAACTAATAAATTATGTTGTAACACTTTATCAGCCATTGATGCAAAATAACAACAATTGCATGATTATGAAGTATTAAAAAATTAATTAGACACTGTAGAAATCTCAACTGAATGTCAGAGAAAGGAAGGGTAATTTAGTAAACAAAGGAAGCAGTTTAATAGCTAAAGCTATGTTTAAAATCCAAGGGTGTGCTTGATTCATTACAAGTAATGGATCCTCATTGTAGCTTTGCAGAGATACACAAATTGTCAAAGTAGATAAATTATTGTAGGCACATTGATAGGAGCTAATAATAAAGCCATTAAGTTATATATTCTTAAAATGGCTTATCCCTTGCCATAAAAATTGGTATCCATGAAATTAAATGCATACACAGTGGGATGGGAACATTTTTGGCAATCTGTCTTACTGGAAATAAACATCACCAATATGTCCTCATGTTTCAAATTTGCCTAAAAATAAGAACCTGCTTTCCATGTACCAAAATGGCAAAAATATTTTGCACATAAAATTAAGTAAATTGTAATTTTGAATATAATTACAAATAATAATAATTATCTTTTCAGATTCTAGCAGAAATTTTCCAGGACCTACTGGCAAACAAAGATGACTATTTACGTGCTGTTCGTGCATTGTTGAGAGAGATTGCAAGAAACTTACGACATGACATGAATTATTCAACATTTTGTTTGGCTCTTATGCAAGAAAGAAATGAACCAAAATTTACAGACATGGAACCAGCATTTAAGGTAAAATTGGGATATAAAATCTGAAATACAAGTAGAATACAAAAATTGGAATGTTACAGGGATTGTTATTGAATTCTGAAATATTCACAATTGGTAAAAAGCAATTCATTTTTTGAAAAATTTCTTGTTTATTTTAAGTTTGTATTCTTTATGAGGGTCTTACCTTAAGTTATAAGCTTTACAGTAGATGTTAAAGTGCAAAACAAATGGTCAGTTCTGGTGTATTTTGTTGCAGAATAAATTTAGAAATTGATTGCTTATGGTTCTATAGTAAACTATATGAAAATATGGGTGTACTGGTTTACTTTTTGACTTTTTAACAAAATCCCATTATAAATGTGATGGCATTTTAACTTAACTGTAAAAGGCAGAAGTCTAGCTGGTTTATCATAACCCCTTTTTTCCTAGGAGAGATATGCTTCTTCAGTGGCAGACATTGTGGCATTGAGTGTGTTTCTGAGTGTCACCCCTACAATCAGAGAAACTGCAGTGCCATCTGTCAAGGCAGAAAAGAAAGGTAAAAAAACAATTTTATTTATATTTTGAAAACTGTGTTTATTTATCATAATTTTTACAGATTTGATACATTGATTCAGATAAGTCTGATATATAAAACAAACATTTGCATATTTATTCTAACAATGTTAGAGCCATGATGGCTTAGTAGTCTAGGTGGCACTATTGACTATTGATCATTAACATGTAAAAATGTACATTTTTCTCTGAAAAAAATGACATGCATTGACAAATTTTATCTTAAAAATGTTAATGTTATAAAATTTAAAGAACTTATGACTATAACACAAAATCTAAACTACAAAAATTTGAGTCATTCATTGGTGAAATAAACAATAATATGTTTTCTGAGCTAAGTCCTGTTGTTATTTGTTGTGAATAGTGTACATAGTTGTTAATTTTGTTGTTGTTTATTTATGCCTGTATACAATTGTACCAACAAAATGTTTATCAGAAATAAAAACTGGGGTTGAAGGTTCGAATCTGCCTTTGGACAGGGTTTGCTTGACTCTTAATGTAATTGACAAGGATGCCAACAAACAAACAATAAAAAATATAGAATGTGTGTAGCTTAATTGATTTATTAAAAGATACAGTAAAAATTTTACATAGTTCATTTAATGAACTATATATTTATATTTATATTTATACCTTTAATTACTAAAAACACTATTGATTTTAAAAGTGATCATTAGTAATACATGTATCTTAACATAGAATACAGTAAAAAATTAAAATTTATCTGGAAATAGATTTCAGATATTAATTTCTGTATGTATTTTGACTGTTTTCTTTAGATTTAGAAGCCCTACATAGTTACAGAGATCAGGTGTCGGTCATCCAAAGAGATGCTGTTTGGTGGTTACATACAGTCCTACCAAAATTCATGGAAATCAAACCAGCAGAATATGTTCATTGGTGAGTTGTTTTGTTGAGCAACATTTAATAACATGAAAAATTAGGTTTCACCATACTGTTTGTATTATGTGACTCTTTTGGAATTATTGCAATGTTTCTAAGGACTTCACTTCAGGTCAGCGAAAAGTTTTAACAAAAAAAGTTCTCTTGTTTTATCCGCAGTATGTTATGTCACAGTAAAGCAGTTGATTGACATAAATATGACTTCTTTCATTGGCTGTTCTATTGAAGAATACAATGCACCAAGAGAAGATACTTTCAAATCACACCCAAGGGCAGGTGTCTAAAGCAACTTTACCAAGTGTAAATGCAGAAAAAAACCATATAAATTGCTACTACCATGGAACGCCTTATTTAAAGTGTCTTCCCTAGTATGCCATCTATGTTTTAATGGAATAAACCTTCTCAGTTTTTTTTGCAGTATATATTTCATTACAATCTCTCTTAAGCTTTCAACTTATTCAATAACGTAATTTGATCATTTCTGTTATGGTGAAAAATGTTCTAAATGGAAAAAAAAATATGGTGTCCCCTTCAACTGCCTATTTTTTAGAAAAGGATTTGAGATTGAAACTGTAAAGAGACTACTTTGTTTTCAGACAACACAAGATGATTTTGCAAATTTTACAAAAAACAATATCTCTTTACTCTTTGTAAGATAACAAAAAAATTAAACTAACTTTCTACTTGTACGTCGAAGACCCGGTTTGGAGATGTTAAGAAAAGTGTAGGTGTATTGTACCCACTATAAAATAAAGATTTCTTTGTTTATACTAAAAAATTGATGCTTTTCCAGGAGCAGTTAAAATTGTCTTCCTGGTTACTGTTCACTAGCTTTTTCTCATTCTAAATATAGCTGCAATACAGCTTGCTGAATGTTAAGCAACCAATCAACTTTCTGTTTTTTGTTTTATAGCCTTCATAAAGTGTTGTTTATGGAAAATGTAGAGCAGTATTGTAACAAAGATAACTGGCCACCAGATGGCGATAGAGGGTAGGTACTAGTATATACCTTTCACTTCAGATAATATATCATTTGTCAAATATTTTCATTTTAAATAGCTTGAAGGTAAAATTTGTTGGATTTTCTTTCAAGTCATTCTTGATAAAAAAAAAAAAAAACAAATTCAAAACAAAAAATGGAAAAGTTAGATTGTTTAACTGATGATATTGCTTTATTTTGTTTTGCAGAGTATTCATGAGATTAGCATCAGAAGTACCTGTCTTAGAAGACACCCTGATGAGAGTATTAGTTATAGGACTATCAGATCTTCCTCTTGGACCAGCTGATGCAGTCGACCTAGCTGACCAACTCATCAAACGAGCTGCTTATTTAAGTCTTGATGGTAAGTTTCACAAAAACTACATGTATAAATTATAATTTACAATTATTATTCTCTATTGTCTGTATGTCAGTCCAGTCCATATAATGTCTCTGTACTCACGGGGAATTGAATGGACCGGCTGAAATCTGAATTTACAGGTCTGGTTCGGTTTCCTCGTTTAAATTTCTTATAATCAAAATATGTCATCTGGAAGCAATAAAAATACAAATACAGCAAAATGAGTTTGCAGAACAAAAATACCCTAAAAATGATCAATATAGTACATGTAGTGCATATTGTGGATATAAATGTAAGGAAACATGATACATGTTGAAAAGATATGTATGCTTATCAAATCAGCTTCAAAAAGTATAATATAACAAATAGTTTCCGAATCTTCACATCAAATGACAGTACAGTTGGTGGCTGATATACTGCCATATGACTCTCAGTGCAATGATCTATTTGTTAATTATTACCGTAATTGGCTGTGATTAACAATCATTGATGTATTATACACACCCAATCCAACGGTCTCAAAACAAGTGATTCAATATAATTTTAGCTTCTTTGATGTCTTGTGTAAAATGATCTGATGGTATTGACATAAATAGGGTGAATATTCTTCAACAGTTTGACAAAATTGATACTGCTTGTACTTGTAATAACCAAAGAACTGGTGTAACATGCCTGTATAATTTGTAGTTGGGATTCTTGGCTACTACCAGTAGCTTTCATTCATCTTGTTGATAAATATTATTGTCGTTTGGTCTTCTTTTTTGCCGCAGTTGTTTCTATTTTTAACAATTTTTTCCTTTGATGTTAATCATTTCCTGAGGGCTTTTCCAGAAAAAAAGGTACAGGGGGGTCGGAACGCAGCTCAAAAAATGGGGTACCACCACTAAAATTTTAATTTTTTAAGAGGCACAACCTAGAAAATGTTTTTTTGGAAAGTACCCCCCACCTATAAAATAAAATTGATATATCAATATGATTATTTGATTATATTCGAATCTTAAAACAACAGATAGGATTAAATATACAATAATAAAGTAGATAGGATTAAATATACAATAATAAAGTTACCCTTAAATTTATCTGAATATTGTGATAGGTCGTTGGTATTTAACCAATGACAAACGTTGTCAACACTCAATTCTTCAACAGTAGGATAGCAAAGGCCCCGATTTGACAGATAAAGGTCAATTTAACGCCGTAAAAGTTACCTGTATGTAAAACAAAAATTTCTTAACAGCGCCATCTATAAAAATTATTTAGTTCAGGAGAAACTGGCGAGGTTAAGGAAATTAAATGTTACAATTTATACATAATAGAGGAATAAATCAAGGGTATATTTTGATGCATGACTGTATGTATGTGACGCAGATATAATCAACTGATTGCGTAAGATCGATGATAGAAAATCATCATTTTTTTATGTAAACATGGCACAGGCCATTTGTTTAATTAATCAATAGTTTTTCTCGTTATACCAGTTGAAATGTTTCTCCATTTATCGTAAAAAGCCACAAGGTTGTTTACCAACATGACCAAAACACGTGCGAGTTTTCAAATGTTGATGAACACAAATCATGTTTAATCCATGAAACTGTTGTTTTGAAGAACAAATGTTTGTTTAAATTTGACATTAAGCATGACTCGTTAAAAGTCTAGTATATACGGATTTCCAAGAATTATTTTGTGCCAAGACATGGTGCAAATTGACAGGAATTGAGGAAAGCCCCATGTGCCTTCGTGTTTATAGTGAATTTTACACATAGCGTACGTAAGACATATAATAGTTTCAAATGTGCTGTCTGTTGATAATTTAATGTTGATATATGTTTTTGGCATTTAATAACTCATATTACACCTAGAGTGACATAGCCCCTAACCCCCCCCTCCCCCCTACACGTTTAAGAGGGTGAACCTATAAGGAATGAAAAATTCATATATTTATAATGTCATAATGTTCATATTGAATTCCAACAATCACAGTTTAATGATGCCTTTAATTCTATAACCAACCATTTCATATACTGTGGCCTCCACAACTTCTAGTTGAATTAAGATTTTTTTCAGCTGGCCTATAAAAAGTTGAATCTTTTATAGTAGTAGTTTTCTTCACTATTTATACTGACTGAAATAAGTGTCATGTAATTGAGTCAATCAATCAATGAAAAAAAAAGAAAAAAGAAACATTGTTTCCATTCTGCTTATGGGTCACTGTATCTTACATTGTGTCTACTATGTGGACTTTGAAACTCCTGCAAGGAAAATTTGTGACATTGAGAATTTTAAGGGTAGCATATCGACTGATGTGTTTAGCTAGGACAAGGAGTGCAACTTTCCTTGTCTGTACAAACCCTACAAGCTGCTGTCAGTGTAAAAAGCATAGGGTCTTTAATGCTACAACAAACAAAAATTCTTTGTCCTTAACTTTTACATTGTTTTCCAATGGCAGACAAGAATATTTGTCTACATGGTTTAATATTCTTGAATTGAAGGTTTAAAAATTTGTTCAGGTCTTGATTATATACATGTAAATATATTGAACAATTATGTTGATTTGGGATTTCTATAATATATTTTAATGATTGTTATGATTATACCACACTTTTTTTCTCTAATGCACATAAAGCTACAAAAATTTACCATTACATTGCAAATGAATTATAGCCTCCCCCCTTTTTTTGTAGAAAAAGTTGACACAAATTTGTTCAAAGCGGCTTTGAGACCCACAAATTATACAAAAGACGCAATACTATTATATATTATATATTTAATAAGTACTGATGCGTTATCTATTCTACTTTGACAGGCAGATGCTAAATATTTTTCTAAGCGTACGTCTAGTTGCTTCCAACACCCCCCCCCCCCCCCCCCCACTGTTCGTCATTTTGTCACCGAAAAAGCCGACACAAATGTGTTCCCGGTGGTTTTAAAAGCTGAAAATTGGACTGATTGATTTAATAATTTATAGGTCGCGATTTGTCACCATTCCTATTTATATTTTTAATTTAGCGTCCGCCGACTGCCGAGTTCAGATCAAAACATGCCACTTCAAACGGCATTTTAACCTGGTAAATTAAAACTATACAGTACGAAATTTCTATAAATGACAGGTAATTGTCTTAGGACTTTGCTGTATTTCATTTTATTGATATATGTTACGGCAGTGCTACGTACGATAACGAAAACTGAGACGCTATCACGCTTTCAAAAATCGGACAAAAAGTTGACCTTTAGTATTGCATTTTCGGTATACTCGGGCTTTTACAACATCTGGTTATTGAGACAGCAGAGCAATCTAGAGAAACTCGGCAACCAGTCCCATTCGGAACTTTCGGGCGCGATTATTTTAATAAGAACATACCTACACCCACCAAAATAGAAATACCCTCAACCCCCCTTACCAAGGAAAAAAAAAATGACCTGCGTTCCGACCCCCCTGTACCTTTTTTTCTGGAAAATTCCTGAGTTAATCATCCTGTTTACATATACACATGCATTTAGATTACACCTTGAATGTAATACTTCTTTAAAGGTAAAAGTGATTATTTTACTTTAATGATAACAATTGGAATTATATAGGACAAATAGTTCTACAAATGGAAAGACTTGAGTTGATAGATGCCTTACTGAATCTGTGTTCTTACAGTCATCCAGTGGACATTTCACTGCCAAAAGGGTAAGAGTGTCATTCTAACAATTTTATTATTTTATTTCATTTCACTTGAATTTTGATTTTTTTTTTATTGTTTAGGTTATTTGATTGACAAATGTAAAAAAAAATAATTTTTAAAAATATGTACACTGAAAAAAATAAGAATAAGGTAAATGATATTAACAGAGTTAAAATATTTTAAATGTGTGCATACTTTTAATGATATAAGAAATATTATTAGCATAGAGTTGATAAATTTATGCTTTATTTCTTGACAGGTACAAGCCTCCTACATTAGCCATTTCAAATCTGTATTGGAAATCCTGGGTGATACTGCTGGTTCTGTCAGCAGTTAATCCAAGAACATTTGGACTGACGTCATGGGAGAATTATCCTACATTGAAATGTATGATGGAGATGGTTATGACAAGGTTAGTATATATTTTCTAGTATGTAATGGGTGATAATTTTGACGAGGTTTATAGCCAGTCTATCAGCAAATATTTCCTAGGCTTTAATAGTTTATTGTTCAGTGTTGCAAATAGAAATTTTTAAAATACAGTGAATTTAGCCATGTGTTTGTTAGAATTTATTATGTGATAAATGGATAAAATTTTAGTTTGATTTAAGTTCCAGGTAATGGTACTTGAGAAAAATTTAGAACTCATTGTCAGTTTTTATTATTTTTAGCTAGCGAATTCTATTTGAAAACATTGTATTCATTCTGTTTTGGTGAACATTCAGTAGCGTAAATTGACATTAGGTCATTACAGTCTTAAAGTCGTCTGATTTTATTATTTCAAGATTCTCGTTTATTGCTTTGTCAGACAGAGTTAGGTGGCGGTTTATTTTAAAGCAGAAACAGTTTTCCCAAAAAGTAATTCCTAGCACTATTTGTGAAATAATCTTATTATAAGATTCTTGTGTTTGTTGAAAAGACCAGGAAAACTATGTCTTTTTTCTCTCCTGGCGATGACTTTTTTGATAATATCATGCACTAGCGATATGAACATAGGAACAAATCGAGCTAAGGGAATTAATTCATTGATATGTACCATGTATCATAAGTGTAATATATAATGACCACATGGTTATTCTCTACACTATAATGTGTATTTATTGATGTAAAAGGGCATTGAATGTGATTGACAACTTAAGGGCACTATCGATTCCCTTAAGGTTCTGGAATTTAATTATTAACATAAGAATAAATTCTGCATTAGGTCATCATGTTGATTTGATATGGTATATAAGTCACACTGTGTATTAAGCGAACATTACACCCATATTAATCAATTTGCCCTTCCTAGCCAATTTTGGGTGGACTGTTGAAAAGTTAAACGTATCTATTCTATAGCAATCTGGTATAAAGTTTAAATCCCATGACTATCATTTGTAGCCGAGTGGTTAAGGGAGTTAGTCACAACTATTGACTTAGCCTGTCAACACTGAGTGGTTGTGGTTTTGAGTCTCACTGCAGGCAGGGTGTAGTTGGGTATCATAAAATAAGTTGACTACATTACATCCGACTAGATGACGACTTTCAGACAACGGTATCCTGGAACCGTCAGAACAACCCTTCTGTCTTTTTTCGTTTATTTAATCATGTAATATAAACACCATGAATTCCGAATGATGTGTTATTTGGAGGATAAATGTTTTTTTTCGTGTTTTGCAATACAAAAGTGTATTCCTAAATGTCGTCATCTAGTTAAAAAGATACACTTAATTCAAGAACTGACGACTTAATGTCGATTTATGTTACCAAGAAGTAAAACATCAGTCCCTGCTTTTACTTTTAATTGTTCATTTTTTTATTTAATGCAGAATGAATTATTAGTTTTAATGTTACTAGTTTAAACAGTTACAAGTAATCCTGAAAAGTTTACAATCAGTCAACAGAATGTTCGAAGCTGTCAGTTAATGATTTAAATATCTAAAATACATTACAACCCTTTGGTAAGGGTAATAAAACTGCAAATTTGTTAATTTGTTCATTCCAAAGGGGAATATCACATTAAACTGAATTAAAATAGCTCAAAGGCCTTGCATTCTGCATTACACATTTATTAATGATTAGTTCATACTGTAATAAATTGTTTGGCTGTTCTCTTGGGTGCTATTATTGGTACTTTTGAATAATTGTGAAATATTTGTTTCAATGTGACATTTAATAAGTTATCTTAAGCAGCTTGTTACATATGATACTAAATTTTCAGCCTTTTATAATTTATTTCTACAGGAACTATGTTTTCCCACCACCTACATCTGTAGTAGAGGATTCATCATCAAATGACATCCTGGATCAAGATAGACTGGTGAGTGTACAAATCTAACACAAAAAACATTCTGATCATTGATATATTGTTTTCCAGTGTAGCATAAGATTGTGTGATATACAGTCTGCATGAAGAAGTCAGTTATGCACATGTTGAAAAGTTAAACGTATCCATTCTATAGCAATCTTGTATAAAGTTTATATCCCATGACTGGCATTTGTAGCCAAGTGGTTAAGGGAGTTAGTCTTGAGGATGTATAACAATTTTATTATGTGTTGACATATACATGTATTTGATATATCACTCCAGATTTGCTTGAAAAGGGAAACAAAAAAGAAAAAAGTTTATTTAATTATTTTAAAATTTTAAAATAATGTTTAATAATATTGAAATCATATTTAACATTAAAAAATAATTATTTAGAAATGCTAATTGACAATTTTATTTGCTGTGCCAAATTTAAGCAATAAAAAAAGATCCTTAATCATTGTAGATGGCAGAACAAGAAAAACAACAGATATTGGAGTTTGAAAGTCATCTAGCTGCTGCTACCAGTAAGGTTACTATAACAGAGGCCAACAGTCTGTTGATAGCCCAACTGACAACCATGGACCCAAAGTAAGTCTAACTCACAACTTTGAACCCAAAGTAAGTCTAACACACAATCATGGACCCAAAGTAAGTTTGATTGACAACCATAGACAAGAAAATTTTGATAATAACAGACAAGTGTAAGACAAGCGGAGATTCCTTGATCCTAAGTTAGCCTAAATTACATCTATGAACCCAACATGGGCCATACTGACATCAATAACCATGAAGAAAGTCTCACCCATTCACAACCTTTGATTATGTCTGTCATCCATGGGTCCAAAGTAAGATCAACTCACATTAAAGTACTAATGGCGATACGGGGTCCAAAGTAAGTAACTCACAACTATGGACGCAATGTAGACAAAACATTTCAGAATGTTTATGCTGTAAGCTGCCACAATAAACACAATGAAACTCCCACATTTGTAATTGAGATAGTTTAATCCCAAAAATTATTATTAACGGTAAATACATGTATGTAGGTCACAAGGTCAACAATAAAGTGTTCTGTTATGTACATTGTATCCTTTATTAGACAATCTCATTCCAAAGACCTTAAAAACCTAGCTAGTGTTTGTGATAACCAATTCATTTCAAAATAAGATTTTATATGCAGTTTAATACCATTTGACATTTTATGGTTTATTGAACTTCCCATTAAGTTCTTAAACAAATTATGAAGACTTATTATATTGTTAATCTTTTTTTTTTGCGAAATGGAAAGTAAGTAACTTGAATAATACATTCATTTTAATCTGTTTAGTGGAATAGCACGGAAACCTCCAACAGCAGTTCTGGAGCAGATAAAGACCATTAACGACAGTCTACATATCGGACAGAGGTTATGTAGAAGTAGACAACCAGACTTCCTGTTAGATATAATACAGAGACAGGTATGTTTACTTTGATTTGCTTAGCAGATATTTAGTTCCTTACTAATTTTAGTATCATTTATGCAAATTAGTTTAAAATAAAAAAAAAATTTCTGGCACAGAAAATTTTAATTCATTTTTGTCATATACTAAAAAATAATATCTCTTTGGTTTCTTTAAATGCACTGAGGTTGCGTGTTCCAGTCTTTGCAGGCAGTTTTACTTAACTCCAATCTTTATTGAAAATGATTGCCAGTTTTTCAACTGAAGATTAGTTTTTTCCGGGTACTGCTTCCTACCCAATAAAAAAACTGGGTGCCACAATACAGATAATGAAAATGGCAGAAAGTGGCATTAAACATGATACATCATTCAAACAAACAAACCATCGTTAAATACATGAGGCCTCAGTGGCTGTTAGTTTAAGAAAGCTAGTCATTTTCCGTTGATCAAAAACATTGTTTTCAGTTTGAGTTTGAGTGAGGGCATTGTGTGCTGAAGGTCTAGGGTTTTCAATTGTTTCTTCCCCCAATACAAACTTTATGCTATCATAGCTGAAAAATTTCCTGAAAATGCTTTAAACCCATGAAATTAAACAGTCTTCATGTAAATATAGTTCAATAGGTTTACTACATTATCTTAGGATGTTTTTCCTGATAAAGTAGATTAACAAAATCACTGTAGTTGAAACAATTATTTCATTTTCAGTCCATGTATATTACAAGCTAATGGCAATTTATCTTTGATAAGAAAAATCTGGTTTTATGATGAAACTGTATAATCCATTTATTATAACCTCACGCAACGAAGTTGCAGAGGGTATAATGTTTTTTAACTGCTCCTTCAGTCTGTTCGTCAGTCCTATTCTTGTAAGCACAACTCCTCTGTAAGTACTGACCAGCATTGTATGAAACCTAGTAGGAATGAA
Organism: Limnoperna fortunei; assembly: GCA_944474755.1. NCBI lineage: Eukaryota > Metazoa > Mollusca > Bivalvia > Mytilida > Modiolidae > Limnoperna > Limnoperna fortunei. Next base: position 66,947,374 of record OX104117.1, read on the forward strand.
ATACACCATATGTAGTTGTGAGTATCAAATGGAAATTATGATACTATATTTTCTGTAGTAGTGATTCCTCCTTTAAACATAGAAATTTTTAAAAATATATGTATGCAACAACTCGTAAATACTTTAACTCTGAAACTACTGATCACAATTTTACGGAACTTGATAGGTATGTGTAAGTGTGGGTATGTGAGCCAGCTCACTAAGGTTCTTTAATTTATGTGTATTATGTGTAAAAAATGTTAAAAGAGTGTTATTAAGCAAAATATAATGTCTTTTAACATTTATTTACAGGGAACTTCCAAGACTATGCCATGGTTAGCAGAGTTGGTGGATGGTAATGAAGGCTCGCTACAAGTCTTACCAGTTCAGTGTCTGTGTGAATTTCTACTGCAAGATACTGAGTCAGCCATGTTTGATTCTGATGAAGATACAAAACAGATAGAAAAACATAAAAGAAGACAGGTAGTGAAAATATTAAAACTGCCCTGACCTTCATAAAAATGGCACCAGGACTTCGGCAGAGTGCTAACATGTTATATTTGCTTTTGTATTTCCATCAATAATAGACTTTGTGCTATAGAATTCAAGAACGTAACAAATGAAATTACTGTACAAGGTCATTACTGTCAAAGACTATGATCCTCATGGCAACTCCATCTATTTTGTTGCTTTGTCTTTGTTGCATATTTTCCTAACAGAATTATAGAAAGGGCATATTTGTGTGGCTACATGTTTATGTCGGATAAAGGTGAAACTTTTAATTTTCTTTCTAGTCTTATACCAAAATAGAAAATGTATGGATTTACAATGAAATAACACAACATACAGGTGTGAAAAATATTGTAATATTGAAAAATGTTTTTTTGTAGAAACTGAAAAAGAAAGAACAGCTGTTGCAACATTTACAAAATCTTGTCCATGGAGAATCAGCACAAGAAGAGACAGCAGCACAGGTTCTGGAGTATTTTCTTAAAAGACTCTCATCACCACAGCCTTCTAATAGACAATTGGCAATAAAGGTTTGTTTGAAAATTAATCAATATTTTGTTTTAATGATTTAAAAATGCTTGCTGAAAAAAAAACCATTATTTTGTTATGAAGCATGTTTTAAATAATTCATAACTGCACTAATTTACACTTAATTTTGATTAAATCCAGTTATACCAGGAACAGCATTCCAGCTGATATGTCCAAAAACATAGTGTGGAGCAATAAATTAAATTAAAAAAATGAAATATTTTAAAACGGGTCCTTGTTAAATGCAACAGAAAATCTTAGAAAGAGATATTACTCCATGTTAAATTATTTTTCTGATATTATATTTTCATACTATTGCTGATAAAGTAACTGCATGTTAAATGCCTTGCATGTATGTTTAAAAATTCTACAATTGTCTTATTTCCTATAGGGTCTATGGATGGTTCTGTCACAGAAACCAATGGAGGAGGTGATGGAAATAGATTATACTGAACAGTCTAAACACAACTGGCTCTTAACAGACCTCCCAAGAATTCCTGTATATACAAAGGTCAAAGATCAAATCTGTGTGGCTGTTAGACAGGTAATGAAACAATTTTAATCTAAACTTCAAATTTCTGTTTCTGAAAGTAATATTAGTGATAATTCTACCCCATCCTGATGATTTTATTTAGCAAAGAAAGTGTTTATTATACACAGTTTTCTTTACTTTAAAAACTATTATTTATACATGAAAATAATATTATCTTTACTTAAACAACTATTATTTGCACATGCACATTCAAGTATTTGAAATCCATTGTAATGATTTGCTTGTTTTATGTTACAGGCATGTCAGATAGAAACAGACCCAGTTCTGATTAGCTCTTACATTATTTTCTTGTCAACGGAGTCACAAGACCAGACACTTCATCAGTTAGATAATGTTGTTTTGGTAAGATGTATTCAGGATATGAAGACAATATTTGTTACATTATAGTTTTTTGTGCTCAGGTTTCATTGTTTCATCAGTTTTTAAGTTATAATTCTTAGTTTTGGACACCCCCCACTTATCTTTACATTTCCTAAAAGAAGAAACATAAATTTGTAATATAGAAAAGATAATGGTTTTTCATGTCCCAACAACGACAGTTGGGTGACATATAACTTTTCGTGTTCGTTTATTGGTTCATTTGTCATGTTATATAAAAAAGTGTTCTCAGCAAGATACAATATTTGTAATGGCAAATTGACATTTTTATGTCCCATGAACAAAAGTTTGTTCGTTTACCTTTGTGTTACAACATGTGATCTTTTCACTGGTAAATTCTGTAGGGCTGTGCCAAATATTTCACACTTGAATGAACTTAGAAAAATGGGTTGTTTACCAATATTTGCCAATCATGACATTTTAGTGTTGCCTAGACACATTTTCTTGTTTAATTATTGATAATATGAATGACAAGTTACTCATTCTGTTTGTTTGATGAGATTTTGTGACATGGCTCAGCTCTGATATTATGTAAATGACCCATTTCTAAACCAATCATTTTGTAATGCGATTTAGGACATGGCACAGCTGATTGTAGAGAGGAACACCATTATAAACCATATATTACCTGAGGAAGGTAGAGATGATGGTTCAGAAACTCATCAGACACTGAAGTCGCTGATCAGTCTGTATAATGGGTACCTTAAGAAAGCCAAAGAACCACAGAAAGAGGGATATTCCTGGGTATGTTTTACAGTATTTTGGTTATTTAGAACTTAAGGATGGTTAGAAATGGGATCCATATGGTATCAGATTAAAGCTTACTTACAAACAGACCTTGCTTTAGACTGAGTACTAAGATGATGGCTGACTAAAAGAGTTTTTATCTCTTGTTTGAATGCTGTTTCCATAAACATACATATTCTGACATAAATTTTCCTAGTGTCAGGCAAAAACAAGTAGATATGTCATTAACACAAGTGTGTACTGTTTTAAATGACAGGCTTTCATACAAATTATTGAACTCTTGTACTACTTTAACTGTTCAAGGGCAGACTTTTACTTTTCCAACTGTTCAATGACAGACTTTTACTTCTCAAACTGTTCAAGCACAGACTTTTATTTCTCCAACTGTTCAAGGACATGCTACTTTCATACATGTTACTGAACAGCTTCAAGACTCAATACAGTTAAATCTTCGTAAAACATTGCATGTTTTTATTGATATAAGCTTCTTATACAAAATCTTTCTGTTTCAGTCAAACACTCAGGACCAGATATTACTCCAATGGAAGGAGGGAGATTCAGCAACAATGCACATCCTAGTTGTACATGCCATGATAATACTGCTAACTTATGGCTCTCCCAAGTGTAAGTACATGTCGGCCATTTATTTGCTAATCAAGGGAATCATAAACATAGATGAGTGGAATGTGTACTGGTCTCAGCTGCTCTTTTAAATTACTTTGCATATCAGTTCAAGATGTGGGTTGTTCCACACGTAACAACAGCCAAGCCATTTATCACACCCTTAAGAATATTCCAACCGGCTAAAAATAGGTATCATGCTATCTCATTAGGGAGAAATATTTATCGCATGTTTGCAACAGTAGTCAGTTAAATATATTTTGTTCATAGCAGTAATATATAACATAAATAATTACTGTGTTGTAGGTGAGAGTCAGTATGCAGAACTTTTAGACACATGGTTTCCTGTAGGAGGCAGTCCTCCATCAGCTTTTCTCTTGGACACATCAGAGGAAGCATTGCTGTTACCTGATTGGTTAAAGCTAAGAATGATAAGGTCACATGTCCAGCAGCTGGTTGATGTTGGTATGTATGGTGTTAGTTTGCTCCCTCAGACCCTGTGAAAATTGTACTGTGTCTTATACCTCTAATCAAAAGCTACCTAAATGAATGTTATAAGGCCTTACTTTAAGTGTTATTTCATTCTGTATTCTTTTGTCTCTAAATACTGACTTTTAAAAGTGAATTTAAAATATTTGACTTAAATAATGTTTGTCAAATTTAATTCAAATGTTGGGAAAATACTAATGAATCAAGACACAGGTGTGTCACTTTTTTACCTATGCTGCAGAACTTAAACATTTAGATTTTAATGAAACAAATATGTGGTCAGTACAAATATTAGCTTCTTTGAATGATTGACTTCATGTTTATTTCAAGAAACCATGCAAATTTATTATATATTATTACATACAATTTCTTGTTTTTGATATTAAGCACTTCAAGACATAGAACCAGGTCAGTTACTATTGTTTATCCAGTCCTTTGGCATCCCAGTGGGCAGTATGACCTCCTTACTGGTCTGTTTAGACAAGGCAGTGGCCCTGGACCCTGGTATTCTGGAGCAGGCTGTGGAGGACAAACAGTACATGGCTCAGCTGATTGAGATACAACATATGAGAGGGGCTAAAGGAGGAGAAATGTTCTACAGTTTATTGAGACAAGGGGACCTAGCTACAAATATTGGTTGGTACATAATTATATGTTGCATGGTTTGCTGGATTTCACTTTTTTTCAAATTGCCAATTTTCATGATGAAGGTTCACCAGGATCTATGGCCTACTCCACCAACAATAAACTGAATACAATAATATAGCTGAAAAAATTGCTGGATATGGCCATTGAATCCCATTTACTGGGACCATACTTGGAGGGTCCCAAGTGCGGGACCCACAGAGCTGTTCAGCTTGTAGAGCAGTCAGGTCACAATGCAGAAAGCCTGACTGTGGACCATAGTAAATAACATGTTTGCATTATAAAGTCCCCTATTGTAAATTTTGAAACAGTGTAGGCTTATTTTAGTCACTTCAGATTGCTAAATTCTTCACCCGTACCTATTCTCCGTACTATCCAAAGGCAGTAAAAAATTCTGAATGATCTTCTTTTTCCTGTTGATATCTCGTTTCTTGACTTGATGGAATTAAACAAGAAACACTTTTTTCACTAAGAAGAGAACAATTAGAGGCGGACACCCTATAATGATCAGTCAGTCCGTCCATCCATTAGTCCGAAACTATTTGTGTCACGGCTATAACTTTTTTTATCTTTTAAGGAAGGCTTTTGATATTCGGAATGTTTGGGTAGATAATATCAAGGCGGTGTGCCCCATACCATGGTAGATGACCTTTGACCTAGACTTCAAGGTTGGCAGCGCCCTTAGATCACTAATCTAGTTGTTGTAAATTTTACTATTTCTATTTAGGCTGACCAAAAACATCATTACCCTATAACTAGAATATATGATTTACTACAAACACTGATTGTACATTTTAGTCTATGTATCCTTTTTTACAGCTGTGAAAGATGTCGAGATGAAAGACAAATCTATAAAGACCAGTGGGTGGTGGCAGAAATCGCACCTTCACAAAACAACTGCAGCCTGGGACAAGGAACAGATTCAGACTTTACTGTTTAAGGTTTGCCTTTGTGGTGGCTGTAAAGATGTTTTAATAAAAGTTTTAAATTAAACAATTGGTGCTATCTTTTAAAATATATTTTATGTGTTTACATATTCCTAATTAAGAAATAAGTACATGTGCAAGTCTTTCACTATAAGAATTCAGAAGATGATAAAAAAATTAAAAATATAGCTTAAATTATTTTGATTCTCAGGATTTTAGTTTTCACAATTTAAAAATGTTAAAATGAAACCAAATGTTCTGGCTTCCAATTTTTTTTTTAACTCCCCTAGTAAGTCTTCAATAGATGAAACACATGTCTAACAGAGTACATTATATAACCTAGCAACAGCTGTGTATTTGATAAAATTTTATTTGCATAAAATGACATCATTTTTCTGTCATGATTCATGTTTTGTATAAAGTATTATAGTCATATTTATTATTCATAATTTATTGGATTTAATGTTTTTGTTTTTGAGAAATACACATAAATAGTTATATTCAGATGTAATAAAAGATATATATATTCACAATCTTATCAAAACCATCATCCTCACATGTCAGGGTTTCTGTGTCCTCATGTGTCCACGAAACCCGACAAACACAGCTAGGAAATTCCCTGGCTAGAAGATTTTCATGTGACGTCAAATCTTCAAAATATCAACCAATGAAATTGATTGAAAGAAGCATGTGTTTGACAGTATTATTCTTACTCATTCTTGAGTGGGAAGAAAGCGTAATGCAACTAATAAATAACGTGGTAATAACAAACTTATAACACTACTGTACAAAATACACTGATTTTCACATGTTCTATGCAACACATCTATTTAGTTTATTTACAATCGCCATCGGGATATCCCCTAACCAAGTCGTTATTGAAATCGAGCTTTTGATTGGCTACATGCAGGTATGATGTAGCGAATCAAAATAGTGATTTCTAGCCTGGGAATTTCCTAGCTAAGTTTGTCAGGGTTCCATGGATACATGTGGACACCGAAACCCTGACTTGTGAGGATGCAAAACCATTTAAATACATACATTCTATACAAGTAAAACATCCTAATGACTTAGGACCAGTTTGATACTGCAGACGATTGACAATTTTTTTCTGTTTGCAGATATATTGTTCCACAGGCAAAAGTTCTCCTGACGATCAAAGAAATTATCAGACATTGTTAACGGTAATAGATTTGTAATAAATGTTAATTTTAAATTATGTTTTGTTTACTATAAAAAAGTGGTACAAATGTATTTTTTGAAACAATGTTAATTGTTACCGCTTTGTGGTATTGTGTTTATTTAGTTTAATTCAGAATTATTTATTCGATTTTATTTCCACAGTTTTATGTGTAGAATATGTACATTATGTGACATAGCTTTTATGTAGAATGTCTAGAAATTTATGCATATTATTAAAATAAAAAAATCTCAGTTAGACATATTAATGTATTATCTTTTTTTTTTAATGTTTATCATATATTTATGCATAGTTTCCCCTTTTTTTCAGACAATATCAAGACCAGCTAACATATCAATAGTACAAAATATTGTTTCTGGAATTCTAGAGGTAAGATAAAATGAATGTTCATATATTTATCATTGAGTCCGGCACAATTTTAATTCAAATGTAAATTATTTGTCCTTATAACAAAAACTGTTTTCAATGTGTTGAAACCAGTTCATTATATAAGATTTTAGCAGACTTATTTATATTTAAATTAAACTATTTTCAGTTGATGATTGGATCAGAGAGAGAAAAATTCATTAAAGGAATTCTGACCAACCCGAAGTCATGTCCTTTATTCAAGATTCTCTCCTCACATAGTGTAAGTATAATTGCATGAAAACTTTTGTACCAGTCTGTGATGATGTAAGGTTTCTAATCTTAATTTCATTTTTGAGCAATTTCGGTAAGAATTTGAGAATAAATTTCAACCTATTATGCATTTCTGGTGGTAATAACCTTTAAGCATGTTGATGATAGTATACTTGATTAGGTCTAAGCATCATCACAATATACTCTGGTAGTAAAGTCTTTGTCATAAAAATTTAAAAAAAAACAACAAAAAACAATGGAACTGGCAAATATCATCATTTTTAATACATGTATCATGGGATATGATTTTTATTATTGTATTGATTTAATAAATATCTCTTTCCTTTCTGTTACATAACACTCTCATTATTTCTTTATGTTAATTTCAGGCTAGTTTAGGACAGAATATAAACATTTTGATGAAAAATTTGATTGAGGTGTCACATGGTCAGAAAACAGTGCTGACACCTCTACTCCTAAAATACCAGGATGAGAAGTGTTTAGTTCATAAGGATCAGCCACAGCAGATGACAGGTGTTTCTGCTGAAAAAATACTACAAGGTAAAATGTTATTAATACTGTAAAATGCTGCGTATAGTCCGCATTTACGTATTATCTGCACCCCTTTCTTGGACCAGAAAATTGTGGAAATATTCTTATATTCATGTACAATCCATAGATACAAGTTTCCACAAAACGTTTCAGGATGAAGACATCCGAGTCTGACATGGCTGCGCTATTTAATAAGGTTTTACTGTAAAGTGTAATTTATTCTTTTTTAAAATATCATTTATATTTATAGTTTTATTCATTTTTAGTGATTGTAATAAATTAAATAAAAAATAATCACAGATTTCGAAACCAAAACAATTTTGTCAACTTCATTAATCAACGAAAACAAAGAAAACAAAAAGATTACACGTTTTATTTTAATCTTTGAATGATTGCAATCAAAACATTAATCTTCAAACACTTGATGTTACATAACACCATTTGCATTTTACGCAATACAGGTTACATATACACTATTTTCGTATCTGTTTTAATTTTTATTCATCATATATAATTATTATAATATTACCTAAAATAATTTGGGTAAAAATTAATATCATTACAATGTATACATATGAAGGTTTGTAAAAGAATCAAAAGAATACCACATATAACACAACAACAAAATGGTGACGGCCATTGACAACAATCAACGGGTCGAAAAAAACAATATTGAGTCTGTATTTATGTATAATCAGCACCATTCCTTTCCAATTTAGATTAAAAGTAAAAGACTGCGGACAATATAACCCTAATTATGGTAGTTTCAGTTAATTATAGACTTAAAAGGGTTTAATTTAAATTCATGATTATATGTACATATTCGGTTAGAACAGTCCTAGGTATTAAAAAAATTTAATTGATTACTGTTGAGACCATACTTTAAAATATTTAAGATAACCTAGATTTCATAGGAATTTCAATCTATTCTTCTGAATGTAGATTGGATATTAAATACATGTCAGAAAATTTATTTCATTATCAATACAAGTAGAGTATAAATTTTGAAACATTTTTGAAACATGCTGTGCCATTGTTTATCATGTATATGTATATGTATTTAAGACATAAGTAAGAAGGCTGAAGAGCATAACCAAACAATGGAATGTCTTGTAAAGAACTGTATGAGTACTTTGATGAAGTCAGAGGATAACCGCATGGCTTCAGAGATTGCATGTACTTCTATCTTACAGAGGTAATACATGTATATAAAGGACATTAGCTCTATTTTACTCAGTTTCATGATACATTTAAGTGCCATTTTCATAACACAGATGGGCCACTATACATCATCTTGCTGCGGGTAAAGTGATTTTATGGCAGTGAAATACAAGTGTGTAATGAAATTTAAAAAAATAAAAAAACACAAACTTTAAATATACAGTAGTCCCCCTCTTATACGATCCCCTGGCCAGCGACCATCCGCCTCATCTGGCCAAAACCCTGATGCATTAAGTGTTTCTAACGTAAAATTACCTCTCGCAAAAGATCACCCCTCAAACGTGACCAGCAACCACGTTTTCTTGACCCAACAACGTTAATTCCCCTCACGAACGACCATTTTCACTGACCGGATGTTTATTTTGGAATTCTCAAATGGAACGAGATTTGGTTTTATTATCGTAAACCAGTTCGATAACAGTTCAGCGACCGGTAACCAAAACGTCGAAATTGCATAAAAGAAAGAGTTTAAGCTGGATTAAAGGGGAAAACAAGTAGGATATTGAAGATCAGTTTGATTTCGGCATTACAAAAATCGGTTTTCTTACAAGAAGACTGAAATTTTTAACAAGGAGATAATAGTACAATGTACCAACATAATCATAAATCAAAATTTACAACAAACGATGTCAAAAACTTGGGAAACTGGAAACAGAGAGAAACCTGGATTTTTCCAAACTAAATGGAACCTTAATAAACTACGAAGGGGAACCTGGGCAGACAATAAAAGTGATAAAAATAATGCTAATGCAGATGAAACAAGAACAGAAACTTTCACTGATAAGAAGACTTGGAATCTTATATTATCATTACACATTTTTAACAGATAAAAACTGCATGAATTCTTTTTATTTTTATTTTTACTGAATAATAAGATACAAATATTTATTATGTGTGATTCTTGATCACTTCACAGTTCTTGTTGCTAATCAACCGACCAAGCTCTATAAACCTTTGTTAGTGTGTTTATATCCCCTCAAGAAAGACCACACCCATGACTCAGATGTGGTGGTCTTATAAGAGGGGGACTACTGTAGTAATATTGGAAAACCCCTATAAAACAATATCAATAAAAAGAAAACCTTTTTCATCTGTGTTTGCATGTTTCTTTATAAACTGAGCATGTAGAGTAAACTTTGTTAAGTTTATCCCACACTTGTTAAGGAACCTTAATTTTTTGTTTGAATTATCTAGAAAACAAAATATGTATAGCATTCAATGACCCTGCCAGTAAAGTGAAATTTTACTACACAATTTTATTTTCAGAGGGAACATGACAAAAGGAATGTCAACACTGCTGGTGGACTGGTTGGAACTTCTTGACCCTGAAATTGTACAATCGGTGCCAGAGTTACAAGAACAGCTATTGTTTGCTAAACAACAACAGCAGTCCATAGGAATTACCTCCCCTTCCATAAAACCAACAGTTGCTTCTCCTGACAGCCGTTCATTTCTGATGGCTTTGTTAACACATCAGGCCAGCTGGTCATCTTTACACCAGTGTATTTACACGGTCCTCAGGCCTGACTTAACAAAAAGGTAACCAAATTGTTTAAGTTAAGATTATTTTTTCAAATTTTTGTTTAGAAAATAGATTAATTTAGTATTTTTCTCATTAAAATGTAAGAATTCACCAGTGTGTGGGCACTGGTGTTGATAATTCAACCTGACAAAGGTTGCACATTTTCTAGCCGAAGGTCCGAGGTTTTCATCAGGTGCTAGATCTTCCACCTGAATAGCTGAAATTGTAAAACTTGAAACGAAGAAACAAACCAATTGTAAGATTAAATGAAATTCAAATGGCAAACTCTTGTGTTGCTTAAATTTTGTACTTCAGTCAGATGTTTTAATATAAATTTCAATATGTTATAATCAATAACTATATATGAACTCAGTTGACATAACTTTGTTAACATGTTTGTTTTGGCAGTTATGACCCAACAGCAGTGTTAGATTTTCTATGGGCCTGCTTACAGATACCTAAAATCTGGAGAGGAAGGGAACAAAAGATACCAAAGGTAGTTATCGTAATGTGTCAATATCGCTGTTGTGAAAATTTGATGTTTTGATTGATGTTAATTGTTTTTCCATTTTGGATTAAACTGTAATAAATTATGACCATTTTGAATAATAATTGACACAACAAAATGTTCTTTGGTAAACAGTAATAAAGGTAGAAAAATAATTATACAAAGAGCTGGAATTTTTGTATCTTTCTACTTCTGTATTTACAGAATCGTAGATCTGAAGATGTGTTGGCTTTATCGCCAGAAAATGTGGTTTCCATGGTAGAGTTTATAGTTCAGGAAGTTACTGGGATAACGTCAGATAAACCAATAGATGGCACCACTGTTGAGGAGAATATAAGGCACAGATGTGGGTTGTTGATGTCCTGTATTGGTGAAAATGAAGTCTCCATGAGACATGTGATAAAACATGTTGCCATGGCAATAAATAGCAACAGGTACTTTTTTGTACAAGTGTCATATATATTTTTTTATTGATATTTCCACCTTGATTAGAGATTTTCTAGATTCTAAAGTGATTTACAAAAAATAATTAATGGTCACAGAAATTTATGTTAGTATGCACTGTGCATAATAAGCTTTTAAATAATGCTGAAAATGCCAGACTTGCAGTTTTTTAAATTGGTGTCTTTTATAAGGTACTTGCAAAGGTGTTTATTGCTTTTAGATCTGTTTGTTTGCAGTATTTCAACAAGGTTTACAAGGTACTTACATAAGTTTTTTTTAAACCTGTTTTGTTTTGATTTCAGAAGTAAGAATATATATGAACATGTTTTAATGGAGCTGTATTCCCAGTGTCCTAAAGTGTTGTTCATGATGGAAGACTCTACTGTTTCTCTCACAGATATTAAATCATCACAGACATTTATGACACAGGTAAAGTATAGTAGCATAGTTATCAGTACTGTTAATTAAATATTTGAGAAAATTGTCATCAATAAATTGTTGCCAGAAATCTATTGGCTCCTTACTTGCCTCCATTACACGAGTTGGCCCAGTGTTTCCTCTGGGAGTAAAGATATGTGGTAAGCCCGGTTCAAAAATACTAAAATGACTATGCCAACCACCAGCATTGCCTGTTTCATCAATATCTATTAATGGAAAATATTCCTCATTATCTGACATCATTTCGGACCCATCAGAATCGTCACCTATCCCTTGTTGCTGGAGAACACCCCTAAGCCTTGCCTCCACTGATATGACTTGTTGAGTATTGAAAATATCAGACTCATTAAATCCCTTGAACTCGCTTTCAGATTCATCTGACGACATTTTTGTTCTAAATATTTCGAGCAGAAGACGTTTTTTAGACTTCCTTAACAAAAAATCTTGGCAGCATGGGCAAGACGATAAATCGTTTTCCCCATTCCCCGTCAATTTTTCTCGAAACAACACCTACTGTACTATCATACCTGCTGAAAAACAATATTGTTTGATTATATTTTTATTTTTCATTCAAAAATGTAATTTGATTTGTGTCGGAAATCATTCAAAGCTGGAAAAATTAATCGTGAGTTTCTCTACCAGCCATTTTGTAACATCACATGATCGCACATACCAAGTTTCCGGTTCTAATTTTAGATACTCTAATTTTCCATTCATGTTTATCAAACCGAAAATAATTTTACTCCAATTGCTAACAGAAAATAAAATTCAAATAAAAAACATTTCTGTCAAATATTTAATCTTTTTTTTTAATTGGAATAATCACGAAACACTTTAAATACCAGAGTAAATAGGTGACACGTTTCATGTATCCTTTAGAATACATTCGCCCTGCGCACCGTGTATCTTCTTTAAAGATACATTCGCCATGCGCATCGTGTTTCCTTAAGGATACATTGGGTGCGAAAGGGTTAAGCAATCGTGAATGTTTTAATCAATATCAGAAAAGTATAAGCCACAAAGAAACCCTTAAACTACATGTATACAAAATTTAAATTGAATAAGTCTTATCCGAGTGGCTAAGGTACTTAGTCAATAACTATTTATCACACATTTCAACACTGAGTTACGCAAAGCCTGACCGTGGACCGTAGTGGGTACATGTTTGGAGAGTGCCACTTTCCTTGCATGATTAAGACCCCTTTTGTAGTTTTCGAAAAAGAGTAGGCTCATTGTAGCCGCTACAAAAGGCTTAATTTTCCGCCCCTACCCAAAACTCCATACTTTCAGTGGCAGTCAAAATTGTATTCCCTGTGACCCATCCCAACCCCATTTTCCATTGATTTATTGTTTGTTAACTTGTTCCTGTCCTGAATATAGCTGAAATACTGCTCGCTGGACGTAAAGCAGACATCCAATCAATCAATCAACACTGAGTTTGTTTCAGCGTTACTGTTGGAAGGTTGTGGTGTCCTGCAAGAAAAACTGAACACATGAACAGTTGCTGAAAGTGGCATTAAACCTCATCCAAACAAACAAACAAATACATGTTTGTATGAAGATTTGAACAATAGATATTACGATTGAATCATAAGCTAAAAATAGATTTGAAAGTCTGGGACAAGTTAAAGAAGCTACTGCCCAACAATTCATTTACCAATTGTTAATTCATATGTTTGTCACCTGTATTTTACATAAATGTTTCTTTATAATAGGTAGACCTGGTATCCCATAGACTACTGACCAGTTTAGGACAGGCAGGGCATGGCAGGAGATCTGAGGAAAGAATGTCTGATGCAACAATGGCTTGTAAAAAGTTAGCAGCACAACATCCTGTGTTACTCCTTAGGTGAGGACATATTAGACTGCATATAAGTCAGCAGTTTTGTATTTGTATTGTTTACCTAACTTGTAAAAAGAGCACATCAAATTTCAGGTCTTTTGGGATAATTTTTTTCAAAAATACCCTGGCACATAAACATGTCTGGAATTCACAGACCAATTTATTGCTTTTGATGGTAGTTGTATGAAAATTTGAGTACTGTACATGTTTGCATTGTAAGTGGACTTTTGTAATTGTTACCTGACCTTAATTATGACTTATTTGCCACTTGATTTTGTATTTATTAATTTGTATATCCTGCCATACAAAGTGCCAATATATTATGTGATGCCCTCTGTTTGGATATGAGTGTCAGTGCCCATTGATTTCCCGATGATATCATGAAAATGCATGAATGGATTTCGTTTAAGGTGCACATTTGTTAAGTACTATAAAATGAAGATCAAGTTCAATTTAATGCACAATCCAGTTTGTAGTTTTCAACTTGGACAAATTAAATTTTTTTTGGTCATCAGTTGGTTATTTACAAATGATAATTAGGGCCCTGCCACTTAGTAGCGGACACCCTGTAGTGATCTGTCTGTCTGTCCATCTGAAACTATTCATGTCTGGGCTATATCTTTTCAGGTAGGCTTTTGATATTTGGGATGTTAGTAGATAATATCAAGGTGATGTGCCACATATTATCATTGATGACCTTTGACCTTGACCTCCAAAACAGTGGGGCCCACAAAGATGGATATCATCTCACTGATATCTAGTTTGAAAACACTTCAGCAGATCTTGATAAAACATTGAAAATCTGTTAAGTACAAGTTACTTTTCATTGAGGGGAACAATACATCAACAAATATTTTTAACTTAAATGTAACTAATTTATGATTTCAGACAATTACCTTTGATTGCTGCCTTGCTGAAGGGTAAAACAGAATTCAAATTTGGAGAAATGAGACATAAGAATTTCCTTTTGATGTTTACCCACATACAAGCTTTATTGGAAAATTTACAACCACATGTGTTCCATAAAGATCTCACAGCTTTGGAGGATATAATAGGCTCTTATTTCTCTTTAATTGCGGTAAGGGACCCGGTAGAAATTTATATTTTATTTAAGGACTTCCAAGTAAGCATAAAAACAACTAGATTCTCAGATAGTTATAAGTCTTCAGGAACTAAATAAGCATATATTATGATACGTACTTGAGCTGTTTTATAACCATACCACACGAAGTGGTGAGATAAAATCAGGTTCAATTTTCAGCACAATCCAATTTGAATTTTCGAGTTTGTCGTTTCTACAAATAACATCAAAACAGATTTTGTGAAAACATTGACAAGTACTATAAAATAAAGATCAAGTTTGTTTTCAACTAAACCCCATTTGTAGTTTTTTAAATGTCAAAAATTGGCACTTTTTAAATGATAACTTGAAAAACAGATTTTCTTAAACTTTGCACAGCTGTTAAGTACTATAAAATGATGATCAAAATGGATTTTCAGCTTAATTCCATTTGTATTTTTTGAGTTTTGCCAGTTTAAAATTATCTGTATAGGATCAAGGTAAAAAATTGTCTTCTGAGATGGACTGTTATCATGCTCTGTTATTCTTTAGGCTGATTTGTAATAATCCAGTAAATTTTTTCATGGATATTAAATTCAACACAATGTGGTGGGATATCATTTTTAGTTCACCTGACCCGAAGGGTCATGTGAGCTGAGCTATTGCCATCACTTGGCGTCCGTCGTCGTCATCGTTAACTTTTCTTCAAAAATCTTCTCCTCCAAAACCACTGAAGGGATTGCTTTGAAACTTTGCACACATCATCAGTAAAATGTCCTCTACCAAGTTTGCACAAATCATGGCCTCAGACTAACCAACATGGCCTCCATGGCTAAAAATAGAACAGGGGGGTCAAAATACAGTTTTTTGCTTATAGTTCAAAAAGTATAACAGATACAGGAAAACTGAAGAGACTTTCCTTCTTCAGCATCTAAAGCTCTACAAAACACTCCATTGGGTCAAAGTTGTATGATGACTCCTTGTAGGAGTTATTGCCCTTTAATTGTCAAAATTGATGATTTTTGACATTTTTGCCTCCAAATCTTGAAAATTATTAGAACTAGAGAAAAAGTTAGCATTGCTTAATTGTTCTGCTCTATGAGGGCTACAAAAATGACTTAAGGGTCAAGATTGTCTGATTAACCGTTTAAGAGTTATTACCCTTGAACTGTTTTTTTTTTAATCGGTTTTAATTGATTTTTTAAAATCTTCTCCTCTGAAACAACTGAAAATACTGCTTTGAAACTTTGTACACATCATCTGTCAAATGTCCTCAACCAAGTTTGCATCAACCATGGCTGCAGATTAACCAACATGGCCACCATAGCTAAAAATAGGACGGAGGTGGGGGGGGAGGTAAAATACAGTTTTTGGCTTATATTTAAAAAAAGTTTAACAGATACAGGAAAACCGAACAGACATGCCTTCATCTGCATCGAAAGCTCTACGAAACACTCCATTGGGTTGAAGTTGTATGATGGCTCCTTATAGGAGTTATTGCCCTTTAATTGTCAAAATTGATTATTTTTGACATTTTTGCCTCCAAATCTTGAAACTTATTAGAACTAGAGAAAAAGTTAGCATTGCTTAATTGTTCTGCTCTATGAGGGCTACAAAAATGACTTTAGGGTCAAGATTGTCTGATGAACCGTTTAGGAATTATTCTCCTTGAACATTTTTTTAATCAATTTAACTTGATTTTAAAAAATCTTCTCCTCTTTAACCAATGAAAGGACTGCTTTGAAACATTGCACACATCATCTTTAGGACGTCCTCTACCAAAAATGTGCAAATCATGACACCTGACTACCTACATAGCTACGTTAGCTTAAAATAGAAAAAATGAAAAAAAAGGGGAAGGGGAGTCAAGAGAGTTTTCAACTGATACTTAAAAAAGTATAACAGGTACAGCAAATTTGAAGTGAACGTCCCTTCTCCTTCTAGGCATCAAAAGCTCATCCTTTTAGGTCAAAATTAATGATTTTTGCAGAAGTGTTGGGCAATTCCTTATAGCAAAGAAAAGCTGGATAAAAAAGGGTTGTTTGGTTTCAGGTTCAGGTGAGCGATACAGGCTCCTGGGATCCTCTTGTTAATTATTGTAAAGGGAATCTGGTCTCACTTGATTTTTCGACATTTGAACGCAACTTTGTAGATATAAAGTTAATTCATAATAATTTCCTAGATTTATGTAATGAAATTATTTAAAAAAAACCCCATGTTTCTCAAAGTGGGTAAACAATTTGGGGAGTAGATCTAAAAATAAAAAAAAACATAACCAGCAAACATTTTTCAAATACTGATTTTGCAAGTTTTACTTTTTTTGCTTTATTTATATATCGGAATCTAAACAGTTCAACACTTATTGTTTAGAAAATTATTTTTTGTCTTAAAGTTTAGATATAAGAAAAATGATGAGTGATACTTACATGATCAAATTTCATTGCAACCATTATTATAAAATAAATAAGTGGTTAATTTTCGAATATAAGAATCATTTTTGATTTGAGATGGTATAAAATCTGATCTGGCATTTATACCAAAAGCTTTCAGTTATTATAAAGCTTAAACTTTCTTTCAAATGCAGATATCAGTTATTGATAAATTCTGAATACATGTAAACTTGCTTGTCAGAACTAAAAGTTACTACATGCAGGAATAGAAAATCATAATAAAATAATCATTTCATTATTTTTTTCATTTTCAGAATCATGGTGACCAGAAAGTGTTAATGCCAATTATTGCTAAATTTATCCGCTTTTTAAATAAATTTGTCACCAGCCAACCACAGAAATCAGTTTTAATGCTGCAGAAACATGTTAAACTCCTGAGGTAATAATTACAGTATATTTTGTCTGGTAATTTATATTGGTCAAACATTTCAGTTGCTTTGAAAATAAAATCTGAAGTAAATCTTAAAAAATCTGTAAATGTATCAGTCAACTGCCATATATTGGGCATAATTTTGTCTAATTGTAATTAGGAGATAACTGTATTGTATTTGAAGATTTGCCGGCATCAGTTGGTGATTTGATGGTTGGAAATTGAGTTTATTGGCGACGTGTAATTGGAGCAAGTAAACAGATATTTCCGACATTCAAATCACCAATTGATGCCGGCAAATCTTCAAATACAATACATTTATCTCCATTCTAATGCTACAGCAATAAAAAAATTAATTAACTGATCAAAATTGGAATTTTTTATTTGCCGCAAATAACATCTGCGCTTGCGTTAAAATCTGACAGCATCAATCGTGGAATTGATGCCATGAAATTATTCACGTTATCCAATCAGAATTGATGTTACATCAAGAACTGCATTAGAATGTCACATTTAGGTTTAGAAAAAATCTTTTATTTAATAATTGATTTCAGAATGAATCAATAGTTAGTGTTAACTTTACTTGGGATTTACATTTATTTCTTGTGCAATACAGATGGTTGCAAAAACTTTATGGATGTTTTTAATTGACTAAATGATTTTAATTTATAGATTTTTATCAAGTTAATTGGCTATTAACTAAATAATAATAATTTCTATAAATTACTTTAATAACAGGAGGTTAATTTGCTGTATTATACAAATCTTCTTTCCAGCGATGTATCAACATTATATCCAGACATGGCTGGTTTGAAATCACTGCTAGCTGGTCTTAGTTTGCCAGCAGAAGTAAAGGGAGATAACTCCATAACATCACCTTCTCCTACACTGGTACTTCCTCAAAGACCATCATCTCCATACACTGCAACACAACTGGCTCCATTTATTAAAAAATTTAATGGAACCAGTGAAGGTAGGTGTGCCTTTAAGGTACATTTCTTCTATTTCTGTAACAAAATCATTATTTTCTATGATAGAGGGATGAGTTTGACATCGATCCTTACAATGGGTTTATTATGGCTTTTACAATAAATATTAAAGATCCTAAGTAGTAACCAACAAGACTATTTTGATTATTGTGTTTTGATATTGATTAATGGATCATTCCATTTTTATACTCTGCTTGAAGAAAGTCTGGAGGTATATGGTGATACTCATGTCCATTCTTTCATCCAAATTTGGTTTCCAGATGAAAGATCAAAAAGCTTACATCCAGTTTAAATGAAACTAAGGAATATTGTTACGATGGAAAAGAAGCATAATGATGCTGGAGGAATTCGGTCAAATGTCAAGGTAAAAGTTGACAGAAAAACATTAGAAAAGATGTTTCAGGGCAATAACTTGAAAAGTTCGCATTGATATAGTTTCATATTAAATGGATAAGAAGCTTATTGATTTTTGTGGAATTCCTACAAAGGTCAAGGTCACAGTCGTCAAATATTGTTAGAAATTTTACAAAAAAGATGTTACCAGACATAAACTCAAAAAGTGTGCATTTGATTTCAATGAAACTTTAGGATATTATTACATATCAGGTGGGTAAGAAGCCTATTGATGCTGGAGGAATTTTATGGAAGGTCTAGGTGACCAGTTGACAAAAAAATATTCTTACAAAAAAGTTTTAAAAATTTAAGTGGGGGTATAAGTGATCGCTGGATGGACTTTCTCTAGCTAGCTAACTTGACCCAATTTTGCAGATATGGGGGATCATTGTTTCTGGCTTAAACTTAACTATGTTTGTAACATGGCACACATGATGTCTCATTGAGGTTAAAAACATGGCAACTTTGGGCAGTCCTTCTTTATTTTTTGTTGAAAATTAAACAATCTCTTCAGAAAGTACAAGGCTAAATTGTGTGTTCTTATTACTTATAAATGATGTATGCATTTTTGATGACCCAACTTCATACATCGCTGATATTCAGGTAAGCTATACAGGCTCTTTGGAACCTCTTTGTAATTGTTGGTAATTATGAAATCAAGTTACATTTGGTCATGGTAGTCAAGTTAATTCACACTTAAAGTTATGCTCTTTTTATTATGTTTCAGAAGTACTTGAAGTTCTCAAAGAGCTAGATGAATTTTCTAAAAGAAAGGTGGATATTTTAGAACATTTTCTGGTAAGTTTGATTAATTATAGTCCTCATTTTTTTGCTTTAAGATGCATTGAACAATATTAAAAAATAAAATAGGATCAATCTCTGAGTCAAGCCATAGACTTATGAAGCTGACTTGTTACTGCTTCTATAATAAATAATAAAGAGATTCAAAGAAACTCCTTTTGAGGAGTATGTGAACTCTGCAACACCTCTCATATTGCACAAAACCTTATCTATCTAGAGGAAGTAATATAGCAAATAGCAAGACAACATATTCTTGCATTTTTGAAACCTGCAGATCTGATTGTTACTAATGGTGTACAGATATCTTCTTTTGTCCATTTACTAAGCTTGTTTTAATATTCAGTTACACAAAACAATATTTAGTTGGCCTATAACAGGATACAATCATTCCAAATGTGTGTGAAAGACATTTTTCCATTTTAGTACATAACACGTCTAATCAACATTTCTCATTGGATAATTTGTCTTGACTATTTTTTAACAGTATTAGCTTGATCCTAGAAACGAGACTCTAAAACTAACGACATGTACTATACAAGTTCACCAAGATTTTCCCCGGGGTACTATACCATAGCCTTATGAATTACAGCACTTTTTATACTGGATGTTCACCAAGAATTATCTCCCTTTATATTTTGATACGTGACATTATGTTTTATAACATTAAACAACACATACACCAGGTTTTGATATGATTCTGTTGTGGTCTATCAAAATCAGGTTTTAACAAAAGATTGACATTTACCATAGTTTAATTAAGGTTACTGATTCATTCTTATTGCTTTACCTTCAATATTATGTTATGTACTAAAAATATTATAGTCTTCTCTCTTGGGAATTATTTTCCTATAGTAATATCTGGGGAGTATAGTGCACAAGCCACACACTATAGAAAAACTATTCCTCTGAGAAGTCCATAGTAAATAAAATAGTAATATCTAACAGAAAAATTATTGTTTTGCAGGTTCAGTTGAAAATTAAACTTAACGACCATAATGACCAGATAAGGAATACAGCCTTCAATTTGATCATGAGACATATTCGCCAAAATCCCAGGTATAAAACTGTAGTTAAGCATTAAAAAATTAAAACAAGTTTTAAAAACAAATACCGTAAACCTGGGGGTAATTTTTCTTTATTTCAAGGTACCATGTATACATGAAAAAAAAAAGTTAATAATTTTGAGATTAAAAATTCAAACAAGCTTTTCAACTGCTGGAATAAATCTGTCACATTAGGTGCCATCTAAACAAATTTTCTAGTTCTCGTTATCTTACAATTGTAGACTCATGCTTTTTACATGGTCAGTACTAATTATCATTATTCATAAATGGTCTTTCTCAGAATGTACATGTTGAGTCTAGAGACACACCTGAGTAATGTAGTACTAATAAATGATAACAATAACGTTTCAGCACTGCTACAGAGTTTGTCGGCCTGTATCTTCAGTGTTTAGACAGCAATAATCCTGATGTTGTTACTAGTGCTTTAAAGGTTCTTGCTGAGTTCTGTGTACTATGCCAAGGTAAGGATTATAAATTTACAGAGCTTCTACAGTTATCTTTCATCATGGTAGGAATGTTATGGACATGACAGATACAATAAAACTAGTTTAATGTACTTGCAGCTGATAATGGTTTGTATTCCTTGTTGTTTTCTTTAATTTCTAAAGTTTCTTTTTTTCCACTAATTTTTTTGCCTTAAAACAAGACTCACATTTCACTAATGCTTGAAGATATGTGCATGTCAAGCAGAGTTTATTTAACGAAAGTTGAATAATTTTACTTAGTGATTATCTTTGTTTTAAGTTGTTCAAGTATTTGAGTATTTCCACATGTGATAAACCTGGATATTTATAATTACATGTTAGGTTTCATATTTTATTTTACTACTTACAAACTATTTTATTTTCTAACAAAAAATTTATCCAAAAAACAAAAAAAAATTTCCATAAACATTAGACAAATGAAAAACAATAAAAGAATGAATAAAAAAGATATCAACCATTTCATAGGCAATGATAAATCCTATACAAATGCTCTTACCATCAAGAGGAACCAATTATTTTTTTACAAATAATTTGTCTATTTTCAGATCAAGCTCAGCTTATTCTTCAGAAATCATTTATTGTTGGTTCTACAACATCTCTAGACACTGGTTCTTATATCACAGAGACTTTACAGTTACTGAACTTAGATACAATGAACACTTGAGTTATCACAGAAACATTACTATAACTGTACTATTATACCACAAACATGTGACTGGTGTAAGAAATACTGGTTCATACGTAACAAGACAGAAACATATTTTACTTTTCCATGTTATTTGTTTATCAGATACTGGTCATTAGTTAAGCAATTAATACCTGGTTGGTTTATTAAACATGTTAAAAATGATTTGGAAAATAAAGAAAACATGTCTGCTATCATTAGATTTGTAGATGTATTTCATTAGTTGACTTAATGGGCACTGAAATAGAAACTATAGTTAATTGATTTAAGTGCATTTCTTTCATTTCCATTGAAACTCATGAATCAACACACACTAATAACTACTCTTTAAAATATCAAAATGGTCAATGTGGAAATACTGGCTTAATTTTACTTTCAGGGACCCACAACCTATACATACATTAACCTAACCCTACCCATAACAACCCTAACCCAATGATGACTTGTGTCCTTTAAAGTAAAACTAAGCCGAAATAGAGTATGGAACAAACTGACAAAATATTGGTACAAAATGATAAATTTAGGTATGAAATGACTAAATACAAGGAAAACACACTTTGGAAGAATATTCAGACTTTTTGTACTTAAGCAAATTACTCATTATGTGCCACATTTCATCTAATGTTAAATTAGAAATTTTGCTAGAAGATTTGTCTTTAAAAAAAGCCCAGTTTGTCTACTGAGATTGTGGGTTCAAGTCTCACTGCATGTGGGTAGTACTTGACTTCCATCTTAACTGACAAGGAATGTCAGTTTGCCTACCGAAGGTTGGTGGTTTTTTCCAGGTATTCTGTCTTCCTCTCCCATTAAAAACTTCTTACCATGCTACAGCTGAAAAATTGCAGAAAGTTGCGTTAAACATCAAACAAATATTCAAATAAGCCCATAAAGTACTCCCCCCCCCCCCCCAAAACAAAATTGAACATTCATAGAAAAGCAGTTGTTTGGGGGTCTTATTGTAATACTGTACATGGAAATAAATGGGTTTCTTAATTATTATAACTGAACCAATTTAATGAGAAATGTGCGTTAATATATCAAAAATGCAAAAAAAAGTTCCCACTTGTAAAGTTATCTAAAATGCGCAAAGATAAAGTCTTGAAAAAGTTTTTTCAGTAATATATAATTGTTATAATTGCCAGCAAATTAGTATTTATCTCCATCTAATATGTCAAACAAATTATTGTTTGAAAATTGTCAAGGTAACGTCTTCTTTACAATTACATTGTCAAAAATTTAGATAAAATTCCAATATATAAAAATAAATACATTTACATCATCAAGAATGACTCACGGACAGTACACTGGGACCAGTATAAAACTAATTTAATTTATAGGTTCCTGCAGTGCAGTGCAAAAAATATGAATGGCTCCTTGAGGGAATACTGCAACTAAAACCTTAAACCTACATTTTTCCCTGCCAATCTAGTGAAGTGGTTCTCCCCTCAAAAATATGCTAAAGGAATGTTAAAATACTCTCTTCCAGCAAACCCTAAAATGTGTTTGATGTAAGGGGATTATCTAACTCTTGTGTGATAACTTCTGTTTTTATAATTTGTATTAAAGTGCCTTTTGAATTTAAATATATAACAATTAATCTGGTTTTCAATCCATCAGAGTACAAAGCACTGATTTGTAGAGACACAAGCAAAAGGTCATCAGCTTTTCAATAAAATTTATAATGAGATTAAGTATTTGCTGTGTGTAGCAAAAATCATACAAAGGTAAACATTTTAAAGAGTAGCAGCACCTTAATATGCACTATTAAAATATATTTTCATAACAAATTGACAGAGAACGTCTGATATAGGTTTGTCCAGTTAGCTTACCTGACCAGAGTGCTATTCTCATTACTTGGTGCAGGTTTCAGATTTCCATAAACTTTTCATATTTCAATGTTCTCCCAAACACTTAGCGTGTTGGATTCCTAATGGCAAAGTTCATCTGTGTGGTCCTTTACAAATTAAGGTTTTTGCTGATCGAGTATTCAACATGGTTGCCAGAGCTGTTGATGCGTTTTGATCATCTTAAATTTAAAAAACCGCTTGGAAAATTATAACAAAAATGAACTACCTTAGTTCTAAGTTTGTGTACTGTACCTAAATGCAAGATGGCCGCCACAGTGGAAAATACCGTAACATAGACGGCTATATGCGAACAGAAAAAGCAACTGATTTTCAAAAAACCGTCTCGCACATGTCAATGTAGTGTAAATTTCTAGTAATTTCTTTCGAGTGGAAATTAAACATGGCTGCCAGGGGGCATTGGTGTGTTCTGAAAACGGCGTGACACTTTGAATTGTGATATGTATAAGGATACCTAAAATGGCCCTCTACGAGTTTTGAGTTTTTGGTGGTGATCCTAAATCCAAAATGACCATCGCCGTGGAACATAGTTTTACATCGGATTTTATGGGATATACTTCCCAGAAATAATCTCATACATAAACCATAATCATGCAGAACGAAATAATTTTGTTCTATGCGATTTATTGTCATATGGGTTTTGTGGGGACTTGAAACTTTTTATGAAATGTCGCCTTAAAAGTTATTGATGAAAGTTATAAGCACAGTCTTCCAAATTAGACAAAACACTTTCGAAGCGTGATGATGTGTATTCAACGAGGAAGGCGCTGCTAAATTACTTGCAACTTGAATAAGCCCCTATGTCCCATTAATATTAGGTGATAAACAAGGAAGGGGGTGCTTATTTTGGTGTGACTGATATTTGACCAATTAAATAGAAACCTATTATTTGAAGCTCGTGCTATCATTTTGCAGGGAAAACAAAATAAAATTTAGGCTGAGCTTATCTTTGAAATATTGCTTCTAAAATAGTTGGTTATTGCATGGCTGTTTTTCCCTCGAGTTTAACAGGCACACGTGACCTTTCATGATATAGTATCAAAGTGTTTTATTTATATCATACATACTCATCTTCTCTTACTTATTCTTAAACGGTTAAAGCAAACCACCCGATTCATGTTACAAGAGGAGGTGCGGACAGGACACAAAGTGGCGAGGTATAATTGGATACCCTCCTATGGATATGAGTGTCCGTCACGGTCCGTCTGTCCGTGCCTTGGTGGTTGCCAGGTGATAACTTGAAAACGCGTCAACAGATTTTATTTCAACTCACAGCTATTAAATACTATAAAATGAAGATCAAGTTCAATTTTCAGCACAATCCAATTTGTAGTTTTCGACTTGGCCAATTCAAGGGTTTTTTCGTCAACAATTGGCGGCTTCAATATGATAACTTGAGAACGTCAAAAGATTATTTTTAAACTTTGCCCAGATGTTAAGAACTATAAAATGAAGATTTTCAGCACAATCCCATATGTAGTTTTTGAGTTGTGCCAATTTAAAGCAATTTTTATAGGTCCAGGGTCAAGGTAAAAATTGTCTTCTGAGATGGACTGTTTTCATGCTCGGCTGTTCCTGTTGGCTGATAAGTAATTCAATTAAATGTGTTCATGCAACGTGGCGGGGTATCATTTAATGTCCCATTAAATGCCCTATTTTTTCCATTTCCCCTCCCTTCTGCTCTCCCTCTACTCTGCTTCCATTTCTCGACCCTCTTTACACTTCTAACTCTCAAAAACCCAAATGCATTATAAGATCACTGAATTCTTATTCTAAACTGATATAAATTTGGGACATGAAGCATGTAAACTGCTTTTACAAACAAAACATACATCCTTAAATATTATCAATTAAGTTTATTGCTATATTTAGCCTATTCAGCATAAATTAAAAAAAATTAAATCCTTATGTTTCTTAACAAATGACCAATGATTTTTTTGTAGCCACTTTCTCTCCTTCATACTGGATTATGACTACCTAGGATATCACTACATACCAGATTCTAACCTGTGATATGACGGGTGCCACACAAGGAACAGGTGTTGCTTGCACTTTCCGAGCTCCTGGACTCACCACTGGATTTTAGTGTGGTTTATGTTACTCAATTTTTTGTTTTTGTTTTGTGTATCTGTTTCCTTTGCATTTACCCTTTTTGGTCAATCATTTCGTGTTTACAATTAGAGAAACAGAATCTTACATTAGTACTTTCGGATTGTCGGATTTCTCCAATTAGTGTGGTATATTATACACTTCAGAGGATTAACCATTTTAGTAACTAGCGAGATCTATATTTCATACATTTGTAGTCAGTCTGAAAATCATGTAAAATGACTTAGACAATTGAAAAATAATTATTGTCTTTACAAATATATGCAGTTAACCAGCAAAATAACACAAAAAAAACTATAAGGAGCCTCGTCAACTGAAATCATAATTTGGAATGTGATTTGTTAAATAAAAATACTGCCACTGACCCCCGCCAGGGCTCTACACCTCCTACACCCATCGCGCCCCCTATCACTAATTCCTGGACCGTGTCTGATGAATATAGACGTCAGGCAACTGTTTTATCAATCAACTAATTAATTAATGTTCCGGTATTGTATCTTGCAAGTGGTACCGGAGAAAACCCCGACCTTCAGTAGGAAAACAGGAAATATTGCCACTTAAGTTGAGCACACCCTGCCCTCAGTGTTGACAGGCCCATGATCAATAGAATGACTAACTACCTTAACCACTGGCGACCACCGAGGCACCCATTAAATTTGAGAAGAAATGTATGAATGTGATAGATTACAGAACAATTTTTCACATAATTAACAATTTCCATGGAGATAACAATGAAAAAAATTATCGATTGGTGATGATTTTTACACTTGTCTACGATCTTCGTAATCTTTACATTAAATCGTGAAGTTGTTGAAAAGAAAAGCTAACCCCTTTTATTCGTTGTCATGAAATAGTAATGAATATTTTTCCAAATAGTATTTTACAGGAATAAAAAAGCTGGTGGACATTAACAGTTCGTAAAAATGAAATGATGCAAGTTATGTTTATTCCTACAAACAGGTATCAAGGAGTTACAGATACATAAAGCTAACCCTCCCTTCCTTACCTTGACACCCAAGGCATCACACTCTTTATAGCGATAAGTAAAACACTGTAAGATCAGTAACACGGTCAAATAAACGTACCAGTCTTGCGGTATTATGAATTTAATTAATAGTATTACACGGAGGAAAAGTTTCCGAGTTTTGCTGATCATTTCACCGTGTAATACTATTATACTTATCGTTATGAAGGGTGTGTCCCCTAATATTTATCAAATTATTCATGATAATGGAGTCAGTTTGGCGTAATATGGTCTTCAGTATCATTAATTATTTGATATACAGTAGAACTTCGATAACTTGAACTCTATAGGGTCTCCAAAACAGTTCGAGCTATTGGGAGTTCGAGACACCGAAGTTGGACAACTTCCGGAAATTTAACTGTTCCGTGTTTTGTTGCTTGTTAATTTGCTTAGTTCTGGGAACTAAAATTCTGGTCCAACTTGAATGAATACAATCTTTTGTAATGTATACTCAGAATTGTCTATTGTGGCCATGTTTTTGTCCGATCAAAATGTAATGAGGAATTTTTGTAGATGGCCTAACACAAATCATTTGTACCAAGTTACGAAACATTTCGATTTGTACTTTCAAAGGAGAAGATAGGTTTAAAAAAAACAAGACAAGTATACATTGGTCACGTTTGTAGTCCGTCTGTACAGGTTGCAAAAATTTCGACATGTACTTTTAGCGGCCGAGAAGATATTATAAACATGATACTTTTGGTTGCAATTTATTTCTTTACTAGAGTTTAAATCAACAACCAATCACTTACGAAATGATTTTCAGGTACACATTACAGTTTTTTATTTTACTAGTTATGTCCCCTCTTTCTTACTTTTTTCTTTCTCCCTTCCCTTTTCTCATTTCTCCATCCTCTTTTCTCTATTCTCCTTCTCTCTCCCTCTGTCCCACTTCCTTGTCCGCCCCCCAAGTAGGCGTTACAGAATGATGCATGTGAATAAAGTTAACTATGTTCATATTTACTTTGATATTTTGACAATTGTAATGCAAAACCTATTTTAATGTAGTAATATCAATGTTTGTCATTAATATAACTCGTTTAAATCGCTAGACATTTTTTCCTCATATATTTTATAATAAAATTGTAAACATTTTAAAGAACCGGTTCTGTTCCCATGAAATCAAACTTACGGACTTGCCCATCTAGCTATAGACGGACCTCATTAGTTGAGCTACAATAATGTATCTTCTTTGACAATCTTTGAGATAAAAAGGAGCTACATAATTGTAGTAATTATTAGTTTAGCTCGTGCCACTAGCTATATATAGGTCATGCATACAGTACACCCCACAGTAAACAAAGACAACAAAAACACAATCATATACCCTTCAGTTTTATTGAATAGACATTAAACCGAAGTTAGCGATAACAAGAAACAAAAGCAGGGCCAAATACAAATTGCACAAACGTCCAAAACACAGCTTGAAATGCCATCACAGTTCTGACAGATCCTTGTTCAGCGTTTGCGTTTTTTCAAACTTATGTTAAAGCTAATTTAAAAACATTGAATAGCACATGTTTTATACTAAAGTAAAACAATGAGATTGGTCTTAAATTATTACAAGATTATTATAACCCAACGTATGTGTATACAGATGCAGTCATTTCGCAATTTTGCTTATTTTCTTTTAAAACAGTAGGACGAAACTCAACAACGCTAAAGACAAAAAGACAAAAACTGTCTAGGGGTTCTGGTGCCTTGTAGCGTTGCCTGGTGATCAATAAAGCCAGGAAGAAATCTTACAATTCAAATAATGCACAAAACTATAAGTACATATAGAGGAAAACGAAAATAGGAATGACGACTTTCAATGGAGATTCAAAAGAAGAATCAGACAGAAAGCTAAAAAATGCGGATAAATATACATTTTAAACATTGCTTATATTTTAGTTGCAAATGTCCGGTACGCGGAACGTATTAAACCAATGATTACCGAGGATATGATGTTCTAATAAAGAATACTTAATACCAATAATAAAATCTACAAGTTAGACAAGTAAAAATTATCTTAAATCAATTCACTGTTACATGTAATACAAATTAAGTTAATAACAGAAACAAACAGATTCATGGTGTTAATAAAGAGATAATAAAACATTTTATCCTGCAATCAGTACATTTACTGCACAATAAAGGTAGCCGAATAAATTTTTGCTTTATTCGGCAGTGCCGAATAAAATCTCCTGGTACCCTTGACCTCACTTCTTACGACATTTAGTATTCTGTTCTGGTTTACGACGTTTGTGACGTCAGTATCACTAGAATACGCGCCGAAAATTTTAACTGAGAAATCGGCTACAAGTAAACGTTTTTTAGTATTATAAAATCTTTTTAGGGTTGCAGGATAAAAACAATATTCCTACAGTGTCAGAAAATATAAAGTTTATTTGTACTCGCCGCTAAACAGGTGGGAAATGCTCGGCAAAGCCTCGCATTTCTACCCGTTTCTAAGGCTCGTTCAAATAAATTTTATATTTTCTGACACTGTACGAATATTGTTTATTTATCCTGCAATCAGTACATTTACTATCCAATAAAGGTAGCCGAATAAATTTTTGCTTTATTCGGCAGTGCCGGATAAAATCTCCTGGTACCCTTGACCTCACTTCTTACGACATTTAGTATTCTGTTCTGGTTTACGACGTTTGTGACGTCAGTATTACTAGAATACGCGCCGAAAATTTTAACTGAGAAATCGGCTAAAAGTGAACGTTTTTCAGTATTATAAAATGTTTTTTAGGGTTGCAGGATAAAAACAATATTCGTGCAGTGTCAGAAAATATATAATTTATTTGTACTCGCCGCGAAACAGGTGAGAAATGCTCGACAGAGCCTCGCATTTCTACCCGTTTCTAAGGCTCGTACAAATAAATTATATATTTTCTGACGCTACGAATATTGTATAAATATTTTCTGATACTGTACGAATATTGTATTTTTATCCTATAAAGATAGTCGAATAAATTTTTGCTTTATTCGGCAGTGCCGAATAAAATCTCCTGGAACCCTTGACCTCACTTCTTACGACATTTAGTATTCTGCCAGTCTGGTTTACGACGTTTGTGACGTCAGTATCACCAGAATACTAGTACGCGCCGAAAATTTTAACTGAGAATTCGGCTGAAAGTGAACGTTTTTCAGTATTATAAAATGTTTTTTTAGGGTTGCAGGATAAAA
The DNA here is from genome assembly GCA_944474755.1 of Limnoperna fortunei. Lineage (NCBI taxonomy): Eukaryota > Metazoa > Mollusca > Bivalvia > Mytilida > Modiolidae > Limnoperna > Limnoperna fortunei. The sequence continues at coordinate 66,977,572 of OX104117.1, forward strand.
ACAATATTCGTACAGTGTCAGAAAATATAAAGTTATTTGTACTCGCAGCGAAACAGGTGAGAATCGCTTGGCACTACCCGTTTCTAAGGCTCGTACAAATAAATTATATATTTTCTGACACTGTACGAATATTGAAAATAATAAACATAAATGAGAAGAACAGACATAACCAGCAAAATCAATTAAACTATGTGACTGATGTATCTATAAGGTTTAAAGTCAAAATAACAGTTGTCTTAAAAGAACCATTATTGTAAAGCTATTTTCGAATTATGAACACATTAATAAACAGTAGTAAATAGCAGCTGATAATTAAAACAGTAATAGCAAATAAGAAATATGTGTAACGACCATATGTTTTGTATAAAAATTACAAATTGCTGTGACATAGACCGATGTGACCGAAGTGTCTAACAGTAGTAAATATGTTACGACCATAAGACCATAGGTTATGTCAAACCTTTACAAATTACCGTGTCTGTAACATATTCTATATGTGTTTTGTTATCAATATAACCGCTGATGCTTCATAAGTTTAAAAAAACATTGTTTATTTATCTTTCCTTTTGTTAAAACAAAATGTGTTTAAGTTTAATATAAAGTTGTTTGAAGATGTGTAACGCCACTTTTAGCAATTTTTCAGCTATATCATGGCGTCCAGTTTTAATTGGGGGAAGAAGCAGGAGTACCCGGAGAAAACCCCCAACCTGCGGTAGGAAAACTGGCAATCCTTGACAATTAAAAATTGGAGTCGAGTACATTCTGCCTGCAATGAGAATCGAACCCGCAATCTCAGTGTTGACAGACCACGTGATCAATAGTAGACGAACCACCTTGACCACTCAGCCATCGAGGCCCCTTTAATATAAAGTAATTACTGGCATAAATGACATACTTGCAATTAATGGCAAATGGGGCATTAGTAAAAAACGTATCTGAACAATATAGCTGTTTGAATCGCGATCTTTACTAGATCGATTTATATCTGGCATCCAATCAGAACGATAAAATCAAGAACGTTAACATAGCAACGTTCTTGATTAAGTCTTTCTGACGCAACGAATGGAGATGAGTGGGCGTAAACTCATCTCTGCTCGGCCGTCTCAATCTGAAAGCAGCAATTTACGGAAGAATCTTGAACGTTACTTATGTGAAAACGTTCTTCTTACTTTAGTAAGTAGATCTAATCCATACATACATAAGCTACATACTATTAGCGGCAATTTGGCATTTATACAAAAAGGACATGTTTCAAAAGCAATCATACTAATTCGGTGTAAATAAGCATAAATAACATTATTCTCATATCTGCTAAAAATTGATAAAGCCATTTTTGATTGCACATAAAGATCAATGAGCGTAAAATAAGAAAAAAATATTTAAAAAAACTAATTATAAGAACACAATAAAAATGAAGTATACATAAATACAGTTGCGTGTCTGAAATGGGTTCGACTTTATCGGTGAATTTTCTGTTAATTTATATGGCAAAAAGTTTGGTAAGCAGTAAGAATTTTTAAATGTGGTTAACTCGCTTAAGATACATTTTTCTTTAATATTTAAGAGACAGTTTTTTAACGAAATCCAAAAGTACTTTGAGTATGTTATCACTGACTAGGAATGGTGTAAAGCAGCCTTTGTATATATGTATTATCGTAAAGAAATATAATCAAATATTTAAAACAGGCATGTATAATATATTATGATTTATAAATGCAGAATCCTTGTTTCAAAACTGAGCTATTAATATGCTGCTATATAAATTAAGTAAAATAGGATTTACTATTTCTTTGGTCCAAGTTTAAAATTGAAGAAGTGGTGTTTGAAATTCGAGATTACGTCATGTTCTTTCAACAATACTCTAATTCAAAACAACAAGTATAATAAAGCTATGATCCATTGGAGTAATTTGAATCAAACAGTCTGGAAGGAGTTAAAATGTCGAAGGAAATATGTATATTTCCATGTATCGATAGGCTATATAATTAAATTGGATTTATGAAGGAAAAACACAAATGTGTTCATCAATTGTAATGCCAAATTTGCTATTTTGTAAAACTAGTATTGCCACAATTTAACATTAAATTCAAAACAATTTGAAAAAAAAATTATTAAAAACCACCCACACCATCAATAAAAAATTTCTTGTAGCGCTAAAAATGAGAACTTCTGTTAGTGGTCACAATACTTTTAAAAATAGTAAAGGTTAAATTGTATGACTTTCCAGGCCCTAAAATTGTTTGTATGAAACAAAAACTAGTAAAGAATGTGTGTTTGTGTTCAACTTATTTTATGTATCTTAATGGTAACAAGTTATAACAGTATGTGATTTGGCACAAAGGTATTTTGAAAGACTTTGTTTTAAAGAACCGTACCATTGTTTAAATAAAAAATATAATATGATATGCACTTCTCCGCACAATAACCTAAAAAGGCATTCTCTTCGGTGGAAGCGTTGACAAAAACGGTACTCTTAGCTGCAAATATCACAGACTTTAGTTGAGACAACATTGTTTTAGATGATATCGTATAACTTTATAGTAACTTTCGAACATATACAATATAAAAGTATATCATCTGATCAATGTTTTTAGTGACGTCGCGCACGTTAATTGTTGTGGATTTTCAGTCTTATAAAGAATGTGTCGAAAACTAGAACTCTATTTGTCTTTTGGGCACAATGATACTCGAATTTTAGTCATTTGTTTTCCTATAATTTGGTATGAGTGTTAGGTACTCTAAAATGTGTGCGTCATATTTTTTCCGCCAAAATATGATGTTATATTATAATATAATGACGTAATTTTTAATTGTAAAATTGAATAAAAAACTTTTCCAAGAATGCGTTTTCTCATAATATTTAATTTTTGCGAATTATTTCAAAATTTGATGTATTGTTAAAGCGCTATAAATTCAAACATGTCTAAACACGTTTGTTAAGAACAATTTTTTTTAACCTTTTTTCAGCGATTTACTACAACTTTTATTTGTTGCACTTTTAATTAACACTTTGAAAAATTCATATTTAATTTTAGATTTGCGTATTTTCTTAATAAGTTGTCCAAAAGTTGATGTAATGTGTAATTGCTCACAAAAACGTAAATACTCAATTAGACGTAACGCCAAAAATGCTAAAATGGCGTTAGGTTTAGAGGCTCCAATAACGTGCTCTACGTCAAACATTTCGTAATTTAAGCTTCCATTTAAACAATGTATTTCTCACTCACCCGTACGTCACGATAATGCACCATATACATTTACAAGTGTCAGTTTTAATCGAATACCTCGTGAACCCTTACAAGGAAATCGAACTTTAGTCCCAGTGATCTTATCAGATAGTAAAGGTCTTACCCTAAAACACCATATCACAAACAATCCAGTAGATCAATCAATTGAATGGTGCTGTGTCAGTGGGGCAAAGACATATGACCAAGTAACTTGGCTTAGTGACAATATAGAAAAACTTATAACCGACTTCGGTAATATCCACCTCTACGTCTGGCTTGGAACAAATGACCTTACAACAATAGACAGAAGTTCAAAGTACATTTCTTTAACAACTCAAAGTGAGGAAACTGTCCAAGATTTACTCACATACTACCAACTTATTGCCGAAACAATAAGTATATTTCCTGGCTCAAAACTCACCATAATTGAAATACCTCCCTATTCAATAGAACATTGGAACCACCACAAACATCACAAACATCCAGAAATATTTCGTGAGCAAGACCAAGATCTATGGAACCAAATAGAAAACCTCAATAAATTAATACGATATATGAACAATACCTTAGGTAGCCACTCACCCAACTTTTCTCTCACGTTGTACAAAAATCCAAAGTACAAAAAAGGGAAAAACAGAGAGCTGACCCAAAGGAAGACGTACAACATCAACCTTTATAGGGACGGAGTACACCCATCACCCACTCTTGCAAAGAACTGGCTTAAAAGAATCTCAAGTCAAATACAGAAAGACTGCTGGCATTAGTACATGTAAGTTCAGTTTTCAGTATATCACTAAAATTCAGTGCATAGTCTCTCATCACTAATCTGATTACAATCCTAAAGTACTGTAATAAGAGTAGACTTTCTATACTACACTACAACACCACAATTTCCATAACATCGACAGGGTTTTGTAGTCAGAGTAGGCTTTCTACACTAAACTCCAAAACCATCAGCTCAGCACCACCAGAACATTGTAGTCAGAGTAGTCTTTCTACACTAAACTACAAGACCACCAACATAACATCATCAGAACATTGTAGTCAGAGTAGGCTTTCTACACTAAACTACAAGACCACCAACATAACATCATCAGAACATTGTAGTCAGAGTAGGCTTTCTACACTAAACTACAAGACCATCAACTCAACATCATCAGAACATTGTAGTCAGAGTAGGCTTTCTACACTAAACTACAAGACCACCAACATAACATCATCAGAACATTGTAGTCAGAGTAGGCTTTCTACACTAAACTACAAGACCATCAACTCAACATCATCAGAACATTGTAGTCAGAGTAGGCTTTCTACACTAAACTACAAGACCACAAACATAACATCATCAGAACATTGTAGTCAGAGTAGGCTTTCTACACTAAACTACAAGACCATCAACTCAACATCATCAGAACATTGTAGTCAGAGTAGGCTTTCTACACTAAACTACAAGACCACCAACATAACATCATCAGAACATTGTAGTCAGAGTAGGCTTTCTACACTAAACTACAAGACCATCAACTCAACATCATCAGAACATTGTAGTCAGAGTAGGCTTTCTACACTAAACTACAAGACCACCAACATAACATCATCAGAACATTGTAGTCAGAGTAGGCTTTCTACACTAAACTACAAGACCATCAACTCAACATCATCAGAACATTGTAGTCAGAGTAGGCTTTCTACACTAAACTACAAGACCACCAACATAACATCTTCAGGACATTGTAGTCAGAGTAGGCTTTCTACACTAAACTACAAGACCACCAACATAACATCATCAGAACATTGTAGTCAGAGTAGGCTTTCTACACTAAACTACAAGACCATCAACATAACATCATCAGAATACTGTAGTCAGAGTAGGCTTTCTACACTAAACTACAAATCCATTTACTTGACAAAGTCAAACCACTGTAGTCAGAGTGGGCATTCTACACCAAACTGCAGTAGTAGTCAGAGTAGACATTCTACACTAAACTACACCGAAATCAAATATCTTGTAGTCAGAGTAGGCTTCCTACACTAAACTACAACACAACCATGACTTACAAGCTGTACCTCACACCGCAACTGTTATGCATATTAGTGCTGCTGCTATTCAAACATTCCCTCCAGAAAAACGAATAAAGTCTAGATCAAAGATTATCATCAAACTTAAACATAACATTAGCATCAATCAGACATCTTAAATCCAAGAACCATCAACCACTTCAACCAAGAGCCACCCAAACGTCAACGAAAAACAGTCTGATATGGACCATCATACTATTACTAGGTGGTGACATCGAAACGAATCCAGGTCCCAAAAACCAAACAGTAAATCCATGCGGTCTTTGTGACTTACCAGTTACATGGGCCTGCGAAGGAATATGCTGTGATGATTGTAATGTCTGGCATCACAAATCTTGCATCGAACTTTGTTCACATGATTACGAACTACTTCAGAGAAGCAACGTTCAGTGGATGTGCTGTAAATGCGACAGTATGAATGTTGACTCATTTACATACAGAAGTTTTGAACTCTTTACATCAAATGTGTTCACACCACTATCATACATTGATGATACTATGGAATCGATAAAAAGCAACAACAGCGCTTTCAACCCACTTCACACCAGTAGCCCGAAAAATAAAGAAATGAACAACACCAAGAAAAGGAGAAACCCAGATTCACAGGGAAATCTTAATGACTCAACTAATGACAGCAGAAACTCAACAACAGATGTCTTCACTGTCCCAAACAAACTCAACCTGAGGATAATGACATTAAATTGCAGAAGTCTAAGAGACAAAACATCTGAGTTTGCAGCAGTAATAAATTATACCAAACCAGACATCATCATCGGTACAGAATTCTGGCTACGGGGCATCAAACCAGGCAAACCACCATCACCTACAGCAATTAAATCATCCGAGATATTTCCAGATAATTACAAAGTGTACCGAAATGACAGGGAGACTCTAGGAGGAGGTGTCTTTAAAGCAGCTCACTCTGACCTCGTATCTATAGAACAACCGGAAGCAGTTACTGAATGCGAAATTGAATGAGTCAAAATAAAACTGAGAAACAGCAAAGATCTATATGTATCATCATTCTATATGCCACACCGAAACATACAAGATCTAGAGAAACTAACCGAGTCAATCACGAAAATCAATAGCAGTAAGCCGAAGCATATCATACTAGCTGGTGATTTCAACTGCCCGGACATCGACTGGACCAACATGGCTCTCAACAACAAAGGTACTGATAAAGAAGTACAACAGAGACTCATCGACATATGCAATGAATTCAACCTAACACAAGTCCATGACACACAGACTAGAGAGAACAACCTGCTGGACTTAGTACTTACCACGAATGCATCCCTAGTGAAATCATCAACAAATATTCCCGGACTATCAGATCATGCCATCATTATCACCGATGCGCTAATAAAACCAACATACAACAAGACCAAACCACAGAAGCGCTTCTTATATTCTAAGGCAAACTGGGATAACATAAACAAAGAAATAGACGTAATATGTAAGGAAATTGAAGAAATGAGGGGAAGCAGCAGCATGAATGATATTTGGGAACACTTCAAAGGAAGACTAAAAACTACCATTGATGAGAACATACCATCTAAAGTATTTAAAAGGAAAAACAACCTTCCTTGGATGACCAGAAGTCTGAGAAGAATGTTAAGACGAAAAGAAAGGCTATACAGAGCGGCGAAAAAATCAAAGCAATGGACTGAATACAAAAACATCAAAGAGAATGTAAAAAACAGTTTCGTAAAGCAGAGAATGAGTACATTAATAACATCATCAATGAAGGCCTAATTAAGAACGATCGTAAACCTTTCTGGAGATATGCAAAAGCAAAGAAGCAAGATAACATCGGCATCGCCCCGCTAAGACACAAAGGTTCCATGACAAATGACAGCAAGGAGAAGGCAAATATACTAAACAACCAATTCAAGTCTGTTTTTACTAAAAGCACAACAAACTCACTTGAGACACCAGTGACAGACCAAAGCCTCAACATTAAATCCATAAAAGTAGGAGAACAAGGAGTATTTAAATTGCTTAAAGACATCAATCCATCCAAGGCAATGGGGCCAGACCAAATTCCAAACATCATTCTCAAGACCTGCGCCAAATCACTTGCACCAGGAATTACCAAACTTTTTCAATACTCAATAGACAGCGGAGAACTTCCTGAGGACTGGCTAAACGCAAACGTTGCCCCAGTATTCAAAAAGGGGATGTCCACATGGCCGAAAATTACAGACCCGTATCCCTGACATCAGTATCTTGCAAGTTATTGGAGCATATCATTTGCAAACATATGCTATCGCACCTAGAAAAGCACAACATCCTTACATCTTTAAACCATGGATTTCGATCAGGCTACTCGTGCGAAACACAACTAATTGTAACATTAAACGATCTACTACAAGCATACGACCAAAACAAGCAAACAGATGTGATAATACTTGACTTCTCCAAAGCATTCGACACAGTTCCCCACGACCGACTACTTCATAAACTAGAAAAGTATGGTATCAAAGGAAACATCCACAAATGGCTAACATCGTTCCTCACCAAAAGAGAAATGCGGGTAGTAGTTGAAGGTGAACATTCAAACAATGCAGTAATAGAATCTGGTGTACCACAAGGCACGGTTCTTGGACCCTTACTATTCCTGTTTCACATCAACGATCTACCCGACAGTGTGAAATCTCAAGTACGGCTCTTCGCAGACGACTGTCTACTCTATCGAACCATCAAAAGCCATGAAGATCACATTATACTTCAAAACGACCTGAAAAGCCTGGAAGAATGGGCATTAAAATGGGGAATGTGTTTCAACGCCACAAAGTGCTATGTCATGAGTATTAAGGCAAAAACCAACAGCCTATACAACCTCAACAACACAGTTCTAAAACAGGTCACAGAAAACCCATACCTAGGCGTACTCCTTTGGGAAGACTTGGGATGGTCTAAACATATTGCAAAAACCGTAAGCAAGGCAAGCTCTACCCTCGGATTTATACGACGCAACCTCAAAAACTGTCCTATGTCATGCCGAAAAACAGCCTACATTGCACTTGTAAGATCCGTGCTGGAGTATGGATCAGTTGTATGGGATCCGTATCTTCAAAAAGACATCGATAAAATCGAACGAGTACAAAGAAACGGGGCACGATTCATCACAGGGGACTACAAAAGCCGCCAAGATGGAGCAGTTACGAACATGCTAAAAGATCTTGAATTACCATCACTAAGAGTCAGAAGAACCAACGCAAAATTAGTGTTCCTATACAAAATAGTGGAGGGATTATTACCAGCAATAGACCAGGAAGCTTACATCAGACCAGCTAGACCAAAGAGGCAAATCCGTTCCGTTAAATACAAAGACTGCCTGACTAATAACATCATAGACCGTCAGGAAACAAACAACACTAGGACCTTTATTGTACCACCATCCAAATGCAACCAATACAGGAACTCTTTCTTTGTTGACACAATCGTCCACTGGAATAAGCTACCGGAAGACGCAGTGCGCAGAAAGACAATTGATAGCTTCAAGGAAGCTCTCCCGACCTGCTACTAAAGCAGCAGCTCTCTTCCGATGCTTCTATACCAGTATTGGTCCTGCATCGTATTTATTCAGATTCAGATTCAGATCAGAAGTGATACATTGCACGGCTAGCTATCTTGGTACAAAACGTTCTGGAAAACCAGTGGCGCAAATTTACTTGTAATCATGTATATGTATATAAAACCATTATATTAAAGGGCCAAGAATAAAAGTGGAAATGTAATAAAACAATTATGGCAGCTCAGTGCATGCGATATCAAGTTTTATGGACCCTTTAAAAGAGATATAACATTTAATAAGTATAATTGTATATCGTATGAAAAAAATAGACTTTTTGTTACGGGTTCAAGCTGTTGTGTACATTAAAGTTTTTTTATTGTTAAATATGATAAGTTTGAATATGAAAAACGTTCACGAATGAATTATGTTCACTTGGCATTTTGACGTGTGGTTAAATGTAAAGCTATACCTAAATGTTTATAACAACAACTATTCTCAATTAAACAAAGGCAATACATATAACTGAAATTATTCGTATTAAATAAATACAAGACTATTTCAAAGAAGCTGATTATCATATTGTCACTTGGCCGTCGGAACAGGGTGTACGTTGGGAGCTTTTGCACTCCCCATTTACAAAAACAAATATTGTCATCTTACCTACAATCGACAAAATTGTTGCCCAAATGTATTGTTTCAGCTTCAATTTGTAGGATGCTGCCTGTCATTTATTTATTATCAAACATATCAAACATAGTTCAGAAAGCACTAGAAGTGCCCAAAATTGTCAAAATCTTTCTTTCATCTGGGATGGGACTACAGACCCTCCCCGCACCCCCACTCCCCTGTTCCCGAGAACGGCAGACGGCCGTGTGTCAATTCAAAAAAATATAGCGACTATAAGGAAACTTTAAACTGAACAGTGTTTCCCATACTAGATTATCATTTGTTGTTTCAAAAATCATATTACTTCCAACAAACGGCGAGTAAAACTACAGATGATAAAAAATTATCATGTTAGCTGCATCACAAACAAAAAGGCTACACAATAAACGATACCATTTAGCTATCATCAAGGCAGAAAAAATTTAAAATGCTAAACGATATAAGTTCAGCAAAAAATTATCAACGAACAATTAAAAAATGTAAAATAATTGATAATTTTAAATGTCTCATTTAGTGAATTACTGAAAAAGGAAACAAAAGTAAAACTAACATCGTGAGTAACAAAAAAAATTATATATGTATATATATATATATGCACTTGAATATCAGTGGTCGCATTGATAGGGGAAGTTGTAGAATTACTTTCTCATTATAGGTCATAAGGTGGGATATTATACAATTACGAACCTCTCTTGAGAAAACATTCAGAATTGTAAACCCGAGTGGATGGGTTGTTTACACGAAGGTTTGCCCGGGGAAACAGTCCTACACGTGAGTTTACAAACTTGTATGTTTCCCCCAGACATCAAGAGAGGGCTGTACTTGGCCACCAACAATCATGCATTGTTTAATTGGTTACAATTTCATGATTTTAATTAATGTCTTTTGAATATTTTTATTTTTGTTTTAATTTAAAGGTGGAAAAATAGGATTGTTAGGATTTACAGGGGAACAATAGGATTGTTTTCCAATTGGTGGTAAATTGGGTTATTCGGGGATACAATAGTGTAGTTTCCTTCGATGGTTAAATTCTTGGAAAACCTTTCAATTGTTTTAAGTAATTACATTAGTTTCCTGAGAGTACAGTTTGAAAAAAAACTCACATGTATTGTATATCTCGTGTGAAAAGTGAGGTATAATAATTAAAATAGAGTTTTGACATTTACATTGAAATTACAATTTGTTCGTATATGCTTCTATAGTGTAATGCTATCACTTCAATTACTGTGGTGAAAATGTTTCCAAAACAAGGTATTCAAACTATAACATTTTCTCCAAATCTTCTTCGTTTATCTTTTCTTTTCTATAATAATGAATTACTGTGACTTAAAACACAAACTTACATTAAAAAATTACAATAAAAAAGATCACATATAATTATTTAATATAATGTAGTGCTTACCACATTATATTAAATAATTATATTTAAAGAAGGTCATAATAAACATTATATAAGCATTTTCTAAGGTATAGGTTTCTAATAAGATTTTTTTTACATTTATTTGGAGAGCAAAATACCGATAATCCGTATATTTCACACAAAATGTGAAATCCAATTTGGGGACTCATATACATAAATCATGCAAAATTACAATTGCTTTTTGCTTTATTTTAGCGGAGTATTATTAAAAATCCCAGCTTTTCAGTCAAATACAATAATTTGTCATGTGGCCAATAGGCCCAATGCAAGAATCTTTATTGTTTTCAATCTAATTAAAATCAAATCTTTCACTTGCTCCCCCCTTTTCGCAGCGACCAAAGCAAAAGGCGGGAGAGGGACCCAGAAGCAAGTGAAAGATTTAATTTTAATTAGACATTGTTTCAAAATCTAAAAATTAGATTAATTGCAATAATTAACTGAGTCTCTCTGTCATAAAACCGCAACAATCCAGCAAGACTAAAGAGGAATTCTTAACAATTAATGTGGATGCGAGGTATTTAGCACAGTTAAATTAGGACATGTACTTGGTTTGATTGCGGCCAATAAATAATTTCGTTTTTAGTAAAGTTCAATAAAGTTGAAAGTATATTTCGATCAATTTCTGACTTGTAGCTTAACCAGTTGAGGAAAAATACTTTTATCAAGATCAGTTGCACATCAGTATTCGTCCAATGATACTCTACTTGCGGAATGATCTTAATACTGACATTAAAATATACAATTGAGTCTTTTAAAATTCTGAGCGGCTATCAATTTTATAACATTTTCATTTTTCTTTTTATTCTTGTTATTTTTATAAACTTACAAATAATCATGATATATCGTAAAATGAATAACCCTTTATTTACTTTACTATTTTCGGTTGAATACTATTCATTCTGAAAGTAAAGACATAAATCGAAACTGTAAAGAATATGCTAAGAATATTTTCCTATTTTTTTCTAGCACAATGTCTGACTTTCTAATGCTTAAGGAGTACACAACTGAGACCTAACTCGTAATTACACTTACTCATTATTTTCAGAAGCTGTCGCTGAAACTTGAAATTAATCATAAATCAGAAAATTTAACGCATTATCTAATACGTACATAAATAATACATAAATAATAGATACACATTGATTTTTTAGGGGTCTTTTTGTTTTATAGTTTTATATTTTTGTCAAGGAAAGAGAAGAAGTCAATAAACTTGTCACTGTATATTGTCTACCTGAATTGTGAGAAGACACTTACGTGAAGTTCGCGATATTTCTTAAACTTCGCCGTATATGGATCTACTAGGTATAACAATAACTAGTAATACTTTATTAGGACCCCAACTCAAATGTCTCCCAAAGACGCCCTTATTGAATTTGAAAAATATAAAAAGGTCAATCAGACTAAGAAAACAAGCTGATTTGATTGAAATGGAAAAGAAAAAAGAAAGAATAATAATAAGAATCCGGACAAAAACCATACGTCTCGCAAAAACTTCGTTTGGGATACAAAATAATTATGTACTTTTCTTGTTTCTGATTGTATATCTCGTTTGAATAATTGCAATTAAAGTTCCACATGAAAATAACAACAAAAAAAATAATCACGAAAAAAATTGTGAAACTCAAGTATATAGTTATTAATTTTAAAAAAAATTATAACGTTATGAAATATCTACATAATCGATGTTACCGATGCATGGACATGATTTTTAAAAAAGGAAATTTTATCCATTAAACCATATATAGACAAAAATGTTAACAAACCACTTAATGTCGCATGAAACATGATACCTTGTTGCAACATTGTTAGGTATATATAATTCAAGAAATATCCCATCGCAAGCTCGTTGTCTATAAAAACTTACACCAATAAATGAATTAGCCAAACTATTTTTGCAGAGCCAAAGAACGTAAGGACCATTTACTACATAACATGAATTGACATCTTTGTTATACGGAATGCCCAATTATACGTATACCGTATCCATATTTTTATCAGAAGTAATGGTATGAAGACAAAATTATGAACATTTATTTAACATAAAGATTGAAAATTTTAATTTTAGTATATTCGTAACATTTAAAAAATAGATAATAATGTACGTTAGTAAGGAAGCTTTAAATTTTGACTTCGTATTAAATAGGCTGGAACAGTAAATCTTAACACCGCATGTACTAGTTATTGAATTGTTTATTTTGATACCGTATTATTTCGTGTAGTTGAAATCTGTAGTTTTTCTGCGGAAAATAAAGGGTTTTTTACCGGGTCATCCACCACCTTCCACTGATAAAACTTGGATGCCACAATACAGCTAAAAATTGCTGAAAGTGATGAAAAAATCCAACTCAAACTAACAACACAATACGTCTATTAATTAATACTCGGCCTTTATACCATTTCGTAATAAAAAATACAAATACATACCCTGTTTTTTGTTGTGATGTTTTCTGATGCAGTATACCATAGGTAAAAGGGTAAGTAGAACAACCATTAACAAAGATAAAATTATATAAATACCGACGTAAATTCCTACAACAAACAAAACATAAATATTGTAAAAAGTATAATACACATTTCAAATATACAAAAGCCCTGTAACATCTACGTACATCTTACTTACTTTAAACCATCACATATAATTAATTGGTTTTTTTGTTACGTGTATAATTATGAATTCATTATACTTTGTTATATTTTCTGTATGTAGAAAATAATGCTGTAGCAAGAAAAAACCGCCAAAATTTGACGCAATATATTATGTTAAAACTATATTTGATTATATGAATTATAATGTCATCAAAATTACCAAGGTTATACAACTTTCTACTTCAGACTCTTGTTACGTCAAATAAAGCCTCATTAGTGGTACAAAAAACTTAAAATACAACAGAAGACCAATTATGAAAAAAATGAAGATCTTTACCATCTACATTTTTAACAGTCATGCCAAAAACTAATTTTGAATTAAAAATAACTGGAGATTAAATATATCAATAAATGGGTCAATTATATGTTATGTCAGCACCGAGGTGTGATCAATGACGTCATTATACTCTCTCAGGTTATAACAGTTAACCAGAAGAGACGAAGACGGCTTGATTACAAATGAATTAGAACACCAGTGGGCGTGTTATCGAATCTATCCTAAAATAGGTCTTACGACATGTCTCTGGACAAAATTCAGGACCGGCTTTATATGTTTTATAACGTTTATTAATGAATATACAATTAGATTAATTTAAATAATTTGTATAAATTAAAATATAAAATATCTCATTTGGCACGAGTTTTATTATTTATCAAAATCAGTTTGACTGCAAAGACTTTTCTTTGTTTTGGTTCAAAGGTTGATTTCGTGTTGTAAAATTACTATTTGTATATAAATAAGACTGGCATTTAACTAGTTACCAAAAAGGGAGTACCAATTTTACGGAAACGGAGCTTCAAATTTTGTTAGAAGAGGTTCAAAAGCACAAGTCGGTGCTATTCAACAACCGTTCTAAAGACATATAAAATTTATAAATTAAAAAAACTTTTAAATATGACCATCTTAAGACGATCTTAGGACACCTATTTCGTTGCGACATCTTCAGCGACGCGACTTAGTACAAAGATTTGTTCTCAGATGGTCTTAGGACATGTCTTAGTCCTAACTTTGATGACACAGTCCCTTTACAAACTTGTCATTTAATCAAGAATAAAAAAACTAGCAAGGAAACAGGCAGAACATTAAGAGCTGAAAGTCAAGGGACAATTACAAATCCGGATTTATACAAACACAACCACACAAAACAAAAACTTGAGATACAACACAATAGAAAGCGAGTAAACGGAACCCAAATGAAAACCATGAGTGCCTTCTATTACTAGACACCCGTCATAGTACTTATTGTAGGTCTATGAAAAACTCAAATCCAGGAATAAAAAAGACAACTGTTAACTTGCTAAAATGTCGGATCTTATTTGAGAGATGGATTTCTCATACAAATATCAAATTCATGGTGACGGCCATAGAACTTCTGAACGGATAATCTTGTCCTAGATACAACAAACCCTTGTTTCAAAAATCAGAATAACTAGAATAGGGTTTAAGTTGGTGAAATGTACACACCATACGCCGGAGCTGCTGGATTGTTTAATTGATGAACGGGAAAATTGAAAAGTTAGAGCCTTAACGTTTGTCGTGGAGTTTAGTTTGAAAATTTCCTGAGTCTATTTATGGAAATAGGTCTAAGTAAAACGCGAACTAAATGTTTTAATGGTGTTTTTAATTTCAAGCTCGCTAAGATTGATTAAATGCAAATAGTCAACGAATTTAGAATTGTTGACTGTTTTCTCGGTGTTCGGTATTTTGTTATTACATGTACATTCAATTTTTTTCCGAAATAAAACATGGCCAATATAGCGTAATGTAAAATAATAGGTCTGGGTCAGTGTCTTTTCATTCTACTTCAGCAGACCTTCCAGGACGAGGCCTCATAAGAATACAAATACAGTTCGAAGAGGAGAGGAACACAATTAGTACAAATTGTAATACCAACAGAAAGGTGAAAAGCGTGTCCTCCAAGCATGTCAAATTTGTTGACAATTAGACAATTTGACATTTGACCAATTTTATTGTAGTACATTTATTATCTGTTGGTGCACGGCAGGAAAATTGCTGGTATTTATTCCGTAACGGTGTCGACATATGCGTTTGTTGAGTCGCTCCCTTTAGTTTCCCCAAGATAAATAAGCCCGCTTAAGATGTATTCTAACGTTTAGACAATGTTTTCTGATTTACAATTCAAATCATCAAAACTTCTAGTTTGATATGTTTTTTTCTTTGTGTTGTTAGTCAAATTTCTTGTAAATTTAGTATCTAATATCAAAATTCAACAACTTTTAAAATTCCTATTTTTACATTATAGATTTGCAATGTCCATAGTGTCATCAGTTCCGGACTTTTTTATACTGGGCCACATCCGAAATAGTATGTCTTAGTTTCCTGTTAATCATGCTTAAAAGGTACTGAGTAGATGGTGCCATCGGTGACAAAATGTCCACTAGCAGTGCCATCGACCCAGCGATAGTAAAAAAAATTGTAAGGAAACACCCGACCAAACAAAAATAGCCAAAAGTGAAGGGATAATTACACATCGCGGATTAAGATAACATATACAACACGAAATAAAAAAGAAAAATAAAAAATATCAGAAAGTGAGTAACACGAACAAAATAAAAATTATATGTGCATTCAGTTGCTCCTGACGAGTAAGCAGTGTCTGCTTTAAATTAGATATTCGCTGCGTTACTCATTGTCAGGTCTATGAAAAAGTCAAATTCAGGAACAGACAGCCAATGACTCGTTAAAATGTCTGTTCGTATTTGAGAGATGGTTTTCCCACAAGGACCAATTAAGTCATGGTGACGGCCATAAATCTGCTGAAGGGATAACTTTAACTAAGGTACAAAAAGCCCTTTTTATTGACCAGTCTAGACAATCGGAATACCGTAAATTGGGTAATTTTGGCGTCGGGATATTTTGGCGTTTTTCTCTCAAAATCCATGTGTTTTATTTTGGTGTGTTTATTTTGGTGTTTTATCCAAATGATGTGTTAAATTTTGGCACTTTCAATTCGCAGTAGTGAGCAATGTTATTATATGTGTTTAATATATAATTGGTAAATAATTTGAGTGGATTGCGAGTATCCACTTCCAGCAATGACGCCTTAATTAAATTTTATTAGAGTAAGTAATTACCACACATATCATATAAAACAAATGTTCATTAAATTCCTTTCTGTCAGTAATTAACGATCACGGATTTAAATATTAATCCCTTTATTGTATTCAAGCAGTACATCTTGATTAAATGACGATAAAGGTGTTATTTTTAAAGGAATCAGTGTATGAATAGAAATTCATACATTGTGTTTTCTTAATAATTTTATAAGAAAATAAGGAAATGTATATTTAAATGTATACTTGTAATTACCGGTATTTTAAGCCATAGACTTTACGATATTGTCTAACCGGTCGCTATTTTGGCATGTAAAATTTTGGTGCATGCTTTATTTTGGTGCGTTTAATTTTGGCTCTTTCACCGAAAGCGACAATTAAGCCAAAATAAAACTACAAACAAAATAACCCGATTTACGGTACTGATTACTGGATCTAGCATAACGCATTAGTTGTGAAATGTTGTTCATCATACACCGGAACTGTTGGAAGTTGCTATCGATGAACGGCGATTAAGATTCTTTTAGATTTATCAACTACCCATTAATCGTGCAGCTCTAAAATGTATTTATTAAACAACGTTAAAATGGCGTCTGTTTACTATTGCACTTCAACAAGAGGCTTGTTTGTTTTATTCTTCGTGGCGCCCAGTTTTTATTGAAGAGGAAGCCGGAGTATAGGGAGAAAAACCTCAGCCATAGTATGAAAACTGTAAATCGTTGTCAGTTAAGATTGAAGTCGAGTACACCCTGCCCGCAGTGAGAATCGAACCCACAACCTTATCAACAAAGGGGAATAAATATTTTGGTCAAGTGCTATCTTGAAGTAAAAGTCAGTAGAAACAAGTAGTTTGCCATGTATTCCAAAAGAAAATCTCTTTGTAGAAATTGAATTTGACATGAATTTCATTATTTAGTTGTCTCTAATTTTCCTAAGATTATAGATCAAAATACATATCGTTGTGCGACATTTCTTGTACAACTTCAGAAAATAATTGTAGGTTACACTAAATATTAATGTTTTCGCATCCACGATTTTGATATACGTGGTAGTTATCCTCTTAAAATTCTAACTGTTAACAATTACGCGATTGCAAGCAATTGCTTCTTATAATAGAATGTCATTTTCTTCATAAACACAAATGAATAATAACATTAATAAATTTATTCAATGATTAACCATTTAATGTGACATTAATATGTTATGAGACCCTTAATGATTCCAGCATTGGCTGATATAACAAACAGCTTATTTGTTTAATAGAATGCTGATTGGAAGATAAATTATTTTTAAAAGTCATTTCTGGATAGAAACAGATTTTCGCATAAATTTAACTTATGCTTGAATGATTCTGGTACTATAAAAAAATCATCACTGTAGAAAATAACTACCATTAGAATTACGTTTTGTATTCGATGAATAAACTGAATAATTATGTACTAGAGTTCTCTATTCTTGCTTCTCTGCCTAATGTATTATAATGACGCCAATCAGCTTTCTCTAACATAGAATCAACGCATTTCACATTTATAATAAAGCGAATGAGTATAGATGTAAGATTTACGAAGTAAAGGATGAATTTCCAACAGCAAGACGGATGTGTTAAAACAAGCTGACACTTTCATTTTCTTGAGAGGTTGCGTTGCTCGCTTGTCTTTGTCTGTTGTTTATGCATTATGCTTGTTTTTGTGTGTTCCTTTGCTTTGTGTAAGTGTTTTGTACTGCGAAATTTGATTGACACTTTGTTATTTGGTAATTCTTCGCTAATTTCCCCTTACACATTGCAAATAAGTCCAGTATATATTTATGATATGCAGGATCGGTAGGGATGTTTTTTATTACCAGCATTAAAAAACAGAAATTTAAATGACATGTTTGATGTTCCTTTATTACCACTTGGTTGTTACAACTATTGTTTGGACTTGTTTTGTTTCCGATGACGTCGTCAGCCGTGTGTAGTCAAGAATCTTGACATACATCGATTATCATCCTTTTTCTAAAAATTTGGTGTTTTCAAAATACTTTTCACTTTGCAAGAGTATTTTAAAACTACACATTCTCTTTCCGCTTATTCCTGTACTTTCAAACCATCTGAATTCTAGTGTTACTTGATACATGAAACTTGCTTCTATTACATGGATTTAATCATTTTATCCTTGATGCAAATTTATTTTTATATAATTATTTTACCTTTACATTCTCTGGGCAATATGTCATCCAGATAAGGTTTGCCTCCGAAATTGCAAATGAGTCTTGTTGGGCTGTTGCAGTGTAATGAATGTGATAGATAAGCTACAAAATTGACGTCTAATAGATAATTCATTTTCCTCAAAACGCTGGGATTCATTTGAACAGTAACATTCTACAAAAATAAAATAATAAATGTGATTTCATTTTATTAAAAACAAATGAAAACAGCTTGTTTGTGTATGAAACTTTTTTAACGGTTTAACGAAAATTTGTGAAAACCGATGTTATTCAGCATGATTATAATTTGTAACTGATATTTATCCTATAGCTGTATTATTTGTTTATTCTATTAATTATTGCATCTAATTTTGTGTCTGGCTAGGTGAATGTTAAAACCTTGTTATTCGTAATAACTTTCATTTACAACTATTAGGTCGACGAGTCTGCTGGTGTAGTATTCTGACTTGGCCCGATGATATTTACCCAGTAGACAGAATTATCTGCTGACATTACATATCAACTCCATTCATTAAAATACTCAATGTTTAAATTTACTCCTTAAAATTGCACAAATGTTTCAAATTCTAAGCTTTGTCTATTTTAAGGTATTGATGTTTTAAACTGGATTTGGGGTAACGTTTTGCAGTTTGGCGATAAGACAAAACTTGCGACGGCATATTTGTTTTTAAGATTTGTCTCCATATTTGCAGAGCAGATTATTTTAAGTTCGTTAATATACTTTTCTACTTTGGTAATGGAATAACTACGACGCATCGTGAACAAATGAGAAACACTAATTTCAAGCATGATTACAACTCAAAATATAATTTTATCAAATGTAATTTCCTATCAATTAAAAGTTAAAATTACCTCAACTTTAATAACACAATCTGGAACTGGATTGATATTTTTGAAATGCACAGTAATCATTTCTCCTTCAGTGGCCTCGTTATGTGAGACAACTTTCTCAGTTAAGTTGCCAAAATCTGTAAAATATATCAAAACATTGACTCAATCCCTTGTAAATGAGTAGTTTCACGAATTGACCAAAAATTCTTTGTAGATTAATTTTCTAATATTGAACTTGAAAAAATTGAGTGTGCCGATAAATATACAACGGATGCATAATATAGTTTGTCTCTTTCAATTCTTCACTAAGAAAACCAACCGTGTTTTTAGCAATTTTTGTCTAATTTTAATAGTACATTTTTGTACTTAGAAACATTAGCCACATGTTCTAGTCCAAAATAAGGGTTATATATATGTTAGACAAACAAACAAAATTGTTGGGTATGGCCAGTATATCCCATTATAAAACATTGTGAAAATTTGCAAATACAATACTGATAAAAACTCTTGTTTATTTGTCATGTAAACACTTTTTTCAGACAAAATAGAAATTACAAGGAACACATGGCCTTTTAATCATGGAGAGTCTCGGGTCATTTATAGGTTTCATAACTAATACTATTCTTCTTTTGATTTTCTTCTTTCGGACTTTTGTTTTACGAAAAACTTATGAAATACAGACAGTGATATCCCATTCAAATACTTAATGCTCTTAAGTGTAAATTATACAACCCTATTATAGGTCTACTCAAATAAAATTCAAGGCAGATCGTTCTCTCCTGTTCAATTAACGATGTATTTCACATTATAAAACCTCAAATCTTTGTCTTCCACGTCTTCACATTACTCATAGAAAACACCTAATGTTTATTTCTTAAAAACAATCAACACCATGTTCAATCAGGTATTTATGGTACAAAAAAGGGTAGAGGGATCGATAAAACTGGGTGAAAACATGATATTGTGTAACTATTGAATTCAGTATAAAAGATTTATTTTGTTTGTATATCTACTAATGCAACAAATTTACTGAAAAATTAACCTATCGAAAACCCCTTAGCCCAGCATACCGTATTATCCGCTGGTGTGATTTATTATTTTATTATATGAAATTGCGATTTTGTCTTTCAGAAGATGTGTGTTTACCTGCTAAAACGGCTCTGTTTTGAAAGAGTTCCCTTCAAATGTTTGTCAAATATCTTCTCTAAGTTACATTAGTTCATTAAAAGTTTCGAAATTTATGGTAGAGAATGTTACATTAGTAGGGATTTTTTTATTTATCATAATGTAATAGATTTTTTTAACAGAAGGATAAGTTTAAATTTCGAAACATGCATAAATAAGGGCAAGTTATATTACCATACAAAAGTTGAAAATCAGGCGCACTTTTCCAATATGATGACTCTCTATCGTTCTTCATTTAAAACCTGAAAAATCTGTTAATTTCTATAATTTATGTAAAGATGTAAACTTCTATATCTTACTTACAAATAAATGTGTCCGATATTTTTGATAAGTCCAATTGCATGGTCTCAAACGCATGGCTACATCTGTATGTAGTTACATCAGAAAAATCAAAATGATTAATTGTCATCTTTCTTCGAGTATTATCAATCATCTCTTCAAGATATTTGTTCTTTGGGTGAACTGGGTTACTGTTAACAAATGTCAAATTACTTCCCACAAACCAATACCATGACGAGTTACTGACCGCAGACATAAAGGAACAAAACAGACAAACAGTCTTCCCGTATTCAACTGCATCATTTTGAAGATTTATCACAATACAAGCTGTCGTAAAAACATTTAAATTAAGTATGTTGAAAACAAATATTACCATGCAAAGAATAGTTTATTAAAAATTGAGATATCTGAATATGTATATGAAAATGAAAACTATTCGACGCTGTATCGTGCATAAAGCTGCATACACAAGGTGATGTTAGGTTGTTAACAAATGATATGTCCCAGAAATTGGACAAAATTAAGAAAAATATCTGAATATTATGTAATTGTTGAATTAAGTAATCACTGGGGTAGCATTTATTTAAAATGGAATATATATTACGGGAATAATAAACTAAGGTAAACATGTGGAGGGCAATGGTTTAATAAATGGCCCAATGTGAAGCTATTTTTAACACACACATCTTCATTTTGTGGATAAATATCTTTTAACGTTAAAATTATTTGGAGCTTGTAGCATCAACTATACAAAATGTAAAATAATTTGTCACGAAGTAAAGGCAAATGGTTAATGTACCGAAATAATTTATATAATTTAAAGCAGATTACTCACATGAAGGTACTATCCGTGTAAGGCTTAAAACACTTGCAATACACATCTGCCTCTTTATATCGAACAACTTCATTTTCAACTAAATTTAAAATAAAGGAATTATTTATACCAATAACTGTTGGTGTTTCTTTCTTACCTTGTTTGTACTGCATGATTTGATGACGACGAAAATAGAAACTTGACACCTTTATTCAATTGACAAAATGCCTTATGCTCAAGTTCCATTGGATATTGGATGGAGAATTGTTAAAGTAGTAACTTATCTACTATTTCGTAAACACTGAGCTTGCGAGTTCGAGCCTTACTATTTTAATTTGACGTTTAAATTTTGTCAAGTATTTACAATTCTACTCTTTTGTCTTTACCGTATGTAGTATAATCGCAACATAAAGAAGAGAGCAAGTGAAACACAATGTTTCAGCGTTAACATTGCTACACGTGTTATCCAGCTGTTTTCTTATGTTTTCTTTGATCGTTATAAAGACTAATGAGGAAACATGACTGTAGCTATTTTGATCCGATTAACAGGTTTATATTATACCACTTCTATTTATACAAATCGGAATAAAAATAAACAAGGTAAATTTTTACCTATTTTTATCTATTGACACGTGATTCCGTCACAACTAAAAATAAACCTACTATTTAAAAGTAAGAAAATCTTGACATTTTCTGATGAACTATCTTATGAAACTGGATAATACGTTTATGTTAAACTCTCTGGATTAAAATAAATTATTTTTATTCATGTTTATCAGGTAAATACCTGCAAACATTTGGAGAGGGTTGTAAAAAGTTTAAAATTTGACTAAAAAATTTTATATAAATATTTACACATTTATGATCTGCTTGGTTTCTTCCTGAATTTAATTTTGGAAGGCAATTTTAAAATAATACTAGCGTAATAAAAATTTGAAATTTTCAGAAGTCACGATTTGTCGCAACATGAAAATACCAATTAGTCTAATAAACTGCCCGTTCTCCGTTCTGAAGCTTGATGAATATAAATACTTATATTTTTTTATATTCGTATACATGTTAAAAGATAATTATTGCTAACACTTGCACAGTGTGTTGAAAACTTGGTATTTGACTAACGAATATCAAATATTTACATTATCTGCATGTTTTTGTGTTTTCAGTTCAAAACACAATTTCAAAATTTTGGTAATTTTAATGATTATTATGATGATCAGTAAATCAGGATAACAGAGAATATGATTCATGTTGTTTCGCTTGAGGGGAGTGAGAAATAATTGAATGTTCGCACCTACGTAAACAAAACGAGAATGTAACTTTAAAAAGAAGTAAAGTTTAGAACGGCATCTCAATTTTCTGCTTGTTTTGTATATATGTGCAAACCATAAATGCATGCTACATATTCTTAATATATTTCGATAATTAATTCACGTTTTATTCTTCTATTTTAAAGTAAAATTAATCAACTTTTATAAACTTTCATAAAGCTGACTTTTAATGTACTTAAAGCTTACACTTTTCCGGTTTTTATGTTTGTAACGAATTCTAACATAGGACATTATTTGCTCCTCATCGATTGAAACAAATAATGTTTGATTGCTAACGCTATAAATGTTGCTATCTATGATCACAGGCACTTGGGGTAAGGATATTTTTTATGGAATAAATGCCAATATAAATGAGTTTACAATGTGTATTCACTTGTTTGGTAACTAGTTTGACACGTTTCATTGCGAAATATTGCCCTCAGAAAAATGATAAATTTCAGTAACTTCAATAAATAAAAGGGCGATAAAAATTGTTGTTCCCTTGTATAGAAGAAAACACACATTTTTAATAAAATACGATGTAACATAACACTTAGAACGGTATACTTTTTAAATGAAACGTGGGAATTCCAGCAAATAAAACTTGTGCTTTTATTTCTGTGAATAAAGAGAAATTTATTATTTTTCTGAGGGCAATACCAAAACGAGTGAATACACACTGTAAACTCATTTATTGGCATTGTATTCCACAAACATTTTCCTGACCCAAAGTGCCTGTTTCTATCATGTTGTTTCTCTATTCTGTCATAACAATAAAAACTGTTAAGTAAAAGAACCAACAATGAACATATCAAAGCAATAAGAATACAAAAAACACATATAGAAAATTTCATTTTTTACGCGAGTACATCAAGTACATCAAAATTGTTAAATGTGGCTATTTTAATCCAATTAAAGAGTTTATATCACTTCTATTTATACCTATCGTGCATCAGCAATAAAAATAAACACTGATTTCGTCGCAGCTAAAAATAACAAGTATTAATAAACTACTGGTCAGGAGAGATATTTTCCTCTAAACTAAACTAAAGCTTGATGGTGCTCTATGTTAGGCTATAAAATCTTTTTTAAAGGGGAAGGTTTGTTTTTTGTTTCGTGTTGTATATGCTTGTATAAATTAATTTTTGTAATCGTCTCTTGGTTTTTTAGCTGTTGTTCTTCCATCGATTTGCTTGCTATTTAATAAGTGCTTTTAATTGTTCAATTCTTATACGGAAAATATTTGCTAAAAAATTTAATTAAGTATTTGACTAAAGACGTTTAATATTTACATTATCAGCTTGGTATTTTCATTTCTGCATTCAGGCAAGATAAAATATTTTAAAATATCAATCGGGATTAAAATTTTTAACCATAGTGCTTTTATTCATTTTTTATCAATTAGTACATTCATAAACAATACAAGTAAAAATGTATCCTAATTTTCGTATAAACGTCTTACTTTAAAGAAGATGCTTTTAATTTGGTTTCCTTTCAGTTTGTTCATGTACAAAAGTGATACTTTACATTCTTAATTTGTAAAACATTGTATTCAGGTTACACATAAGGTGTATAAATAAGTTGCTACGAAGTATCAGAATATATCCTTATCGTTTATAATATGTTATTAAAATTAAGATTACTGACGGAAAAAAAATCGCTGAACTTACCTACGTATCACAAAGAATGTCGTTAGACGCATTTGAACTATCATTGTAGATCAAGGTCAATAGGACGTATTTCATCAATGTTTTTCATTCAATGAACGGAAGGAAATTATGAATATCTTATAGTTAATTACCTCGACTGTAACCAGG
This sequence comes from Limnoperna fortunei, assembly GCA_944474755.1. Classification (NCBI taxonomy): domain Eukaryota; kingdom Metazoa; phylum Mollusca; class Bivalvia; order Mytilida; family Modiolidae; genus Limnoperna; species Limnoperna fortunei. The sequence continues at coordinate 67,002,649 of OX104117.1, forward strand.
AAAACTAATGAGGAAATTAATCTAAAACGAAGAATTAAAATTCTATTTTTTACCTGATATCACAGAGACTGTAAATAAATCACGCTCTAATAAAAATATACCCGGGAAAAAGGTAAATTTCCACAAGATATTTATAGATCTTGAACATTATTGTGATTCACATGAAAAAAAAACAAGACAAACTGCCAATATATATTTATATAGACATTCTAGACCAATCTCAGCTGTTGACTGCTAAACTACGGAAAACAGGGTTTGTTGTACCTAACTTGATGTTATTTCTACAGAAGTTTTATGGTCGTCACAATGACCTTATTGGTCGTTATGGGAAATCAGTGTCTCTAATACAATCTTACATTTTCGCTGAGCCATAGGTAGGGTTTCCTATTCATGGATTTGACTTTCCCAGACATGACTATGAGTAACTAGACAGGTGTCTAATTAGAGGCAAGCTCTGCTTACTCGTTCGGAGCACCTGAGTGCACCCATGGTTTTTATTGGGTTCGCGTACTCTCTTTCAGTTTTTTGGCTTTTGTGTTGCGTTTGTCTATATCCGGATTTGGCTTTTGGCTCTTGTTGTTCGGCCGGTTTTCTTTGCTATTTTTCTTATATGATCGTTAATAATTACATATACGCAAGCAATTTATTAGCAATGATTACATTAAAAATTAATAATCATTTACACCATTCTAATTGATTGATTGATTAATGGTGTTTAACGCCCTTTACACCATTCTAAAGATTGATAGTAATGTGTAGGAGCCTATAATGTTATAATTGGAATTTTATAAACATAAATATGTAAGCTCGTAAATATTTGCATTAACATGTCCAGCTTAATGTAAGTATGAATCTAGCAAATGTTTTATATTACTTTATTCTTTAGGAGGAACACAACTGCTTCCATTTCTATTGTAAACAAATATATCAACAATAAATTGACAGATCAAAAAATCATTTAAGAATCAAAGAATTGATTATCTTATTTATATACTTATTCACAACATAAGATCCATCAACAGTTCAGCAAGGGATACAAACAATAGTTTAAAGTATGGAAGAATAACGTTTTATGTTTGAAAAATCCTATTAATACAACTATGGTCAAAATCCAGTTTGTCCTGCTGGTACGTGCAGAATGGAGGAACCAAAACTTTTACCACTTTCTTTCTGTCTGTATAGGAAAAATTTCCTATAATAAAAGTATAAGAAATGATTTTAACATTTTTGCTTAGTTCATTTGCGAACTACATAGGGTGTACAAAATTTTTTTCATCGGAAACACCAAAAAAATGCTTCTCTTAAAATAAAAAGTTTGAAAAAGCATTAAATTCAAATCAGCAACAAACCTTTCTAATCGGCTTTAGAAAGCAATTATATCAGAAAAAAATACTCAGTTAAATTATTCTTAACTCCTCGTTGGTCCCTACAGTAGTAAACTGTAGGAGCTATAAAATTAAAAATGAGTAAACAGCGTCCAGTTAATTTTCATTTTAAAATTTACATATAGCGGATTTGGCCGAGGGGTCTAGACCGCAGGACATAGTGCAGGCGATTTGGTACCACAGTGTCACAACGGTATGAGTTCGAATCCAGCTGAGGGTAAACTAAAATTTGACAGTGTTAAAAATCTAATTCTAACAGTGTTGGGCTTAATTTGTAGACGTATATATATATGTGTATATATCTATAATATATACAAAAATGCTGAATTAGATTACTGTCAAATTAATACGTATTGGTTACGAAAATTCCATCGTCACACGCCAGTACACATGCTCTATGTCTATGTCTACGATTCATCCCGGTTAATGAAGCTATATTTAATTATTTAGCGGATTTGGTCGAGGGGTCTAGACTGCTGGACATAGTGCAGGCGAATTGGTGCCACAGTGTCACAATGGTGTGAGATCGAATCCCGCCGAGGGTAAGCAAAAATTTGACAGTGTTAAAAATCTAATTCTAACAGTGTTGGGCTTAATTTGTAGACATATATATATATATATATATATATATATATATATATATATATATATATATATAGATAGATAGAAAGATAGATATATATATATATAATCATACTTGTGTTGTAGTACAACGTGTGGAGGAAAAGAGAAGGGAAGAAATGTGCGCAAAAAACAATGTGATTGTATAAAGTTGCCCTCTAATTGGAATGTTTGTTTTACTTCTCTTTCCAACAATTTTCACTTACATATGTATTTGCGTCTAGTTTTCACTGGGGGCTATAGTAACCGGTCGAAACGCGGCCATATACAGAAAAATCTTGCCAATTAAGGCTGTAGACGAACACATCTTGCCTGAAGTCAGAGTCGAACGCACAACCTTGGTGTTGACACGCTGCTAACCATCATTAGATTGCAAACTAACTTCTAGAAATTGACTCAGGAAAACTACAAACTAGACTATAGGACAAACTAGATGACTTCAACTTTCCAATTGCAAATTTCACGTTCATCGACAGCAACATTCCAGCAGCTCCAGCGTATGGTGTGTACATTTCACAACTTATACGTTATTCTAGATCCTGCGATCTGTATTCCGATTTTCTAGACCGATCACTGCTGTTGACTTGCACCTAGGCTGATGTTATCTCTCCAGAAGTTCTATGGTCGCCATCATGACTTAATTGATCGTTATGGGAAATCAGTGTCTCAAATACGATCTGACATTTTCTTATATGTAGTTATTCCTATTTCTGGATTTGACTTTTCCCTAGACATGACAATAAGTAACTCGACGGGTGTCTAAATAGAGGCAGGCACTGCTTACTCGTCCGGATCACCCGAGTGCACCCATGGTTTTATTGGGTTCGGGTTACTCTCTTTCTGTTTTTGTGTTTTTGGTTTTTGCGTTGTGTTTGTCTATATCCGGATTTGTAACCGTCCCTTGAGTTTTTTACTCTTGTTGTTCGGTCGGTTATCTTTGCTATTTTTCTTAACCTTTCGGCCACCAAGACGCTAAACATTTTATTTTAATTATTATACTGATTTGAACTAATGGACACCCCACGTTTATTATATTTTATTAGTGAAACTTTATTTGAACATTTAAACAATGATAACTAAAGTATGTCATACAAATGATAATATCCGAGTTGTTGAGGAAATGTGCATATTATCTCTATTAAGTCTTCACATACAGCTTATGTATAGTTATAAAAAACTACATGTACCATGAGTTATATCCGGAAGGCAAGTTTTATGAGGACTTATACAAGAACACTTCATATAGTCATGTATTTCAGATCAGTTATAGATTCCTCCTGAAAGCCATGTTGTTATCCGATCGGCTTAAAATGCGACATATTTGCAAAGAACCAATGCGCTCTCATACGGAATTTGGTTTCGTAGTTTTATAATTTTTATTTCATCTTTTAAAAACAATGATTTTTATGGAATCCGTTGTAATGGTACCCCGACCTTCAGTAATGCGAGTAAAACAAAGTAATAATGTATATATACTGAAATATGGAAACATTAGCCCAGTAAACATAGGAGAAGCTTAAATTAACACCCAAATGTTACTTCAGTACGTTTGAAAATAAAGACTATCCTGATTTTTAGTGTTCTTTTAGTCTCAAAAAGCGTTTGCCTTGGGATTTGCTGATTTGTCATCAAACATCAAATCTTGCGTCACGCAAACAATTAACAATGGTGTCTGTCATAAAAAAGACAGTAGATGACTAAAATAAAAACAACCCTTTAAAAACACTGAAAAAGAGTAACGTAATAGAGTAAGCGTGTTAAAGGCTACATTTTTTATCCGTTCCTTACTCTCTGATTTTGTTTTAGTTCTTTAGTCCATCCCATGTACACTATTGATTTATTGTTTGTTAACGTGTTTTCATTTTGAATATAATTGAAATAACAGTGCAAAGAGTTTATGACAAAAAGTCATTTCCTATAAGTCACTATATAACAATGTGTGTTGTAATATTTTTAAATGCTCAGACAGGAAGAAGGAAACTATTATAGATCTGTCAGATTAAATTAAATAAGCATTTCATTTTTCAAGTCGAAACAATTCACTTTTCTAAAATGGATGTTCAGCATCTGTCACAAATATGTCTGCTTTTGTGGGTTCAAAAATCAACTGGTAAGTGTATTACGTCCTTAATTGATAAACTTGATTTTGTTAAAAAAAAATTGAGATAAATTTGGCCTGTTATATGTTGCGTGTTCTAAAAACTCATCAATCTATTATGTTTTGACAAATTATTAATAATTATTTCAGACATTAATATTTTCACTACAATAATTCTAATTGTGTTCAAACGTTAGTGTTCCTGCAACAGCTTAAACCTGAGTGGCGTAAAACTGGATTTAAAAAAAATAATCTTATTACATAGGTATGCGGCAAATCATCTGGTCTTATCCATTTCAAAGCATTATGTGCCCTTACTGATATATTATGAAAATTTTGTTCATATAAAAGTATACACAATCAAGAGTTGTTTAATCACAAATTTTAAAACGCGAATATATACTCGGTAATTGTGTTGGAATATTTTAGCACAGGCAAGTGAAAGCTCGTCCGTGGGTGGTGAATGGTTAGGGCAATATATATAAAAGTTTTAAGTTCTGTTGGAGTGAGAAAATTCAAGATCAATATTTTTATGACGTGTTGACGTTAATTAGGTCGGACTCCTATTTAGACATATTTCTAGAAACAGACTCGGAAAAACTACAAACTAGACTCTACAACAAACGTGGTGACTTCAACTTTCATATTGTCAGCTTCCCGTTCATCGATAGCAACATTCCAGCAGCTCCATCGTATGTACATTTCACAAATTATACATTATTCTAGATCCTGCGATTGGTTTTCCGTTTTTTTAAACCGCTCACTACTTTGTTGCTACTAAACTTCTCAAATAAGGATTTGTTGTACCTAGGTTTATGTTATCTCTCTGGAAGTTATATGGTCGTCACCATGACTTAATTGATCGTTATCATACTTCTGTTGTTGCACGGAAAAAAGACCACCAAAAAACACAAACAAAAACAAAAAACACCTTATCATACGCATTATAACCCTCATAAAACACAACTTTATATATTTATATATGTACTTTGCATTGACAGTTCTACTAGTGCGTTCATATGAATGATTTAGTTAAACTCCTGACTGTATATTAACAAGAATACGTATCAATATATAGATAAACAAATGTTTTAGCATGCACATATCTTTCTATAACTTTCCAAAAATTACTGATAACTAAAATTAGCAAGTTTACTATTTTCGAGACATTTGAAGAATTTGTCATTGTCAGATTTATTATATTTCATTTTCATCATTACATCAAGCTAAATGTGAATTTACGACTTATGATTTATGAACTAGACGAGCAAAAACTTTGTGTCAATAAAAGTGGTTGTTTCTTTCCTTTTATTGAAATTTGGAATAGATGTCATTTGTTAGCTTCTTCCCTAGTTTTTTTTATTAAATATGCAAGTAATGTCATAGGCATGAAATTTAAGTCAACAATTTCCCTCTGAATAGATGATATTACAAGTTTTAATTGTTTTGTTTTAATTCTAATTGTACTTGCGGACCTGAGTAACACCTGTTATAAATAAGTGAGACAAAATAAATCTGATTTTAACTGTAGAAGGAATAACAATATGAAACAAAATTTCTAGAGAAGGATATTACTTTGTCATGTATATAATACTTCATAACACTATTACAAACTTGTGACAAAATATACAGGCTTCATGACATTTAAAAACTCCAAAAGTTAAAAATATCAAAACATATACACATATTAAAAGGATTCAAACTAGGTTTGAACATAAACATCATTACATCATATAAACAAGCCTTGAGTAGACGCAAAGGTAATTAATTTTAAGAACCGTTAATAAAATGCATATAACTGTTTTATAAGATACTGCTTTTGATTATAATTGTTTTTTAGCTAATATTTCTTCCAAAACTTGTTTGCAGATTCAGTTGTTTATGTAAGCGTTGGAGATACGGTTGAAATAGCATGCCCATTTCGATCCACTACCGTTGCTTGGTTTCGAGGGAGCAATTTCACCCCTATATCTGAAGGAAAAACTTTGAATGAAATGAATGGTGATCATCGCTACAGTATCACTGAGAATTATAGCACTGGAGAATATAATTTAAAAATTACCCGTCTGCAATTAACAGATGTAGGACATTACATTTGTATCGTAGTTATCGGAAAGAGACCACAACAATATAGTCAAGAAATCGTTTTAAAATGTAATAATAATTTACAAAAAATATCTAACATTTAGTGTCGAATATCGATATTCTCTGTATCTAGATTAGAATATGGTTTTTGTTACACTTTGCATATTGGCAACATACACTGATTACATTGATTATAGTATACAATGTTAAATAAAGTCAACTAGTGCTAACTGTAGTAACATTAATTCAGTAAAATTGTTTATACAGATTTTGGAAAAATATTTAGCTCACAAATACGAATAAGAAAGCCTTTAGTTTGTATATATCACACATCAACCATTTAAAATGCAACGAGACATTAAATAGATAAAAAGAAACATAAATTATAAGATACAATGTTAAATAAAGTAAACTAGTGCTTATTGTAGTAACATTTAATCCCTTTTGTTTCAGTCCCGCCTACTGACATGGATATAGTCGATATTGTAAATAATAAATCCATAATAAATGTAGCTGTACATGGAACCGAGGGCGATAATATACATTTGATCTGTGTGGTAAAAAGTGGGATTCCAAAGGAAAATCTGACTTGGATTCATAACGAAATTATTCTCAAACAAGGTGATTCCGGATCCTTGGAGATAAATATAACATTAATACATACATTGAATCTCGGAATGTATAGCTGTAAAGCAATAAGTATTGCGCTACAAAAACCTTTGCTAGGAACAGTTAGTTTTCATGTGTATTGTAAGCATATTATTAAATTTTGTTTGAATTACAAATTATTTCCTTACATTCTCAAAACCAACAAATTAGAATTAACAATTCAATGTCCTACTATTTATTATATAAGTAAAATCATACACTCAAAGTATAAAATAACAGCTAACTTAAAAAATTCGAAAAGAAACTAGTCATCCATTAAAATAATATGCTGGAATTAAACGCATCTGAAGTAGAAAGTTTGCAGCGCGCCAAGCTGTTAGACCTAAGTAAATTTCCAGAGTTAGGGACAATAACACTGAACGGTTACAAAAATGATAGCTAAAATTGTTTGATTTAATGCTAAGCATATATATTTAAGTATGTTGATTAAGCAGAAGACACTTGGTTGTCTGAATGCTAAAAATTATGTTGCGATATAATCAGAAAGTACTTATCTCTTATGAAAACGTGACTCAGTTGCTGCTCTCGTCATTCGCATGATAATAATTCCACTACGTGGCAAGAAAATTGCTTATTAAACAACTGAGGAGATATTATTAACATGAATTTACTCAGTAGATTCTTATACTTATATTTACTTAATATATTTAAATTAATTTATTAAACGCTTTGCTTAATTATTTCTTTTATTGGTTAAAGATAAACCAAAGATATCCATTAACGCCAACAAAACAATGAAAATTGTAGAAGGTGACACAATGACAATTCGTTGCAATGTTGACAGCAATCCACAGGCAACCCTAGTTAAATGGTTAAAATCTGTTAATTCGTCACTAACGGTGATGAGCAGTGGACATTTCATCTTAGATATTAGTGTTGTTACTCGCAGAGATTCGGGGATATATATATGTACTGCAACCAACAATATTGGATCTGGCGAAGCGGACACAAATGTCATTATTTTTTGTAAGTATATAGTTTGCTGAAATACACATTGTAATTTCTTTTTCTAGTCAAAATACTGATTAGACAATTCTACATAAGTGAAGAGATCAAAGGTTATATTACATAACAGCCGGAAGTACAAGTTTTGAGTAAATCTTTCGCTATGACTGGTATACGTCCTAAAAAATTTTGGGGATATTCAAACATGTTTTTGTTTTGGCTGTATAAATGTTACTTCTTATGGGTTTACTAAAACGCTTTAAGAATTAATTTGTTTTAGACTTTTCTTTTTATTAATGGCCATATATGTTTAGGCTGAGCATTGTCGGATTAACACAGAAAGAGGGAAATTTCGTGCAGCTCTATTTACTCCAAAGTACAAAGTTCTTTCATTTAAAGTTTTGGAAAATGTTCCTACCGTTAACAATGAAAAAAACAATACGTGTTTTTCCTATTTCAAATATATCATAAACTATTCGGATAAGAAATAGATAAATATAGTTTATCATATCGGTTGTATTTCTTGGCAGAAATATAATCTATTGAATGTGTTCGTTAATAAATATATTCCCACTAAACGTTATTCGAAACATTCAGAATTCAATTTCTTTAGGAAATGTAAACTATTTGAAAAAATACATCACTGACTTGTTATCAATTGTCCACGAGTATTTCAAAAATGTAGAATATATGTAACACCATGGGATCATTTGTTCTGAAAGGTGACACAATTTTTGAATAGCAATAAATAACTATACTGTATTTTAGAGGTATAAGTGATGTTTTCTACTTCTATGGTCTGTAAAACCACACATATGAATGATTATGTACAAATAATTTTATTAAACTTAACTAGATCACTATGGCGTAAACCAACCAACGATATCGCGCATACGTCTTAGTTTGCTCAAAGTTTTCTTTTACTAATACTACACCATAGAGTTTTGGGGTTACACAATAACAAATGTGATTAAAAATATTTATATAAAAGAATGAACATCTCTAATTTATGTTGACCTTGTTATATTGTATTTTTCCATATTAACCTACAAACATTTAAATTTTAAATTGATATTTTTTGCTCTATTACTACTTCTTATTGCACTATGTGAAATAAAATAATGAACTACACAATCGTGAACAAATACATATAACTACCGCGAGGAAAGAGTGTGAATAAATGTTAAAACGCAAATTGCAAAAATGAGATATGAAATTCGGAATTTTCACTATAAATCTAAACATTTGAACGTTACCAAAGCATAACTATTTGCAATTTTCATCTCCTTAAAATTTCTCCTTGTACACTTTTTAAATTTTCTATTTTTAAATATTTCATAAAAAGTTCGGTTTGATACTACAATGTGCTAATCCTACATGATTGTATTGGTTTAAATCTCACTGTATTGTTCTTACATTTTAAAATTTAGTATTGTTGCTATTTATTCTTTAACTCAGTGACATATTTTATTGTGTAAAAGACCTTTAATCACACAAAACGACCGTGCTTTGTTAATTAAAAATATTGCAAAAGTGTAAAATTTCATAGAGACATTTTCTTTGATGGTTCAAATTTCCATTGATTCGCTAGTTGTATCATATATTTTTTGGATGTCTGATGATACAAATTTCTACTGTAAATACATGTAAATCAGTTAGAATGTAAACTGTATATTGATAACACGTTGTAAGCCGAGAAATGCGGATCGTGTGACATATCCTATCACTTTTTGTTACATTATAACAATACCCTTTACACCGCACATTCATGCCTTCGTAATTGTATTGTGCATAAACACATATCGATTTGTTTTACGAGACTCAAGAGACCTGTAAAATTCATTAGTTTGTAAGTTTTATTTTTATTTAACCCAAAAAGCCTGTGTGATGAAACTGGAGGCATATGCCTTCACAATTTCTTTATGCCTATTGAAGTAGTTCATGTATTATTGTTGGCTCTCAAGTTTGCCTGTTACTTGGACTTGTAAATTGTCTTTTTTTTACAGTTTCCACGGAGTTCAGTATTTTGTAATTACCTTCGCTTTTTTAAATCTTTTGTTTCGCAACAGCAGTAATTTTTTGCACTTCATAAAGTTGTACACTAGGCCAAATCTAATCATAGTTTAAAAATCAATGTTTTGCAGATTATCTAAAAAACGTCTTTCGTTTTTTTTCAGATGCACCAGATATTGTTATATACTATGAAAACTATACGACGAGCTCAATTACGCAAACGCTAAAGTGTGATCCACGAGGAGTTCCAGCTGCATATACATATTATCATTGGGAACACAAGTCATATTATGGTGACCATATACGCTATTTGGTAGGATCAAACGATAGCATTCTCCACTTAACTGGAGGCAATAAGTATCAAGAAAATGGGTTCTACACTTGTACTGCTACAAATTGTGTAGCTGATATTAAGGGTTGCTCAAACAAAACGGCAACTGTATATTTAAGCGTAACGGGTGAGACTTACTTTTTTAAAATTATATGTATATTTTCATTATAGGATTAAACGCTTATTTTCGGTAATTCAACGATGTATGAACGAGGTCGACTCACTCACAACAAATAAACGTTTATGATAAGTTTGTGAGTGAGTCGACCTCGTTCATACATCGATGAATTACCGAAAATAAGCGTTTAATCCTTAAAATTCTTCCAAAATTGTTTTTATATATTTGCAGTCTTTTCCCAAAATAAAATTTCATTATGTCTGTCTGACGCGTAGGAATATACACAACAAAGTGAAGACGAAAACGTGGTCGGTTTGAAGGAAATAACTGGCATTGACAGCAGATACATTTTACGATTTGCCGAGAAGATTATTAATAAAAACAAAACAAAAAACAATATTTCGTATACTAATGTTCCTCATTGTACCCGCGGTTTATATTAACGTCATATGTGACGTCATATCTGTTCAAACGCAACGTAAACCTAGCTAGACGTTCTTTCTCTTAAATACGAACAGGAAAAACAATAGTTGTCGATTGTTCAATGGAATAATCAGTGAAAATTGATTGAGCTGTGCTGAGACATGGAGTCGGTGACAAATCCGTGCATCTTGCTCATTTCGTTGATTTGTTGTGAACGAGAAAAAAGAAAGTAGTTTTGCCGTTACGGCTATTGTGTGTATTTGAAATGATTCATCATTGAAATAACAAGAAACACAATTTTAAAGTATCGTTTATATATGCCTTCACACTCGCATTTCGTCCACATTCGAATTCGGTTATTTCCCGTCATTCAGCAATGTGTACAATGAATCCAAAACTAAGTGTACTGTTAAAATATTTTCTTGTATGTATTTCTCTATAAAACAAACGATTTCATAATAATAATATACAGCTGTTTCAATTAAATAGCTTTCCGTTTAAGCAATACATCGCTCAAGATATTTGAATCGACAAAATTCTAGTGTACTGGCTTAATTTATTGTCTGAAGCGTACACTACACATGGCCGCTATATTTGTTTACTTTTAGCAAGAAAAAAGTAGTTCCCCAAAAGTCGTTCATCAAATAATGAACGAATCTGGGAAGTACTGGCCTTTTACCAATCAAAAATGACAATAAACGTAAACGAATGTAAGATAAGAATTATACAGAAATAGTATTTCACTGCTCGGATCTTTTTCACTGCAATCAAATTTACAATCATTATTGTACTCAAATATAAACAAATATATACAAAAACAGCAAAGCGTAATAAGCACAAAACACAAGCCTAGGCAAAGGTTTGGAATATTCACTTCAAATCAAGCATCGTCTACCGACTTTAGCTCATATTAATATATAGACATGTACATTAATTAAGGCAACGCATTTAGTATGTTGAACAACACAGCGTTTGAATATAAACCACACATAAGGGCACATCATGTACTCGATTCTACTGTAAACTCAAGCTAAGATCTAACAATTTGATTACTAAATAAATATGCCTTAAAATAAAAATTGATCTTCCTCTACAGTTTGCAAGGTGGTTTATTACGGATGTTTTATTAAAATTTAACATGAATTTCAAACATCGGGAAAACTACTAGTTGATAAATGAAAAGTAATCATCTCAATTTTTAAGAGATAAAACAGGATTGTAAACTCTTAATTGCTCTCGTCTTTCGTTCATTTATGCATAGATTTATTATACTATATCAATTATGTAGTTTATACACATTTTGGGCAGTAATATTGTCGTTTTAATATTATTTTACCACACCAAAGTTCAAATTAATCCTGTGGCGTCGTTGGTCGAGTGGTTGAAGTAGTCTACTTTTGATCACGTCCCTTTCAACACTGAATTTTCGACTGTAGTCGACTATAATCTTAATTGACCAAGATTACCAGTTTCCTACAAAAGGTCTGGAGTGTTCTCTCGTTTCCTCCCCGATAAAAACTAGCCGCTACGATTTAGCGGAACAAACTGTGAAATTGGCGTTTAACACCATTCAACAAATAAACTATTAATTGAATCCGATTTGAAAAACAAAGTTATTAAGTATGGTTACTAAATTGGATTTAAATTGTTTTTCTGATCCTAGAGAACATATGCACTTGATATTTATATCAAATACACAACTGCGCGATTAGAAGCATGTAAAAAAATTAATTTACAAATTGAAAGTAAAAACAAATTTTACTGTAAGCACGACAAAATGCTTTATTATCAACATTTGACTTTTTAAATTAAAAAAAAGTTCCCATCAGCAGAAAGTCGAATGTGTCTACTTTTACACTGAAGCACACCGAGATGTAACAGCAATTTTAACGCTAAACTGTAAACTTACATGAATCCTGTAGTAAAATTTTAAAAAGGCGGAAAATGCAATGTTAAATTTACGGTCCATAGTAGATTAATTTGTTGTTTTTCTTTTGTTTGAAGGTAAACCAGTTTTTGTTGCTCAACAGGATTATGTTTTTTATGGAATACTACAGGAGCCGGTCGAATTAGCTGTCAACATCTTCAGCAATCCAAAATATACAAATATTGTAGTACGCAAAGAAAATGGTGGCACATTAGTGAGTGATGAGATGGACGTTAGATATACAGAAGAAATTATCTCAATGAAAGATAATTTCTTTAATTTGTACGTTAGAGTTAAAGGTTACAAAATAACTGTTAGGATTTCGAAACTTCGACAAGAATATTTGCAAAATTATACGTTCATTACTGAAAATGAGTTTGGATCGAACTATATGGGTGTGTCTTTATTTCTAGCAGGCAAGTACCAAGCTAAAACCATATTTCATTGAATGGGATGAGACTTGGGTATAAATGTAATTCTGTGAGTAGCAAGTATTACGGGTTAAATCTAATAGATCCAGTTAATTACAAATAAGTTTTGAATATGTCATTTTATATTTAGAAAATTTAGTTTGTATTACAGATACTCCGAAAAGTCCACTGAATTTCTCTGTTTTCCTCGTTGGTCAACAACACACTGTAATTGTAAGTTGGGTTCGGAATTTCAATGGTGGATTTAAACAAACGTTCTTTGCTGAATATCGTCTGCACAGTTTATCCGAGTGGAAAATAGTTCGGTGTTTAAACTTTTCAGATGAGGATCCGTTATCTTGGAAAATAGATAATCTAATTGCAGACCAAATATATTATTTTCGAATGTATTCAGAGAATAAACTTGGTCAAAGCAATAGGACAATGGAAATAGCTGTTTTAATTCATAGTAAGTACCAAAAGTTAAGTGTGATATTTTAAAACTTAAATAAAATATTTAGAGTGCAACATACATCTTTGGTAGAAAAACTAATGGCTAAAATGACCAAAGAGCAGGTTGATAACGAAAGCCAAACAGCTCTAAGTTCCATTAAGTGAAATAATTCTTTCTGTTTTCTGACTTTAAAGACATAAGGTATATGCATAATGAATTAAATACATATAAACTTCGAAACTGCAGATTTAAGCTTTTGTAGGTAATGCTAATCTTTTTAGTGAAAACCCTTGAGGTTTATAAGTTATATATTTACATCTTCAAGTTATCACACGTAGTAAATCGTTCGCTTTATTTTAATATCCATTTCAGTCCGGCAATATTTAGCAGGTAGTTTACCATAACAGACACATTGTAGTAAAATGACAAATCTGCAAAATTTCAATATGTTCATTTTTCGTTGGCTTTGTGTCGAATAATGGTAAATGTATTCGTGGCATTTCCTCTAAATGTCCATAAAAAACCAATGTCATTGTAACTGGATTTCATAAAAAAGATCTCTTGGATAAATAGTTTTTTCTTATATTTTGGACCCAGCGTGCAGTTAATCGTTTATCCTTCCAAAATAAGCAAAAGCATACTATTAAAGCATTTTTATTTCAGATGAAAGTTGCACGTTAGATTTAACCTTAAAAGTAGTAATCCCGGTCGTTGCTACAGTAGTTTGTGCAGTTATGTTAGCTTTGATTCGGGTCTATACGGTAAACAAGAAGAGTTCAGTTGAAACTAGACTAGAAAACATCACAGACGGTCATTACGATGAAGTTGAAGAACCTCGTGAAATGAATGAAGTGATTGAAAGGCACAATTGGACTGTTTCCGATGCAGACAGCTCCAACAGTGACACAACTGTTTCTTCAAACAAGGATGAGAACGTTTTTGAGGGTACCGACAGTAATAGCGATAAAACTACCAACAATGACACTTATCCGAAAGAAACGCAACTAAACACATATGAACAGTTAACAGAAAACTGCCTGCAACAGTCTGAAAGAGATACGGCGTACAAAGAAATACAACAAACATCAGAACCAAATATTGAAGCTGTTATTCGTAGTGATGAAAGTAATACATGTCATACTAGTGTTTCAACGTGACTGCACCCTTTGAAATAGGACTGTTTAATTGAAATGCTCAAAAGTACTGACTGTAAATAATCTAAACACATGTCATGTATTTATAACATGTTCTTATACCAGTTCAAATGTTTGAATTAAAAACGTGCTGTAGATTTGGACAAAAAGGCAATAAACTAAAGTATGTTATCTAATCATTATGAAGACTATCCAGTAAGCATTTCAATGGAACTATGATTTTCAAGTGAGATTTGAGACGACACAAAAACATAAAATAGTTTCAATGTAAATTAGAATCAGTGGTAGTTTGTCTTGTATTTTATTCTATTAACTGTCAGGCAAAATTTCAGTGGTAATTTAAGACCAACAAATATTATTGTAAAGTTGTATTTTTGAAAAAAATTGTACAGGATTAAACAATGATTTGATGAAAATTGTTTAACAACAAAAAAATTCACTAAAATTATGGAAATAAGTTTATAAATCAATGTGTATCAAGTATGAACGGTGAGAAATTGTATATGATAGGTCTATGTGTATGATAGATATGTTAAGAATATTTGGCCTGTCAATTGGTATAATAGATAAGTAAGGATACTTTGACTTTTGGTCAGCCTAAAATTATAGTTATAAACTAATAATTTTTACAAACAAGTAAAACTGATAACACTGTTTAATTTAATAAAACTATATATATGGCATGTACATGTTTTGTGTTTCCCATAGGTATGTATGTCAATGTCAACTCAGGCGGCATCTTGCATGTATGATGATTTGGTCGCATTATAAAGAATCTGTTTGTTTGTTTCCTGCACATTCCTAGATGCTATGATGGTGTCCATATTGTAATGGCTGAACAATAATTCAGCTTCAATTTTCTGTGTTATTACTTTTGGACATCAAATTTATAAGTTTTGTAATGTTTTTCTTTTTTCGTGAACTACCTGCAAAATTAAAAATAAATTAAAAAAAATAAAAAAATCTGATTAATAACTGTTTGATATTCTCCACAAAAATAAAATCTTTTTGATGTTATTACCTCTGTAAATGTGTTTTTGCTGCAATCAATATTTCTATATTACATGTGTTTTACTAGTAAGTAGGTGCAATCCTGTGCACATTAAAAACTTCAACAACACTGAGAATTAACATCTGTTGAAGGATAACGTTATTACTAATAACATCATTCAAATACCATTTTAATACACACAAGGCATTATGACAATTTGCTTCATTAGGATAAATAATGAAATATAACCCTGCTTGGCTTACTGTTTCTAGCAATGCCGAATCAATGATAATGTATAATAGTTCTGGTTAGAACTTTGATTGACCTCACAGATATGATGTTTTTGCATTAATTTAAACAAAATAGAAAACAAAATTTCACCCTTATTGAAGAGAACTGCCAGTTTTACCATTAGAACATTACTACACTTTTTAAATTGAATATCATGATATAGTGAACAAACTGTTGTGAGTAGCACAAAAAACTAATTTAAACAAATACAAAAAACAACAGTTATTTTAGTAAATAAAAGAAATGGTTAAGACAAGATGAAGGCAGAAAACTCCATGGGAATTAACTTTTGCTGGTATCATTGTAAATAATTGTCTGTGAATTAAAACCAAGAAACACTTTTGTTTTATATACAGAAAATAAATAATACGTAAAAACAAGGAACTTCGTTTGCAACCTAATCACTTTCAATACCAAACAACAAACATTAAAGTTATAAAGGATAAATAATTAAATTGATGGAATCAAATCCTAGAAGACATAAATATATATGATATATAACAAAATAAATGTATTTAGAGATAACAGTCTTTGTTCATTGAGCACTTATTAAATTTGCCACATCATGTGACACTTATAACACATTGTTTCTTTTTACATCTATAAATCAATATTTTGTAATGAATTATAGTTAAATAAAGTCATTACCTTGTGCAGATGAATTTTTGTTCATCAGTTTGTCTTTTGTATCCTGATGGACAGAAGGGCTTTTCAAGATCAGTTTTAGGGCATCTAGTTCTTGTTTCAACTTTTGGTATTCCTTTAAAAATAACAATTTCTTTTAACCTCAGTTCAAGGCAATAATAGAATTACTTACATAATAGTTGCTTATTTAGAGGCTTATATATGATCATGCCTGAGCCACAGGTAATACCACTCGTCCAAGTGCTGTCAATTTATCCCGACAATGTCCTCTATATATTGAGTTTATTGAATTGAAGAATTATTGCAACCTAAGTTTCAATTCTACTAACTGTTAAAATCTTTAACAATGGTATAAATAAAAAAATCAGTAACAAAATTTTGAAGTTTCATTTTGTAGCATAAAAATTATGAGAGGAGAATACCATCTGGTGATATGATGGTAATTACAATGCTCATTTGCCACATTATTGTACATTAATTAATACCACCTGACAAAATTGTGTCCAATAAAAACAAATAGATTTATCATTGATAAAAGAATTTTTGAATGGAAGTCGAAGTTAATTACGTTTTTATTACATCAAATACACTAAACCCGAGGTCAAAGATAGGTTGATTATCAACGGTTATTTTCCCACTGAGACCTTTCATTTTGGTTGCGTTCATTATAGTTATGTTGGTAATCATTGTCAATAATACTCTCACGAGTATATACAGGTTGGTGACTTGAGGACTATATATATCTATATTATTGTATTGTTGCAATTTGAAATATCCAATACACCCCTTACTGCACAATTTCTTAGGTTTATGTATATACTAGTATATATTTTTTTCAATTATTTTATGTAGTTATGTTAAATTTGCAAGATGGGCTGTTTTTTATCCCACCTTTGCATTTTATTGTTGTTTATTCAAATTTTATTTCCTATCATTATGTATTATTATATAACTCTTATGTTCCTGAAATGAATAAATGAAATTTTTTTTTAATTATTGTGTCTGTATTATTATGCAAACAGAGACTGGACACCTTACATTTCACGTTCATGTCTTCTGTTCTTTGATGGTTAGAACTGGCTGACAAAAAGAATGTTCACTGATATGATTTATTTTATCTTAAATTAGGCTGTTAAATTTATGTCAAATATAACAAGTTAATTGGAAGTTTATGAGGCATAATTAAAAAAACAAAACTCAAGTACAAAACTTTTAAACTGGCTTTTACAACACTGACAAACACAAAAAGCAACACAACTCAAAACATGTAATAAATGACATGAACCCCTATAATAAAAGAGGAGATATAAAAGGTGTTCTGGAACGGTAACATATATGTTTCACTAGTGACACCTGTTGAGCTACTTGTAGTAAACATTACTGCAAGATTAGGAATGAAAGGTCAGTAGGGTAACCGACAATCTCAATCACCATCTTTGTAATAGATATCCCATAACGATTTACTACTTCATGGTGGGAACCATACAATTTTCATAGGGACTTCTTGAATTTGACTTTAAGAATAAAAATGGTAAATCCTGCAGTCTTCTTTTTTAACATTTCTAACAGTTAACTTTTGTATAAAGAACCACCTTTATTAATATATCTTTTCTAGTCAAATGATCTAAAACTGTCTATTACTATTTAAAAATTTAATTCTAACGTGATCTTTTAATTATACCAGTTATAAAATAATCAATAAAAATATACAATAGAATCTTAATAGTAATAAGAGTGCACTTGCAGTTTACTCCCTTGAATAACATGTAATTAAAGATATTATTATAAATAGAACTGTCATAATAAAAATCCAACTGTATGGAAGGATTGTTTTTTTACAGGACCTGCATAAGTTTTCTTCTCAAATATTTTACATGTATTTGTTTTACAAATAAATCTTCTGTATGCACAATTTTTTACATGCAGTGACAATTTTACATGATGTCAAATGATGTTTATTTCACCTGTGTACATTTAAATAATGTATCGAATTCTCCATTTTCTTCTTTTTCTCTTTTTTCTTCTGTATGGACAGCTTCTTTAGAAATTTTATCTTTTTCTGAATTTGATAGATGATATCCAGCTTTCACAAATATATCATGAAGTCCTTTATTATACCCCTAAAACAATCAATGTTATAATAATATATACCTTGAGGAAGATATAAAAATCCAGTAATTTGAAATTAAACAGTAAATTAACTCTAGGCTCCCAGAAGTATTTAATGTCTCCATATATTGTTAATCAAATAAGTATTAAAAAAAGAAAATTTGATGTCAATTCAAGTTAAATATTTGAAATGGTTTTGAGGAGAAGCTATTTGCATTTATTTTCATTGTATATGTAAAACTGCTTATTGCATATGTTAAACTACATTCCATTAATGTGGTCATCTTGAATTTAGCACCAAAACCTCAAAATGTATGGAGAATTATATTTGACCCATCTTATTATCGATATATATATATATATATATATATATATAGATTAAAATAGAAAATTTGAATATTTTATATATACAGACAGGTTATATGTTTGTTTAAATATACACATGGCCATCAAACCTTTTCTGTTATTTCTCCATTCAGCTGTCTTCCTTCCAATATTTCCCACTCTTCCCTCAATTCTTTAGACAATGTGGGAAAAACAAGCATGGCATGAGGATGACAAACATAGGGAGAATTAAAGTTCATATGATATTGACAAGTGTTGGGTTCTGAGACATTAACAATCTCATTTTTATTGCCACATCTGAAGAAAACCTGCAACATAGAGAAAAGCAATAATTACATATTTTGTATCTGAACAAATATCTAATGGTGTTATCATCAAAGAAAACTAGAAAAAGTGAGCATTGCTCCCTAATTATTGATACCCCAACCCAAATATTTCTCCAATCAAAATGTAAAATCTCAGGTGCACAATGGCACTATGTGACAAAGATTCTGTGAACGTTTTATCAAATTCCATTCAGTTGTGTAAGTTGAGCTGCAGATAAGAGATGGGTACCCCCTTTTTAGAAGAATAGCAAAGTACATGTTTTGCTATGATAAACCCCAAATATTATTTCAATCAAAATGTTAAATATTAGGTTGGCACTATATGACAAAGATTCTTAAAATCATATTCCATTCAGTGGTGTAGTTGGAGGCAGAATAAGAGATTGTTAGCCCTATGTCAAAGGATGGCTGTCTATATTTTGCCATCAATTATAGCCTCTACTTTTCAATCAGAAAAAGACAGAACAAAACAACAAATCACTGTAAAATAAAATAAAAACAAATAACATAAAAACAAATACAAGGCATAACATACAGTAATGCCTACAAACAAATCATTTCTCAACAAGTGTGAATAGTATTGCTGAGACAATACTGTCTCCTATGGGCAAAAAAAATTAAAAGTCCAAGGGCCATAATTGTGTCAAAAATTATGGACTGGAATGATATTTGAACTTGATATGTACATGTAACTCATCATGGTGTACACATACCAAATATCAGCTCAATATCTGCAATCATTGGAAAAAAAGTTCAGAAAAAGGACTGACAGACAGATGGACCGACTGACTGAAGGACTGAGTGCAAACCTAGAGTCCCCTTCGGCAAAGCCAGTAGAAGACTAATAAATGTCAGAGAAATGTGATAGGAGCAGGAATCCAGAAATTTTCATCCAGAGCAAACATTCAAATTATGAACCCTGCTTTGAACGGCATAAAGATCATTTGAGTACACAGCAGTAGTTACAACCACTACCAGAACTCATGGTCATAAATTGTTTATTTTGCAATATTTTAATTTTGTTTAAACACTCAATACATGAGCAAAGTTGGTTATTTCGTACAACCTAACTTGGTTTTTCAGCATGTGACTGATTGAGACGTCATAATAAGATGTATTGATGACGTTGACTATACATGAATTCTTCCGCAAACAACAAGTGACGACACTAAAATTGTGAATTGCAAATTAATTGTAAATTGTATATTGTTCTTGTTACTTCATTTTTACTATAGAATTTAAAATATATGATTTGTTTTCAATTGTTGGTTAGATTATTGGATATAAACAACTTTGGATCGATTTATGCTGCAACATAAAACGCTTCGCGGTTTATTCAGCATAAATCGACCCAAAGTCGTTTATATCCAATAATCTAACCAGCAATTGAAAACAATCCTTAAATCATTTAAGTCAAGATTTTATCAGCTATATCAAGGCCTGTGCACATTTTACACCCAATAAAGTTTAAACTGATCCTTATGTGTGACATATCAATTTGATTGAAGCAATTTTATATTTTATTTTAATCCTGACTAATGTAATGATCTGAAGATCTAGTTTTTTATACTCTTTGTACAATGTGCAGCAATTTGCTTAACAAAAGTAAACAATTTATTTCAATTGTTCTTTTTAATTAAAATTTTCACGAAATGGATAATTGAGGTAAGTATGAAACAGTTTTGTTAGTTTGGAAATATTATATACATACAATGTATCTTAGGTAAAGCACTGAAGAATCCAAATATAAAAAAATACCTTTACTGATCTAAAAACCTGTCCACAGTTATCTCCCTCTCTCATCACCATAGCAACAAATGTATTGTTGTGTATATACCATTCTTGCCAGACACTGAACAAATAAAACAGTAAGAGTATCAGTGAAACAGACATTGTCTGAAGATCATACTGTTACCTAGACCTTAAATGAATTTTGTATACTACATGTCCTTCTAAAATGTTTGCTATTTAGGCAAATAATTGAAATCCAACAACCCCACCCCCCCCCCACCCCCCCACCCCCCAAAAAAAAAGACAAAATGAAGGTTGAAAATGAATGTTCTTCTCCTTCGATGCAAAGATCCTTAAGTTGCAAGTGACAAATCATCCTGATGCAATGATCACTTGTTAAACAGAATTGAAACAACAAAGTTAACGGCCAGACATGGATTGCTTAAATGCAGCCCTGTGACCTTTACCTTCAAGGAAGTGACCCCAAAGTTGCACAGGTCAATATGTTAATAAACAATAAGCTATTACAAGGAATTGAGTGTAATTTCATTTAGGGACTATTAAAAGATGTTTCCATATAATCTTAGCTGGGTTTGTAATTTACATGTAATAAAGTATATTATTTTAGTATATTAGTATGATAACCCGAATGCATACTGTTTTACTTGTTTTAAATACTATAAATTCAGAAATTTTTGTGATCTGTTTATTATTGCGAATAATGTGATAATTCTGTGATGGCCATGATTAAACCTAGCAATTCTACCTTCGTTTATCCATTGACAAATTTACTCAACCTAGCGTGAATACATAAAAAATCTGTAAAGCCCTACATTACCCATTTAATTTGAATACGATAATTAATTGTACAGAACAAAATTTATTTTTCTTTGATGTAAACAAATAACTGTTTAAGTACCCATGCTGAACCTTAATATACACACAAATTATCATGGGGCCTCGGTGGACGAGTGGTTAAGGTAGTTCGTCTACTATTGATCATGTGGTCTGTCAACACTGAGATTGCAGGTTACATTCTCACTGCAGGCAGGGTGTACTTGACTGAAATCTTAATTGACAAGGATTGCCAGTTTTCCTACCGCAGGTCGGGGGTTTTCTCTGGGTACTCCGGCTTCCTCCCCCAATAAAAACTGGAAGCCATGATATAGCTGAAAAATTGCTGAAAGTGGTGTTAAACACCATCAACAAACAAACAAACAAATCATCACATTATTAAAGACACATGACAAGTGTTTCTGATCTTCAAAAGAGGTAAATCATTTTAGAAAATGAAATGTGTATTCTGTTTGGTGTAGAGAGATTATTTACAGACAACAAACATTTTGAATTTTAGAATTTTTTCTCCCTCAGCTTAATGCAAAAATATGAACTCGCATTTTTTAAGGGTGTCCCCAAATCGTAATAACGAATACATGCAATAATTTCCGAATTTACAGTATATGCATGTTAATAGATAATGCTTGGAATAATGTATGATGGGAAAAAATGTCCACGTGAATATGATCTTGCTTTTTTAACTTAATGGAAAGAAATAATCAGATATATAGAAATAGCTAATTGTGATGTTTTTAATTATATACATGTCTTCCTCATGAAGCTAAAACAGCTGGTATTCATGTAAAAAAATGGTTTCAAAAGCAATATAGGCTATGAATTTACTTGTTATACTGGTCTTGTTTGATAGGGGTTACGAGATTTTAAAAGAGTTTTAAAACAGTTAGAAAATCTTGCCTGACCAAATAAAAATTTTCCTCTCAGGTCTATGGGGGTCAGACACATTTTGGATAGACTGGTCATTTAATTATCTCTTCTTCAGAATTTTCAACTGACAATGATCCATGGTAATATATGATTTAGGTTTGAAAAACAAAAACATTTTGTGTGGTAAGACATTTAACAGAAGTTAATATTTATTATATCTATAGGGTTTGGAAAAGAAATAGTTTGTGTGTATTCCCATACGCTCACAAATATTGTCTTGAATTCCTGGTTCATCAAATAAAAAACAAAACAAATAAAGAATTGCATCCTTACAGTCAATATTTACATGTACATGTATGGTGGTCTAAGAAGTTTTCAATATTTTAGATAGTTTAATTTTTGTCAGTGAACATAGTGTTAATAGTGTATAAGATTAAAAGTAAGAAGTGTTCAAAACTAATTTGATGATGTAGTAGACAAGAAATTGAGGCTTTATGTAGTGAAATACATCATTTATTTGAACCTGAGATAAAGATCTACATTGAATTTGATAAAAGTAAACTTTTATAATAGGGTCATATATTTTAAACTTAAGAGCATTAATTATTTGAGTGGGATACCACTGCCCTGTATTTCATACATGTGTGGTGATTCTGAAAATCTTGGGAAAAAATCCAACACAATTAAAACTTAAATTGTAAAGGAAGGCATCACAACAAACACCAAAACTTTAATTTCCTAGGAAAATCTTAATTTCTGCATTAAAACCTTAATTTTTTAAGGGTTGTTATCTTAAATTAAGGTTTTGACGCGGAAATTAAGATTTAGGCGCGGAGATTAAGGTTTTTTGTTGATTGGACCCCTAGGTCGATTTTAATGACCTCGGGCATTGTTTTTGATAACAATCACGCACTATACTGTAGATCTTTACCCATTTGTCTGTGGCTATAACTTTATCGATGTATACTATTATTATACAGGATCTGTATTTATTTGGACAAAAAATAATTGTATTCATCCATTAAGTTATAGCCACAGACAAATAGATAAAGATCTACAGTATAGTACAATATTATTAATTGATAATTTTGCTGTATTTTAATTTCTCCAAAGTTTACCACTTGATATTTTGTATTTTGGCGGATTGACTGATTCATTGCGGATTGCACGGTTACTAAAAATAGAACAAAAAATTCCAAAAATCGTGTAACGTTTCGCAATCAGCCAATAATATTTTACATCCGGCTGTCAATCGTCTTCTGGAACACAACAACAATGGACAGTGTTAAGCACAAAAGGTTTGCATCCTTAAATAAGAATGAGATAGACTTTATATATTTTAATTTTTTTATGTGACAAATTAAAATACAGCAAAATCTTTAATTAATAATATAAAAAATACAGCCTTTCTCTTAGTCAATACAAGTTATATATATCGACCTCGAGTTTTATATCGACCTTGGACTACGTCCTCGGTCGATATACATCTCTCAGTCGATATAAACTTGTATTGACTAAGAGAAAGGCTGTATTTGTATATGATTGTTATCAACAACAATGCCCGAGGTCATTAAAATCAACAATCAACAAAAAACCTAAATCTCCGAGTAAAAACCTTAATCTCTGTGTCAAAACCTTAATTTCCCCATCACACCCTTAATTTAAGATAACAACACTTAATTTTACAGTCAACCGTTAAAAAATTAAGGTTTTGACGCGGAAATTAAGATTTTCCAAGGAAATTGAGGTTTTGGTGTTTGTAGTGCATTAATATGAATTGCAATAAAAAAAGTTCTAATCTCAATAACACTACTAAGAAATCCAGTATGTTTTTTCACCATATAATCATGTGGATTCTTGGGATCTGCATCCTCACAAGTGAGGGTTTCTGTATCCAAATATTCAATGAAATCCTCCGGAATTTAGAGATAGGAAATTTCCAGACTACATGTCATTCTTTTGATTGATTGATTACATTATACCAATTAAAAACTCATTCTTACATGAATTGGTGTAAGGAAAAACCACTCAGATATGTTTTATGTATTCTACTGAGAAACATAGGTTTCTTGTGATATTTTTTAGTTATGACATCATATGACATCTTCTAACTTTGGAATTTATGAACTAAAAGTTTCCTATACACATATGGACACAGAAACCCTAATTTGTGAGAACGCAAGATTTGCAAAAAAAAAAGATTACAAAATATTTTCTACATGTATATTTGTTTTTGTTTGTATAGCTTACCCTAAGACACCATTGTATGGATTCCACCTGAAAGATTCCTCATGCTGAGTAACATTTGCAAATGGACAAAACTTGTAAGTGTATCTGAAACATAAAACATAATAATCTACACATCTATAAAAAAAACATGTCTTTGGTCAATCAAATTTAATTTCAAAAATTACAATATATATATATAAGACAACACATTTCCAAAATACAATATAAATCGGTGAGACAGAAATTAGGATTGATTGATGTTAAATATCCAGTGAATGATATTCTGAACAAAAACCATTTTACAAGCTATAGATAGCTAATGGGGAAATAAGAGCCTTCCAAAAATGTGCTTGGCCTGACAGGCAAATTTTGGTTAATCCAGTAAAATTTTAAAGTTGTTTGACCAAATGTCTTACATAAAAAGGCCGGGTTGCAAACCAAGTGCCTTAATAAATATGGAATTTAAGGAATAGTTTACAATTTGTTGGAAGGTTTTGTGTCTGTTTAAACAAAAATAGAAGGAGTAGTTGATTACACAATATAAGTATAGTCCTCTGCAAATGTTCTGAAAAATGACTAAGTTCCCAAGTCTGAAAAGTTAGGAAAAAATTTCTCCAACAATTCCATAATTGCAGGTGATCAATTTTCAATACATGTGCAACCTTTCTGTGAAGTTTCAGACATCTATTACACAAAATAGATATCCTCTTCTGCAAATGTCCTGAAAAAAAGACTATTAGTTCCCAATTCTAAAAAAATCCTTTAACCATTCCATAACAGCAGGTGCACAACTTTACAATTTGTTGGAAAAAGGCTTTGGATCTGTGTAAAGAAATGTAGGAGTAGATGATTACACAACATATGTACCGTCTTCTGCAAATGTTCTGAAAAAGAACTAAGTTCCATGGTCTGGAAAATTACGACAAAACCACTCCATAAAAGCAATGGCACAACTTCAATACATGTGCAATCTTTCTGTGAAGTTTCACAGATTTGGGTTGAAAACTGTAGGATGTTTTAATTACACAAAATAGGTACCATCTTTTGCAAATATTCTGAAAAATGACTAAGTTCCTAAGTCTGGAAATTAGAAAAAATCCTTGAATACTTCCATAAAAGCAGGTGCACAACTTCAATACACGTACAATCTTAATGTGAAGTTTCAGAGATCTGGGTTAAAAACTGTAGGAGGAGTTGATAACACAAAATAAATAGGTGACCTATTTTCTCCACCCGACTTCACCATACTTTAACTGGGGTTTGCACTTTGTGCAACCCAGCTAAAAATGATTAAAGCCTCAATAAACTTGCATTAATGTCAAGAAAAAATTGTTTGCTCAACAGTAAGGCACTTAGGGTTGTATCTTTTTAAAATTCTTATTAATGATCACATGCACAGGAGAATGCTGCACAAAATATACACTTGTACATGTATACACAATTATGTTACACAATGACAAGTTCAGCAATCGGAAAACTCGTGATCAGTTGATTTAATTTTGCATTTAACACAACATGTTCATGATGTAATAGGAAAAAAAGCATACAGACTTTACACCCTTTCAGTACATTATGTATGTAGAGCCTGCACAGCATATTCAAAAAACTTGCTTGTGAAAAAAATTTATAAGAAAAAACTTACGAGTCAATTTTTTTACTGAAACATTTGTTGACTAGTCGTCGAAGATGCTCTGGTCCAGAAAACTTAGACGGTTGCACTCTCATTTTCAGCTGGTTGTCTTCATTGCGTGCATTCTGATTGTTGAAGTTATTCAAACTACATGTAAGAAAAAGCAATAAATGATAAATCTAATTGCAAGAGTATCTGTTGTTGACTAAAATACATGTAAATAGAAAAGATTATCTTTAAAAAATCCTAATATTTTTGCACAGTTTACTACATATGTATAATTTTGCTAATTGGTTTTTTTCTTCTAAAATTCTTGAAACTAGGTTTGAAGCATCTTTTTTCTTGTACAATATTTGGGTTTTTTTTAATTTAAAGAAGATTAGCAAGTGCAGATTTAACAGTTTGTTTCTTAAAATATATTTGATCTGTTAATTTCATATGCACATACCTTTAATTTATGTAGAATATTATCACAGGGTAAGAACTACCATTCGTCTGCTTAACCATATATATAGGACTTGTCCATGTATCAGAAGTTCTAACAGTTTGCCATTTTACTCAAAGATATAATGAAATTTGTGCTTTACAGAAACAGCAAGGGACTAAATTAAAGGATATTTTATGCCAAAAACACATTAACATCAACCAAATATTTATTCTTTTTTAATGTATATTTACCCATAACTTGAAGGTTCTTCAACAATCTTCATATTGATCATATCAATACCTGTGTAAATAAAACTTCATGCTGTACTATTTATAATTGTTTATTGAAATTGAGGAACAAAGCATATTTAAAAAATATTAATAAAGTAGCTCTATAAACTCAAATTTTTTTTTTCTAAATTAGTTATGATAATCAGATCATTTTCCTATATAACAAAATAGTAATACTAAGTACATGTAACTTGAAAACATTCACAGGTGTTCATGGCTATGATGACAAGAAACCAGGGACTTTCAAGAGGTCATATCTCTCAACTGGTTTATTTTCACAACTAAGATGATGTTTCCCATGTGACCTCTTTGTAGTCTTAGCACCATCCATAAAAAGGAGCTACATTATTTGGTGTCGGGTTGTTTTGCCCCGACTACCTGTTCACCCTGAGTTGATTCGCTCGGGTCGTTTTGCCCTAGGTCTTTTCGCTCCTCTAAATAAAAACAAAGTGTATCTTTAAACAAAAAAAAACGTATTTTGTGTGTTGGAGCTGATGAACTTTAATTAATAAAGTGTATTTTCACAAAATTATGTTCGAACTAACCAATTATAATTTCATTTGTTAATTACTTCATCAAAATAATTCAATTTGTTAATCACTGTCAAATACCAATTATCATTTTTTAATGTGATGAATAAAAGAAATTAATTATGTTATGATTAAATAAAATTTCAATCAAATGCCTATATAAAGCACTGAATGCTTTGTTGTTGTTGTTTTTAAATATTTCTTTTTTTCTGTACATTTATAATAATTTAGATCCATCATATGTCGAATGTACCTAGTGAAGATGAAATTTTCTGGTCATATATACATGTGTAAATTATATGGTAACATTGTTGGAAAATCATAGTGAAGCTTGATTCGAAAAAGATAGATGCATGACTGGTTGCAGTAATTTGTTCTTGTTTTGGGTACTACTGTGTTCTACTGTATGGATATGATTTTATGGGTTCAGCTTTTCTGGTATAGCACCAATTAAATATTGCTATTGTTTATACCTGTCAAAGATGTAAAAAGTGAATGCAAAAAGATGCAAATGATCACTTTGTTGTTCATCGTTACTAGTTAATGAAACAAAATCACAAGGTATATATCATCAGGATTATCTCCCTTACCAGAATTATAAACAACTTCCTGTTAAAGTGAAAGTTGACATGACCTCAACACGCCGATGACTGAAATTGCATAGGATTATGAAGAGAAACAATATCAGTTGCACCCTTCATATTGTTTATACTTTCAATCATAATAACTGTTTGTGACACAGATTTAGATCTTACGTCGGCAACGTTGTATGTTCTTATAAGTTATGTATTTGTAGTTGCCCCAAGGTTTGACATTGTTACATCATATTTATTCGGGAATTTTTGTGCATGTTCATAGAATTAACCAAACATTAACTCTTTTGTGAATTAAGATAGACGATGGCAGAAGGAGGTTCATCAATAAGGCTGATTACAGAGAAATTAAATATTGTGTACAATTTGTTTAAAAACAGTTCACTGCCTGTGACAGAAAAGGTTAAATCTGTTATAAGATTAGAAGCCTTGGCAAAGGAAACTGCATCAAATGTGAATGATTCATCAGAAATAGCATTACAGAATGTGCAAGACCCAGCTGTTCGTGAAATTGTTGCAAAGTTGATATCAACTGGCTTAGGACTGGCCTTGTCCATTGGAATTTCATATGTTGTTGTTAGATGGCTATCAAATGCGATGGATCCCACCAGGAAAGAGAAAGTGGCTGCACAACAAAAAGTAATAACTTTAAAATACTAATAAATCTGTCAGCAAACTAAATTGTAATTTGAATTTTATCACCTCAATTTTTGGCTGGGTTGCATGAAGTACAAACCTGGGTTATAGTATGGTGAAGTCCGGAGGGCAGATGGGAGGGGAGGCAGGTGTGTTGAAATAGGGTATCTACATTGTGTAATCACCTCCTTCTACAGTTTTCAACCCAGATCTCTGAAACTTCACAGAAAGATTGCAAATGTATTGAAGATGTGCACCTGATCGCATATTGTTCAAGAAATGTTTTCTAGTCATTTTTAGCACATCTTATACATGATGGTTCTGTTTTTTGTAATCAAATCCTCAAACATTTTTTACACAAACCTTATTCCAACAAATTGTAAAGCATTTCCCATTTATTTAGGCACTTGCTTCCACCGGCTGACCATTTCAGAAATTAGCGATTTTTTAAGTTTATTACTCAAAGGAACAAGAGATTTTTTTTTCTAATACTAGTACATTACTCAAGAAGTACATGTACATATAACTGTTCTTCCTCCTGAAAGTTTCTGTATCACAGTTTGGTTTTAATGAACATTGTCATAATATACTTATTATAAGTGAAATAACAATAAAATACATATTTAAATGTTTCAGGGGTTGATTTCACAAAAAGTTGTCAATGTTAAATAAACATAAGTGCTGATGTCACAATGAATTTCCCTTTAACTCTTTGTGAAATTGACTCCTGGTTATTTGCTTTTTAAATAGAAAATGGTATCAATGTCATCCAAAGGTCCAAGCTGATTAAAACATCTACATGTAGCTGTTTCTTATTTCAGGCTGCCACGATGCTAAAAAGATTGGGTGTTGATAAAAATGTAAAGGTAAGACTGGCAGTATGTTTAAACTGGTTTAAAATGCAACTCTCATGAAAGTAAATAACTTGTAGAAGAGAGACAACAACACTTTGTAGGATGCTTAAGTTTAGAATTTGTTTTGGTAGACTAGTTAAAGTAAATAAGTAAAAATTACGGATTTGTACATGTCAAAAAATTGTTTTTAAAGTTCTATTTACTGCGTTTAGTTTTGGTAATTAAATAAGGTCGGTGTAATTTTTAATTACACAAAAAATATTTTGTCTTCTGTTTTGTTTGTTTTTGATACAGTGTTACATCAAACAAGTATTTTGTTATAAAGTGTACACAGAGATGAAATAATAACATTATTAATAATCCTTATAATGCAACACTTGATATACTAGTCATGTAACATTATTGATTTTCATGTGAAAATCACTTTCTGTCACATTTTTCGCAATTAAGAAAAAAAAACGATATCATGTTTGTAAACGAAATATTTAGTTAGCCTGGTACATGTAAGACAAGTCTATCCTTTGAAATAGATTATGCTTCTTCTACTTTTATCATAAGTCTGGTAGGCTTACAACTATAGTTTTTTTTTAAGAAGGACGGAAACAGTTCCTTTATACTTTATTTTCAGTTATTAAGCTGGCATAATTAAAGCAGCTTTAGTTATAAACTGGAGGTAAAACATTTAATACAACTATTGATTCAATAAAAGTACTGTAAAAAGTTGTCGTTCCAATTGAATTGGTATCAATGTCACACAGTCTAGATAGGCCTGTATAGGTGTCACATGTGACATCTTTAAACCATTCATTGTATGAAGAAGGAAAATAAATGAATAAATATTGTATACATATTTTTATAATAGCTTTCAGATTATGAATTATGTATTGCGGTAAACCTTGTTGATCCAGTTTCCATGGAGATAGCATGGGAAGATATTGGAGGCTTAGAAGATGTTATTGAACAGATCAAAGAAACAGTTATCTTCCCATTCAGGAGAAGAGAACTCTTCCTTCACTCTAAACTTTTGCAGCCACCTAAAGGTTAGTTTGGTTGATCATTAAATGAATACATCAAATGAAGTAGACAAATTTTTGTTTGATACTTATCAGCTTCCTTGGATTGGGATCAACCTGATGCAAATCTTCATTCACCAAAACTCCAGGTTATTTTACTATTTATACCTGTCCACTGAGGGCAGTTCTCCAATGTCACCTCTACTTTGAGCTATTATATTTTAAATATTCAGTGTAAATGCATTTATACTTTTTTCTACAGATTGTACTTGATAGTCTTACTTAAGGCAAAAGAAATAGCATGTTAACATCGAAGGAGGGAAAGGTAACAAGCTAAAGTTTTTGTCTACACCCACTACTGTGGACTAGTGTAAAAAAGTAAAATAAACCTGGGCTGTAGTGTATTTACATACATTTGTATGAATAAATAATGTAGTATTTTGACTCATTTAGATGTTATTATAGTATAACCAAAAAAGATTGATGAATATAAATCATAAAAATACATGAACTAAAATGTGTTCTGCATCAACATATTTTAAGCTTTCCTCATCATCAGTGTTGATTTTACTGTTGCAAATGTTTGTTTTCCTGTACTATTTTAGTTAAATTACAATTGTTTTCTATGTTTCCTGTAAAGTTCTTGACATTTGTAGGGATGCTATTGTATGGACCACCAGGCTGTGGAAAAACAATGATTGCCAAGGCAACAGCAAAAGCTGCAGGTATGATGTTTATCTCGGTTACCTTGTGTAAGTGTATGGTGTTCAAATACAGGCTGGCATTATGCCACACCATATGACAACTGTTTTAAGAATTTTCAAGTATTTTTGCAATTCCTGTACAATAACTGACAAGAATATCATCCTAATTTTCATTGGTTTATAATGCTAAATTAGGATACTTATAATAAGACACATATAGGTTTTGTTTGGTTTCCTTTATTTGATACATAATGTTAGTGATTTTTATAATAACAATTACTTAAATGTCACAATTAGTAGACCTGTATTTCTGAAAAGAACAATTCATGGTCACTGAATGTTTAAGTAACACAAAGTCTTTGTAGAGAAATAAGGAAACCTATATATATCTACTCCCTGGAAAGTTAATTTAATATGTGGATAAACAGTGTATGATATAACAATAACATCTATAAATTTCTCTCTTTTGCAAAATTGATCCTTACTGTTTATCTTACACAAAAACTATGTCTAATTACCATTTTGTTGTAAGCTTATAATAGAAAATGAATGTATCCAATTGCCTTTAACAAAGTTTAAACCATAGCCTGGATAATGGGGAATTTACATTTTCCGCAGATTTACCAGAGGTATGCCAATTGTTGTAACAAGTCTACAGTAAACAGTTTTTGTCTCGCCTGCGGCGAAAGTTGATGGAGGTGAGACATATGTATGGAATCCAGCGGCCGCGGTTGCTGCGGCGGCAGCATAAACACTTGGACATCTTGCTTCATATATTTGTAAGCTTAAGCCCTAGGTCCATCAAATTTGGTCCAGAGGTAGCTTATGATGAGTACTTGCCAGTCAGTCACCTGTCACCTGACCTTGACCTCAATTTCACGATCCAGCGACTACGTTAAAGTTTTTGGGTTACGACAGTTCCTCTGTAACTATGCATGGTAGGATGACAATATTTGGTATATAGGTTGCTGATGAATAGTACATGACTGTCTGGAAGGTGTGGTCAAGGTAGTTCGTCTACTATTGATCACGTGGTCTGTCAACACTGAGATTGCGGGTTCGATTCTCACTGCAGGCAGGGTGTACTCGACTCCAATCTTAATTGACAAGGATTGCCAGTTTTCCTACCGCAGGTCGGGGGTTCTCTCCGGGTACTCCGGCTTCCTCCCCCAATAAAAACTGGACGCCATGAAATAGCTGAAAAATTGCTGAAAGTGGCGTTAAAACACCATTCAAACAAACAAACATCAATTGACCTTGAACTCAATTTCACGGTCTAGCGACTACTTTAGAGTTTTTGTATTAGGACAGTTCCTCTGTAACTATGCATGGTATGGTGACAATATTTAGTATACAGGCCACTGCTGATAACTAATGTTATTTACGTAATGCTTATGATGAAATTTATTTTCATTACTGATGCGGAATCCAGGCGAGACATTTTTCTGTGTCCACACTTGTACTATTATTTGTTTCAGGGTGTCGGTTTATCAACCTACAAGTCTCATCGTTGGTAGATAAATGGTATGGAGAGTCTCAGAAACGAGCTGAAGCTGTTTTTTCCTTGGTAAGCACACCTGATTTTTTAAATCCAGAGAATTATTAAAAATGTGTAAAGTAAAGCAAAGCATGCACAAATTTTGAAGTTTAATTTTTCAGATTATGTTTCACTTAATGAGAAAAATTTTTTTAACTTTTAGTTTAGTATGTAAAATATTATTTGAAAAATTCAATACTTCAAATAAAGATTAACTTCTAGTTTTTGGTTTTGTATTTTACATCAAATTTTCGCTGGTGACAATTATTTATTGCCAACATATTCCTCCAGTTTGTAAAAC
Organism: Limnoperna fortunei; assembly: GCA_944474755.1. Taxonomy (NCBI): domain Eukaryota; kingdom Metazoa; phylum Mollusca; class Bivalvia; order Mytilida; family Modiolidae; genus Limnoperna; species Limnoperna fortunei. The sequence continues at coordinate 67,036,186 of OX104117.1, forward strand.
TGTTGCTGAAGTTATGTTGATTATAACTCTATTACAATAAATTCGTATACTGTTTGTTTAGCTTTTTTGTCTTTAATCTGAAATATTTGATTATTTAAATTAATAATTTAATATTGTTTCAGGCAATTAAGCTTCAGCCAGCCATTATATTTGTGGATGAGATAGGTATGAATTCCTTGCTTTTAAATTTAAAGTAAATTTCCAGTAATTGTCACATGTAGTTTTTTTGACAAAAACATTTATATCAACTGAACACACAAAACTAATAAAATATAAAAACAATGGAAAATAATTATTTAAATAGTTTTATAAAGCGGAGTATTTTATGTAAAGCATAAGTAAACCTCTATAAATCAGCAGAAGGTAAGTTATATTTTATTTTTCCATCACTTTATGTGGTTGGTATCCGGCTTCCTTCATAATTAATTTGTTCAAATTTCTTATCCTGCGAAACCATTAAGCTAAATTAAAAAAATTTGTTTGAATCATCTTTAAGGTGTCTGTTATAAACATGGTCAGAGTGATTACATGTTGTCTTATATTCCATGTTATATAATAGACAGAAAAGAAAACTGTCACTTAAAACAATAAACACCATTATAACTATAGTATGAACACACACATTTTATAGATGAAAAAAAGTTAACATATAGATTATGTACAAAAGTCATCACAACTTTTAGTTAAACTAAAAATCGCTGAAAGTGGTGTAAAAAAAAACAAAAATAAATTCAGATTTTATTAATCCATTCATTCAATTGGCAAAATACTAATGCCAAATAAAAGTTATTGCCCCTTAAACGACATATTTGTGTGTGTGTGTGTTTGGTCATTATCTAGAAAAAGACAAATGTAAACAGGAAAATGATCATTTATTTAAATTTCTTAATAATCATATACCAAAATTTATATATGATTTTTAAATAGTTTATCTTTTCAACAGATATTTGATATGTTTTGCAAAAAATAAAATAAAGATCATTTTTAGCTCACCTGGACCGAAGGTCCATATGAGCTTTTGCTATCACTTGGTGTCTGTCGTTCATTGTACGTCTTATATTCCATGTTATATAATAGACAGAAAAGAAAACTGTCACTTAAAACAATAAACACCATTATAACTATAGTATGAACACACACATTTTATAGATGAAAAAAAGTTAACATATAGATTATGTACAAAAGTCATCACAACTTTTAGTTAAACTAAAAATCGCTGAAAGTGGTGTAAAAAAAACAAAAATAAATTCAGATTTTATTAATCCATTCATTCAATTGGCAAAATACTAATGCCAAATAAAAGTTATTGCCCCTTAAACGACATATTTGTGTGTGTGTGTTTGGTCATTATCTAGAAAAAGAAAAATGTAAACAGGAAAATGATCATTTATTTAAATTTCTTAATAATCATATACCAAAATTTATATATGATTTTTAAATAGTTTATCTTTTCGACAGATATTTGATATGTTTTGCAAAAAATAAAATAAAGATCATTTTTAGCTCACCTGGACCGAAGGTCCATATGAGCTTTTGTTATCACTTGGTGTCTGTCGTTCATTGTACGTCTTATATTCCATGTTATATAATAGACAGAAAAGAAAACTGTCACTTAAAACAATAAACACCATTATAACTATAGTATGAACACACACATTTTATAGATGAAAAAAAGTTAACATATAGATTATGTACAAAAGTCATCACAACTTTTAGTTAAACTGAAAATCGCTGAAAGTGGTGTAAAAAAAAACAAAAATAAATTCAGATTTTATTAATCCATTCATTCAATTGGCAAAATACTAATCCCAAATAAAAGTTAATGCCCCTTAAACGACATATTTGTGTGTGTGCGTGTTTGGTCATTATCTAGAAAAAGAAAAATGTAAACAGAAAAATGATCATTTATTTAAATTTCTTAATAATCATATACCAAAATTTATATATGATTTTTAAATAGTTTATCTTTTCAACAGATATTTGATATGTTTTGCAAAAAATAAAATAAAGATCATTTTTAGCTCACCTGGACCGAAGGTCCATATGAGCTTTTGCTATCACTTGGTGTCTGTCGTTCATTGTACGTCTTATATTCCATGTTATATAATAGACAGAAAAGAAAACTGTCACTTAAAACAATAAACACCATTATAACTATAGTATGAACACACACATTTTATAGATGAAAAAAAGTTAACATATAGATTATGTACAAAAGTCATCACAACTTTTAGTTAAACTAAAAATCGCTGAAAGTGGTGTAAAAAAAACAAAAATAAATTCAGATTTTATTAATCCATTCATTCAATTGGCAAAATACTAATGCCAAATAAAAGTTATTGCCCCTTAAACGACATATTTGTGTGTGTGTGTTTGGTCATTATCTAGAAAAAGAAAAATGTAAACAGGAAAATGATCATTTATTTAAATTTCTTAATAATCATATACCAAAATTTATATATGATTTTTAAATAGTTTATCTTTTCGACAGATATTTGATATGTTTTGCAAAAAATAAAATAAAGATCATTTTTAGCTCACCTGGACCGAAGGTCCATATGAGCTTTTGCTATTACTTGGTGTCTGTCGTTCATTGTACGTCTTATATTCCATGTTATATAATAGACAGAAAAGAAAACTGTCACTTAAAACAATAAACACCATTATAACTATAGTATGAACACACACATTTTATAGATGAAAAAAAGTTAACATATAGATTATGTACAAAAGTCATCACAACTTTTAGTTAAACTGAAAATCGCTGAAAGTGGTGTAAAAAAAAAACAAAAATAAATTCAGATTTTATTAATCCATTCATTCAATTGGCAAAATACTAATCCCATATAAAAGTTAATGCCCCTTAAACGACATATTTGTGTGTGTGCGTGTTTGGTCATTATCTAGAAAAAGAAAAATGTAAACAGGAAAATGATCATTTATTTAAATTTCTTAATAATCATATACCAAAATTTATATATGATTTTTAAATAGTTTATCTTTTCGACAGATATTTGATATGTTTTGCAAAAAATAAAATAAAGATCATTTTTAGCTCACCTGGACCGAAGGTCCATATGAGCTTTTGCTATCACTTGGTGTCTGTCGTTCATTGTCCGTCGTCTGTCGTCCGTCGTCCGTCGTAAACTTTTAAAAAAATCTTCTCCTCTGAATCCACTGGGCCAATTTTTTTCAAACTTGGCCACAATCATTCTTAGGGTTCCTAGTTTCAAGTTTGTACCCACGGTGTTGATCAACAGACAAATATGGCCACTGTTACCAAAAATAGAACATGGGTGGCAACACAGGCTTTTGATCATTATCTCAAAAATTATAATACCTATAGAGAAAACCGTTACTTCAAATTGTTCAGCACATTAATGTCTACAATAGTTGCTATTAGTGTGAAGTTGTGTATTGGCTTCTTGTATGAGTTATTGCCCTTTATTGACAATTTTTGACAAAATTTTTGGTATTTACAATATAACTTGAAAACTATAAGAGGTAGAGTGAAACAGGTGACTCCTTATAGGAGTTATTGCACTTAATTGCCCTTAAATGGCAATTTTTTATGACATTTTCCCTTTTTTATCCTGTAACTTGAAAACTATAACAGCTAGATTGAAACTGTAAATTGCACAAATGATCAGCAATAAAGGCCTTACAGTTCGTTTGATTGGTCTGAAATGGTCAGAGAATTCCTTATGAAATTTTTTGTTTTAGTCCTGTAACTTAAAAATTGTAACAGCTAGAGTGAGACTGTAAATAGCAAAAATGATCAGCATTAAAAGCCCTAAAATTCACTTAATTGGACTGAATTTCTCAGATGACTCCTTATAGGAGTTATTGCCCTTAAATGACAATTTTTTTACGAAATTTTCCCTATTTGTCCTGTAACTTAAAAACTATAACAGCTATAGTAAAACTGTAAATAGCAAAAATGAACAGTAATACAAGCCCTACAATTCACTGTATTAGTCAGAAAATCAGACGACTCCTTATAGGAGTTATTGCCCTTCAATGGCAATTTTTCATGAAATTTTCCGTTTTTTTCCTGTAACTTGAAAACTATAGCAGCTAGATTGAAACTGTAAATTGCACAAATGATCAGCAATAAAGGCCCCACAATTCACTTAATTGGTCATAAATTGTCAGACAACTCTGTACATTAGTTATTGCCCATAATTGGCAATTTTTATGAAATTTTCCATTTTCGTCCCGTAACTTGAAAACTGTAGCAACTAGATTGAAACTGTAAATTGAACAAATGATCAGCAATAAAAGCCCTACAAATGATTGCTTAGTCCAAAATTGCAAGATGACTCTTTATAGGAGTTATTGCCCTTTAATTATGAATTTGGACAAATGAACAGTTTTTGTATTATAAATTAGTCTATAACACACCTAGAGTACAACTGTAAATTTCTAAAGTTCCCTAAAGACAAGGCCTACAAAACCATTTAATTTTCAGAAATTGTCTGATTGCACCTTATAGGTGTTATTGTACTAAAATTTTTGAACAAATGTTTAGTTTTTGCACAGTAACTTAAAAGCTATAACAACTAGACTGAAACTGTTAATTTTAAAAATTTAAATACAGTTGAAGTCATTTGGGTTCCAGGTGAGCGATTACAGGCTAAGAGGAGCCTCTAGTTTCTCATGCTGACTATTAATAACATGTATTTACATAGGTTTGATTACAGGGTTTAGGATCCTAGGAATTTGCACAAATGCTAGTTAAACTTTGGCACTGAATAATTTTTACTACATTTTTGTTTGTTTTGTTTGAATGGTGTTAATGCACTCTCAGCAATTTTTTAGCTATATCATGCATGGCGTCCAGTTTTTATTGGGGGAGGAAGCAGGAGTACCCTAAGAAAACCTGGACCTTCGGTAGGAAAACTGACAATCCTTGTCAATTAAGATTGGAGTAAAGTACACCATGCCTCCAATGAGACTCCAATTAGCAACCTAGGTGTTGACAAACCACGTGATATTTACTAGACGAACTACCTGAACCACTCGGCCACGGAGGCCCCTTTTTTACTACATGTTAAGAGTGTATTTATGAGTGATAAAAACTTGTATTTTTATAGACAATACAACATAAACAAATTAAACAAAAACTCAACATTAATTTACATTTTAGATTCTTTCTTGAGGTCCAGATCATCCATGGACCATGAGGCAACAGCGATGATTAAGACTCAGTTTATGAGTTTATGGGATGGTATCATCACAGATTCTAATTGTCAGATCATGGTAGTAGGGGCAACAAACAGGCCACAAGATGTTGATGCTGCTATTCTGCGCAGGATGCCATGTCAGTTTAAGATTGGAAAACCTGTTAGTATATTTGATATTTAAGTTAACCATACTATAAATTTAAATTCTATAAAAATTTAAATAACAAACCCTATTATTTTGTCGATTTATAGATGAAAAAAGCACATTTTATGACCCGTCCTTATTGTATGACAAAATAGTAAGTATATTTGATTGTTACAATAACCAGACTGAAAATGCAGTATTTGTATTTTAATTTTAATTTCAGAATCTGTTATTTTGTCTGCTTGGAAAGAAGCAACTCTTTTATACAACATCTTTATTGAATGCAGAAATTGTGTATGGCTGTAGATTGAACTTGTTTATATTTTCTTACCCTTTTTTACTGCAGGCAAAAGAACAGAGAAAACATATCTTGAGAATTATACTGGAAGATGAGCAGGTAATATGGTGTTCTGTCAGTACTGGTATAAATATGCTATTATGAAAGAAATAGGCATACCAAGGCAGCCAGCATAACCTCCTCTAAGCAATATTATTTTGTCGTAGGAATAAATGAATTGTCTGGCATTACCATATACTATGAACATACTGCATTTAGTTAAAGTTTTGTGTTAAGGGATACATTACCTTGTGAAGGGTGAAATATATTCTGAAAAAAATGTCTGATCAAAAGTAACTGGCTACGATAAATATTTGTGATTGTCTAACACAATACCCTCAACTAAAGCAATTATGTTTTTTATTTTACTGAATGCCTTTTTTTGTGTTAAGAAGGTGATATTATTATTGGCGATATTATTATGATGATGATTATTAATAAACACCAGAAAACTGAAATAATGAATGCATTTTATCCAATGAAATTAATGGATTTTTGCATAAAGTATTAATAAAATATGAAGTAATACCAAAGACTGTATTAAAATTGGAAATGTCACAGCATGAACATAACTAGAATATGATGAGAGCCACAGTGGCTGAGTGGTATGTGCTAGTCAATTTGAGTTTGTAGGTTTGAGCCCATCTGTAATCAGGTTGTACTCCACACCTACCATAATTCAAGATTGCCAGTTTTTCTGCTGAAGGTCAGGGGTTTTGACTCTCTTAATAAAAAATGGAATAATATATAATATATATATATAGATATATATGTAATGCCATAATATAGAAGAAAAAATTGCTGGAGGGGCATATTACCTCATTTAAAAAATCAAACAAGAATATGATAAATATGACCTTATATTATTTGAATGTTAAATAGTTTTATTGGCGCAATAGCCCTGTTGGTAATATTTTTGGATGTTTGTCATATAATTACCATGTTTAAATTTTGTGTGCACTTCATTGCCCATGTATGTAGGTTTGCAAAGTGTATATCTCTCATTCTTTTAGATAGATGATGTCGATTTTAACAAATTAGGAAATGAAACTGATGGTTTCTCTGGAAGTGATCTAAAGGAAGCATGTCGCCAAGCTGCATTGTATAGGGTTCACGAAGTTTTGCAAGCACACAGGAATCTACATGGAAGCGATGCTTTGTAAGTATTAGAAAAGAATTACATTTACTTCAATCTTAAAATGGCAGAAAAAAAACTCATCAAAATTTATTTGTTAGAACTATTATTTTGTTCTGACCTCCTTGAGTATTTCTGCTGGAAAAGCCAAAATATTATTTTGTGTGATTTCATACAATTTTATATTTTGAGCTATTTCAGTTTTTACATTTGACGGTGATTCATGATTTTTTTAGAAAAGCACTATGAACACTTTCTCTTTAAAAAATAACCAAAGTAAGAAAAAAGAATGAAACATTAATTCTAGTGTATGATATAACAATAACATCTATAAATTTCTCTCATTTACAAAATTGTTCCTTAATGTTTTTCTTACACAAAAACTATGCCCAATTAGCATTTTGTTATAAGCTAATAATAGAAAATAAATGTATCCAATTACTTTTTACAAAGTTTAAACTTATACATGTAGCCTGGATAATGGGGAATTTGCATTTTCAGAATTGTATAATGCCAGGTAATGTTTAATTTGAAGAAGATCCTGAGGGAACACAAATAGTACAAGCATACTATAGTATAGTAGTTATTTTATTGTTTTTATTTCAGTGAGATTCCTACATCAGATTTACGAGACATGAACATGAAGGACCTTGAATATGGAATCAATCAAGTGAATGAATCCAAAAAACTAATGGCTGGCAGTGTACAATATCCACTACTAGACTAAGAATAAATGTTTTAAAACAGCATTCCTTTTGTATCAAGTAAAATCATAAAATTAAATTACGACTGTTTTGTTGAGTTCTTTTAACTAATGTAAACTTGTAAGTCCCCATTTTAATGTTACATACAACAGAGTTACAAATTAAAATTTGCATTGCCCTCTTTAAAAAATGACAAGTTATCAACCCTTATATAGTTCATGAATAGCATACAAATACAGTTTTAAAACAGATCCTTTATGATACGTTGTATTAAAAGCTTTAATGGTACACCATTATAATAAACACTGACAAATCTCCATTACATGATTTACAAGAACAAAGGCCAAAGATGGACTCTGATTTCAAACTGTAAATAACTTTATAATGATTTGCCTATGGATAATTGGTCATAAATAACAGTGAATGTTTTTGTTTCTGTTTCATCTGCATTATCGTTGTTTTTATCACTTTTATTGTCTGCCCAGGTTCCACTATGTAGTTTATTAAGGTTTCATCTCATTTGGAAAAATCCAGGTCTTTCTCTGTTTCCAGTTTCCAAGTTATTGACATCGTTTGTAGTAAAACATGAATTTCAAATAATGATTAAGAACCACAACCCAGACATCATCACGGCAACAGAGACCTGGCTAAAAAATGAACACTTCACCAGTGCATCTCTAGGATACACAGTCTTTCATAAGGATACGCAAAAGGGCAAAGGTGGTGGAGTCCTCATCTTGGTAAAAAACCAGCTACTCTCCTGCGAACAACCTAAACTCAACACAGAGTGTGAAATTATTTGGATTAAAATAGAAATTAAAGGTACTAAACCCTTCTTCATAGCATCATACTATAAACCAAATGAAACAGACATAAAAAGTACTCTTGAGTTTAAAAAGTCATTGGATCTAGCATGCAACCTTAAATGTACAACACTTGTATTTGGAGATTTTAACTTCCCTAAATTATCTTGGGACCAAGATCACAATCCCTCATTGAAACCAGGATGCAACTCCAATACTGCCTATGACAAATTCCTGGAAGATGACCACAATCTGACCCAAATGGTAACTGACAACACAAGAAACAATAACATCCTTGACCTTTTCCTTATCTCAAATCCTACACTCGTCAAAACAGTAGAAATAATTGCAGGCATTTCTGACCATGATGCAATATCTGCAACAGTTAATGCTAGACCAAATATCTTTAAACAAAATCCAAGAACATGCCACCTTTATAAAAAAGCCAACTGGCCAGATTTTAAAAAATATATGCAGTCTTCCAGTGAAAACATCTTAGAAAACGCAAGCTCATTATCAGTAGAAGAACTTTGGAATAAATTAAAAAACTCACTGGAGACAGGAATTTCAAAATAAAACCAAAGAAATGAATTGGCTCAAAAAAGTCTCTGCCCTGGATAAATAAAGAAATGAAAAAGCTAATACATAAAAGAGACCGCATCTATAAAAAGGCTAAGAAAAGTAATAATAACCATGAAATGATGATAAAATTCTAAAGATAAAAGCTTGACATTAAAAATAAAATTAAAAGCTCTTATAACACCTACCTAGAAAATATACTTGATATCTCAGATAACGATAACATACAAAGTAAGTTTTCAACCAAACAATTATACCCACTTATTAAAAACTCAAAACAGGAATCACAAAATGTGTCCCCCCTTAAAGACCAAATAACAGGATCACTAAAAACAAAGAACTCTGATAAACCCAATATTCTTATCCGACAATTTCAATCATTTTTTTCTGGTACCTCTCCACTGTCTTTGAAACAAACAAGCCTAGAAAGGCTCAGATCCCTTAACCCTTCCCAACATGTAAAGTATCCACAGATGCCAGAAATTACCATCAGCAAGGCAGGTGTAATAAAGTTGCTAGCCAACCTGAAGGCAGATAAAGCAGCCGGCCCAGACCTGATCAAACCAGTTGTTTTAAAAGAACTCCTGCATGAAATTGCTGATATAATAACAACTCTTCCAGAAATCTCTTGAATCGAGAACTATTCCCCAGGACTGGACCAAGGTCAATGTATGGCCAGTATATAAAAAGGGTGATACCAGTGACCCCTCAAACTACCGCCCTATCTCTCACACCTGCATTCTCTGTAAAACTCTTGAGCATATTGTAGCATCCCATCTATCCTCTCACTAGACTACTCATAATATACTTTATGATCTTCAGCATGGCTTTGGTGAGAGACGCTCTTGTGAAACACAACTTATTGAACTTACAGACTATCTAACCAATAACATCGCCTCAGGCAAACAAACTGACCTAATCTTACTCGACTTCAGCAAAGCTTTCGATAAAGTAAACCACCTAAAACTTCTCTACATTCTCCAAGAATATGGTTTGTCTACTCAAATACTTAGATGGACTCGTTCTTTCCTCATCGGCAGAAGCCAAACGGTCGTATTAGACGGCGAATGCTCAACAGAAGTTCCTGTTACCTCTGGAGTACCCCAAGGCTCTGTCCTTGGTCCTCTCTGCTTTCTTGCTTACATAAACAAACTTCTTTCTTCCGCTTCTAAATCCCAAGTCCGACTATTTGCTGATGACACTGCCATTTACCTAACCATCAACTCTTTGTCAGACTCTCTAACCCTACAACAAGATCTTGACAAGATGCAGGTATGGGAAAAGGCATGGGACATGGAATTCAACACCTCAAAGTGTCAAGTCTTGCACATTACTAAAAACAAACATGTCATTAAAAACAAATATTATCTTCACGGTCAAGCACTTGAACCTGTTACACATGCAAAATACCTAGGGCTAGATCTTTCCACAGAGCTTAACTTTAACACATACATAACAAGAATAACAACTAATGGTAATAAATCCCTAGGCTTATCAAAAGAAACATATCAACTAATAACCAAAAAGTCAAAGAACTAGCATATAAGACCCTATTCCGGCCTCAGGTAGAGTATGCTTCTACTGTCTGGAACCCATACACCAAAACAAACATTCACAAAGTGGAAATGGTTCAGAGGCGAGCAATAAGATGGATTAACCAAGACTACTCTCCTCTCTCAAGTGTGACAGATATGCAGAAGAAAATAAGATGGAGGTCCTTAGAACACCGAAGACTTGATGCCAGAATTATAATGTTTTATAAAATATACCATAACATCGAGGCAATAAACCTTCCTTCTTATATACAAAAACCAAACAGACAAACCAGACACATGCATCCTCTTTGTTTAAGACAAATTCAGGTCACATCAGATTACCATAAGTTCTCTTTTTTCCTCATTGTATTACCCTTTGGAACAGACTGCCATGTTAATAGTGTAATGCTGCCAGATCTTAAGCATTTCAAGCAGGCAGTGGCTGGAATCCAATACTATTCATGTAGTCTTTTACTTTTAATCTCTAACCTAGCACTCACTAATATTTAACATTTTTCTTAGCATTCTCGATTTTATTTCCTCACCAACTTAGGCGTGGGCTAAAACGCGGAAATGAAAAAACCGGAAACATAAAAACACAGTCATATATTTTTGTTCATAACTTTTTAACGGGTTAACATAGAATAAAAATTAAAAATGCCTCTGGAAGATAATTAAAAGATCTTTATGGAGATATATAGTTTTATGCAATGCATTATTAAATAAGTACCTAAAAGTTGACCGGAAATGTTTTTTTGCGAGTTTGCACATATCAAAATTTCAGATTAGAACCCAGATATCTCCGAAATGCTTCACCCCGGTCAAATAAGTCAGTGTTTGATAACGATTATTCATTTAGCTTCAAAATGATGTATAGTTTATAAAATATTACTGAAAGGAAAGTATAGAAAAAGTCGCCGGATAAATGCCTGGTATGAAAAGTAAAAGTGCGAACATTCAAATTTGAACCATAATTTATCAAGACCTTGCAACCCGGTCAAAATGTGAATAGGGCCTCGTGTTCCCCTTAGCATTAGCTACAAAATGATATATAACTTTTAAAAAGTGATTAACGACAAAGTTCCAGACTTGGGAACCTAGTTATTTTTCAGAACATTTGCATAAGACGGTACCTATATTGTTTAATCAACTCCTACTACAGTTTTCATCCCAGATCTATGAAACTTCACAAAAAGATTGTAAATGTATTGAAGTTGTGCACCTGCTATTATGGAAGTGTCATAAATTTTTTTCCAAATTTTCAAGACTTAGGAACTATTGAAGTTGTGCACCTGCTATTATGGAGGGGTTCAAGGATTTTTTTCTCAAATTTCCCAGAACATTTGCAGAAGACAGTACCTGTCATGCCTATTGTGTTAATCAACTCCTACATTTTTTTACACAAGTCCACGACCTACTTCAACAAATTGTAAACCATTCCCTATTTATTAAGGCACTTGCTTCGCAACCAGCCATTTTAGATTTTTTTATTTATATTCATTATACACCTTGCTTGAAAGGCAGAAGTACATAGTGATGGGGATGGCAATCTGTATAGATCTTGAAGAAACTTTCACAGAATCTTTGTCACATAGTGCAATTATGCCCTGATATTTGGCATTTTGATCAGAATAATATTTGGAGATTCCCATAGAAAAACTTGGACTTTGCCATTTTGTAACATATGGGGTACTTATTTTATGTAATCAACTCCTACAGTTTTCAGCTCAGATCTCTGAAACTTCACAGAAAGATTGCACGTGTATTGAAATTGTGCAACTGCTATTATTGAATTGTTTGAGGATATTTTTCCTAACTTCCAGACGTAGGATATTAGTCATTTTTCTGAAAATATGCAGAATATGGTATCTATTGTGTGTAATCAACTCTTAGTTTCCAACCCAGATTTCTGAAACTTTTCAGAAATGTTGCACTTGTTTTGAAATTGTGCAACTGCTATTATGGAGTTGTTCAAGGATTTTTTTAAAACAAATTTTCAAGACTTATTAAGTTCATAATTGGGAAGATGAGGTATCAAGTGCTTAATTTCTGTTTTGCAGAATTCCGAGCTTCTTGTCGCCAGGGACATCATATATTATATATATGATGTCCCTGTCGTCATGGTACACAACGATATAGACCGTTAACTTCAAACAATATAGTATTCAATGTTGGCATTGGTTGCTGTATTTTTGTAGTGTATTTAAAAGTCAGTCATGATTTTCTTTAAGTTCCTGTTCTACCACTTTCGTATTTGTTGTGGTATGATTTGTAAAAAATATTTTTATCGTTGGCGGTTTGCCTTTTTTACCATGTTTACGATTGACACGTATTTTTTCAAATCTACGAACCAGTGGTAATAAATAATATTGCAATGTTAGTTTATGTTGATAAACTTTTTTTGCATTCTATAAAACGTTTGTTTCTTATTTTCAATTTACTAATGAGATAAGTTATATTTCTTTCCGCGTACAGCTCTACTTAATTTCTTTACAACAATATACTTTTAAGATATCGCCGTTTACAGTTTTAATGAAAGTTTCCAGACGTTTTTCTCACTTCTTACAACAGGAACCTATAAATGAACATACACTAGCTCCAGCTAACTGGCAGTCAACGCCTAAATGTTTTGAAGCGATCGATGTTATCTTGTTCATCTAGCTCGTTGGCTTGACTGTTAGGACAGAAAAACTCAGACCTGCTTCTTTTAAATAAGATGACATACAAGTTGTCCTTTGTTAATTTTACGTCTGCTTGGCATTTTTATCCTTATGAAAGTAAAATTGTCAATTTAGTCTCGCCTGCGATGAAAGTCATATGTATTGGAATCCGGCGGTGGCGTCGGCGGCGTAAACACTTGGATATCTTGCTTCATATCTTTGTAAGCCCAAGCCCCAGGTCCATCAAATTTGGTCCAGTGGTAGCTTATGATGAGTACTTGCCAGTCAGTCACCTGTCACCTGACCTTGACCTCAATTTCACGGTCCAGCGACTACGTTAAAGTTTTTGGGTTACGCCAGTTTCTCTGTAACAACGCATGGTAGGATGACAATATTTGGTATATAGGCTGCTGATGAATACATGTAGTACATGAGTGTCTGGTAGGTGTCACCTGACCATGACCTCAATTTCACGGTCTAGTGACTACGATAGAGTTTTTGGGTTACGGCAGTTTCTCTGTAACCACGCATGGTATGATGACAATATTTGTTATATAGGTTGCTGATGAATAGTACATGAGTGTCTGGTAAGTGTCACCTGACCTTGACCTCTATTTCACGTTCCAGTGACTACGCTGAAGTTTTTGCATTATGACAGTTTCTCTGTAACCAAGCATGGTAGGATGATAATATTTGGTATATAGGTTACTGATGAACAGTACATGAGTGTCTGGTAGGTGTCACATGACCTTGACCACTATTTCATGGTCCAGGAACTACGTTTAAGTTTTTGTATTAGGGCAGTTCCTCTGTAACTATGCAAGGAAGGGTGACAATATTTGGTACACAGGTTACTGATGAAGATTACCTGACTGTCTGGTAGGTGTCACATGACCTTGACCTCAATTTCACCGTCCAGTGACTACGTTTAAGTTTTTGTATTAGGGCAGTTCCTCTGTAACTATGCATGGTAGGGTGACAATATTTGGTACACAGGTTGCTGATGAAGAGTACCTGACAGTCTGGTAGGTGTCACCTGACCTTGACCTCAATTTCACTATCCAGCGACTGTTTTAAAGTTTTTGTATTAGGGCATTTCCTCTGTGACCAATCATAGTAGTATGACAGTATTTGGTATATAGAATTGCTAATGATTAGTACATCAGTGTCTCGTATGTTTTTACTGACAAGGACCTTAATTTTGTGGTCTAGTGACTAAGTTAAAGTTTGTGGATTAGGTCCGTTTCTCTGTAACCATGTATTGTATAGTTTAAATGTTACAATTTAATGCTATTTATGTAATGCTTATGACGTAATTTTTTTCGTTACTGATACGGAAGGCAGGCGAGACAATGTTCTGTGTCCACACTTTGTATCTGATACGCTAGATGGCAAAGTATCTCGTCTTTGTTTTTTGGTCTAATCTTCCCTAATTCACTTACAATAAAGTAATCCACAGACACTTAACCATACACTGAATACCTCACTTTTTGCTTGAAATTTATTGATGATAACCAATGAAGATCCAAAGGGTTCAAGAAATGAAATGACTCCTAATATTTACTTGAAAACTTCCAGTTTATTTGGAGAAATATTAAAGCAGCACTGCATATGGAGTTTTCGTATCACCATATGATATTCCATGTCCGGTACATCGTTGTTGAATAATTGTCTGATAAATGCTGCTGAAGGTGTTGCTTAATTAAATGAAATAAATAGCTGACATTTTGATAAAAGACGTCACATCGGTAGCTATATAGTCATCTTCATAATTTGTTGATCACCTGACCACTATGGAATGTCTGTCTCACAGGTGACTCCGGATTTGTTTGCATTATCATAAGATTTTTCCGTTTTTTAATCTTGATTGTTTTACTTTAACCTTTAAAAATTAACATAAGTATCAAGACAGTTGTAATATGGAGCAGGAATGTTTACTCAGCATGGAGCTTGTTTTTCTAGTCTTCATGTAGTGATACTTAAGAGTACATGAAATAAATATAAAATGTTTTTTCTGAGTCGTATATAAAATATGGTAAGGCTGTAACGCTGTAACTCATGTTGATTGCGGAAAATTTAATAAGATGTGAAATATATACTCAGTAAAATATTAATAACATCCTTTGTGTTGAACATTATATTTAACATTTACATTTTGTTTCAACAGTAAAACAATCAATAATCATTGAAATAACGTATAAATATAAATATCAAACTGCATATTATTGTAACTGACCAATAAGCCTTACACGTTTACTGAAAATCTATCAAATGACACCCGATGTCGTCACACGTGGTCAGCAATCGACATGGTACTACCTGTCAGTCGGTGGTATAGTCTTTAACGGATACCTCCTTAGTAGAAATGTTTACTTGTTTTCCTTGATTTACATGTTATTGGATCTTTTGGATCTAACATTTTCTAACATTTTGCGGAATGAACGCACCTGTAAAGGTTTAATGATTGAAAATCTCCGTCGTGCATACTAATACATGACTCATCACAAATTTCATCTTTCAATGAATTTTCCAATCTTATTACAATTAAATACCCCCCCCCCCCCCCCCCCCGTGGTTCTATTGTCAGTGCGCGTAAGACTCTTCGAAATGAACAACTTTTAAAAATGTGATATCTGTACGACGTATTTTAACGATATCTGTCTATGTGTAACAACATTTTTAAGTCATTAGAATCACTAGTATTGGACGTACACGTATCATAAATATATTTGATGGCAGTATGAACCTGTACAGATTGAATGGGGCATGTATATTGAAACGGATTTAGAATAATTGCGTTCTATTTTTGACATATTTTAAGTATGGATTTTTAAATGCAGGATTATCTATCCTGTTACACATAGTTTTTGTTATCTCTGCATTAATATACGAATATAGATGTTTTTTGTTATACATAAACTGCATGTCCACTAACTAATATATGCATTTATTCTGCGAAAACTATCGTTGTTAATTTAGGGTAGTTTTGTGAGCACGAGTTCGTTACAGTAAGATTAAACTCATTTTTTTCTAACAACTAGACTAAGGTTAAAATAATTTAAACGTCAAAATATTTTAATACTTGTATTGATTTTAGAGGTAATGGAAAAAAGCAATCGATCTGTATATTTGATAGTGTTTTGGAATGTAACATGATCCAATTTTTAATCCATTGACAGTAAGTATACTTTTTGTTTCATTAAATGAATATTTCGATATTTTAAAAATATTAACTGATGATATTATAAGAGTTTATGAATAGTAAGTGTATGGTTTATTATTTCTTGCGTTGATAGGAAGTTCTAAAGTATTGAAATTGCCGCAGATTTACGTACGAACTTTGTAACTTAATTAAATAAATTGAACTGTTAGTGTGTTGTTTACAGTGGTCTTCTTTATTATGTTATTATTATCACATTATAAAACAAACAAGAAATTATAACAATATGTAAGAAAAACGTTAAGCTTTATAAATTTGTTAGTTTTGTCTTCATTCTTATCATTAGAAAAAAACGATAGGTGGTTATTGAATGTTTGATACAGCTTTCCTATACACAAGTTTAAATCTCTGAAACCTCTCACAGACTGTTGGCATTTTGAGAAGTGACAGTTAGAAATAATGTAAAAACGCACTGTTCATTTAAGTATCTAGACGACAATTCAGTGTTAACATTACGGCAAAGAAACAGACAATACAAGTTTAACTAGTAAAGACTAAATTAATTTCTATCGGTATATTGTATAAAGTTAGTACAGTTTGATGTGTAAAAACAGACAAAGCAGACAAACAATAAAAGTGTTTAATACATTGTCATTTCAATCGATGACTCTAAAGGAGTGGTTTTATCTCAGCTGTGTGACATGTAAGCTAACAAATATATACAAGTCTGGGAGTGATTATGAAGCGATACATATGACGATGTTTTATTCTCAAAATTCAAGACAGTGCGACCAACTAATGGCCTTCTTCGGCGTCAATACAAATAAAAGACGTAAACAAATCAATTTAGTCACATCGGAAACTAGCTCAAAGCTATAACTGAACTTTCTCTACAATGGTGAGTTTTCACTTGGTTTTGTTCAAATAGTCTAATAAAGTGTTATCAAAAATACAAAGGTGACAGATTCGTTAGCTTTCACAACTTTAGCCGAGCACTGATAGAATTAGATTTTTAATAATGTCAAATTTTTGCTTATCCTCAGCGGTATTCGAACTGAATATTTATATAAAAACATTAAATATTACAGATGTTTCATTTTACATCACTATTTAAAACAAGAGTGGACACAGAAAAATGTCTCGTCTGCTTTCCGCATTAGTAACGAAAATAAATTTCGTCATAAGCATTACGTAAATAGCTTTAGTTATCAGCAGCAGCCTGTATACCAAAAATTGTCACCACACCATGTATAGTTACAGAGGAACTGTCCTAATACAAAAACGTTAACGTAGTCGCTGGACCGTGAAATTGAGGTTAATGTCAGGTGACACCTACCAGACAGTCATGTACTCTTTATCAGCAACCTATATACCAAACAATGTTATCCTACTATGCATGGTTACAGAGGAACTGCCCTAATACAAAAACTTTAACGTAGTCGCTGGACTGTGAAATTGAGTTCGAAGGTCATGTGACACATACCGGACAGTCATGTTTTACTCATCAGCAACCTATATACCAAATATTGCAATCCTACTATGCGTGGTAACAGGAACAGTCATAACCCACAAACTTTAACGTAGCCACTGGACCGTGAATTTGAGGTCAATGTCAGGTGACACCTTACCGACAGTCATTTACCATTCATCAGCAACCTATATAGCAAATATTGTCATCCTGCCATGAGTGGTTACAAAGAAACTGCCGTAACCCAAAACTCTTACCTCTAACGTAGTCGCTGGACCTTGAAATTGAGTTCATGGTCAGGTGTCAGGTGACACCTACCAGACAGTCATGTACTATTAATCAGCAACCTATATACCAAATATTACCATCCTACCATGCGTGGTTACAGAGAAACTGCAGTAACCCAAAAACTTTAACGTAGTCGCTGTACCAGGTGACAGGCGACTGACTGTCAAGTACTTATCATAAGCTACCACTGGACCAAATTTGATGGACCTAGGGCTTTAACTTACAAAGATATGAAGCAAGATGTCCAAATGTTTACGCCGCTTTTCCCGGATTCCAATACATATATCTCGCATCCAGCGACTATCGCCGCAGGCTAGACAAAAACCATTATAATTGAATTAAATTAGAATATAAATAGTAAATATTATAACAATATGATTAAAACTAGTCATATGGAGCCACCAGAGAATAAATGCATACACACCACATGTAGATCTAACAAATATATCTAACATATGATTTACACAATACGCCGTTTTCAAGATAGTTAGTTAGTTGTATCTTATCACGTGATTTATGGTATCACATGATTTTAGTTAGGGCACTTTCCTCAACTCACTGTCATTTAACGTCGTGTGAACGGCATAAAACGGCATAAAACTCCACCTCCTGCCATAAATAAAGTGTAGGCTTTGCACCCCGGCACAATACTGGTTTCGTTTTTTTTTCATCGTCTTTTTTAAACCACTCCATTTTGTTTCAAATGTTGCTTCTTTCCAATAAAAGTGCCCAAAATTTTTTATCAAATCACGTGATAGGCACTGTAATTTTCACCTCCTTTAACGAGAGATATTATATCTTGAAAACGACGTATAACATACGTAAGCCTCGAGAACTATTAACTTCTTGTTAAGAATCTCTATGTTTGTTCGTTGCACACATAACTTTTTTTTTTAATTTCAACGTACTTGGTTTTTGTGTAAAGTTACATCTTGTATTAATAGAATTGTTCTAATAGAGTCTAAAATATTCGTGATTAGTTTAAAAAAAAATTGAATAGGTAACTACACTGTCTGGACTAATCTTAATAGTTTCTGAATCAGTCTCAACCAATCTGAGAAGACTGCACTACATGTAGGACTTAAAACTTGACAAGACTCAGTATTTCTCGACTCAGTACTGACTAAGCTTTGGCTCTTGTTAATCGGTCGGTTTTCTTTGCTGTTTTTCTTAAAAGACTGAATTAGGTTCAAACAGTCTCGAGTTGTCTGTAAACTCTCATCATCTGTTCAAATGGGTGTCAAAATGTATTTGCACAGTAAATCACCAATAAGTATATCCTGCTATTTAAAAAATACGTTTTCGTTATTAGATTTGCATTATTTTTATGTAGAATTATTATACTTCTCACTTTGTATTAGCATACGTTGGAAGTATATATTTTGAAATATTATGAATGCTAGGGTAATATCATTGAAGATATAATAAAACTAATTTGACCATTAGTGTGATATATATTCTTAAATATTCAGATAAAATATCCAGGACCAGTTTAGACAATAGTTTAAAAATTCTGTGCCGTTCAAAGCTTTTTAGGTTTTGCTTTAGACTTTGCCTAAGCGCCAAAAAGTTCTAACAGGCGTTCGACTGGAGTGGATTCTCGTACTATTCCTCAATAGCACATTGTACAATCTAATGGTTGCTCCCTAACTGTGCTGGTTACTAACAAAAGTTTTTCTTTTAAAGTTGTTAGAGGTTTTTCAAAAATAAAAGTCATATTAATTTAAATGAAAGTCAAATAAAATTAAGAAAAGTTAAATAAACATCATACCAAAATAAAATGCAATGCTGTGATATAATTGGGTTTTATTACAGTCTGATATCTAAAAGAATAACTTCTTCAACCTAACCCTTTTTAAAAATACGGTCTTAGTTTATTTTCAACAAAACTGTGCAGTTCATTAGAAAGACAACATAATTCTTTCAAAACAAGAGGTCCTACCACATCCCTCTCATAAGAAAATGATTAGATAAGTTGTGAGAAAAATCGATTGCTTGTATAAAGGTAGTTCACATCAAATTTTGGTTTTTAGGTTTTTGGCCATCATTTTTATTATGAGCTATGTATAGCATTAACTTAAAAAAAACTTCAAAACTAGCTTCAGATTGATAAATTATTGATCACGCTAATATGAGATAATAATACATTAATTAAGGATTTACTACAAATATTTTCTCCATCGAGGGATAAAAAAATTTCCGTTTTGCACATTGTATAATCCGCGTAGCGGATTATATTTAATGTGCACAACGGAAATTTTATTATCCCTCGATGGAGAAAACATTTGATTGTAGTTAATACTTCTAAATAAATTCAAAAAATAGAATAAACTCAACAATTTTATTTTTGTAACTGCACATTTTTGAAAAAAGAGATCAACACAAAAACTGTTAGTTTCCCGTGGAGTAATATATGACCTCAAATGGCGCGTGTCTCCATGACAGTCAAATTTGTTTTCCGTCCTCTGATAGAAAATATTTTTCAGCCAATCAAAAGTCAGTATTCTAGAAAAATTAATTTATTATTACATAATGAAATATATTTTTAAGTTTCTCACCAGTTATGGGAGATAAATTGTATTGTCCGGTTTCTTTTACGTCCTGATCACGTAGTGTAGAATGACTAATGAGTTTTGACAAGTCTCTTTTTATTTAGTTCCCAACACGGAATCTAGGAGGATTTGCTGTCTTTTGCCTATTTTCTTATTATTTATATTTTCTTCTCTCTTAGCAGAGAGCTTGTCCAACGCTTTTTGATAGAATAAGTCAAGGGATCCTCATGAAACTTACAATACCATGTCACGCTGTGCACATAGGTTTTAGAGTTTTCAAAATGGAAAAAAGTCAGTTCTCAGATCACAAAGATGGCCACAGCACTTTAAATGAAAATTGGTACACTAATACAAGTGACTATCCAGAACATTTTTGTCAAAACAATTTTCAAGAACGACGCCATTTTGTAACGGCAGCTGTTTCACCCCACACTTAGCGTTGTAAAATTTCAACGAAATTTGATTTGGAGGTAGATTTTAATTCACAAGCTAAAAATGTCATGTCACCGACAATGTTTGTAGTGTAGACAGGAGGGGACTTTTAGTTATTTGCTTGCAATCACAAGTCCCTGACCAGGAAGTGTCGGAGGAGGTATTGTTTTTGCCCAGTTTCTTTTTATTAAGTCGCCCAAAACGGAGTTTCGGAGATTTATTTTTTTACGCCATTTCTTCTTATTAAGTCCCCTATTGTGTCGGAGGACTAATTGCTTTTACACTGCTTCTTCTTCTTCTTCCTATTTTTAAAATGTATTCCAAACGAAAGTTTGCAGACATATTGTTTTTTGTCCGGTTTCTTATTTTTTCTTTTTATTTCTTCCGCTCAATCTTGTCCGCACAGTTTCTCTAAGATGCAATGTCCAATCAATATTAAAAATTTTATGAGCATGTTAGGGGTGACCTGAAGTTTTGCAATTCATTTTTGATATTTTCAAAACTGCTGTCGTTTCTATGGAAACAAGAGTCACTATATAGGGCAGTGCATGATATTGGTAAAAATTTGTATTTGGGGGTTTTCAACATGCTCAAGATTATAGTGGCTATGGGGGTTCGTTTGGGAGACATTTTTCCGATTTCAAC
This sequence comes from Limnoperna fortunei, assembly GCA_944474755.1. Taxonomy (NCBI): domain Eukaryota; kingdom Metazoa; phylum Mollusca; class Bivalvia; order Mytilida; family Modiolidae; genus Limnoperna; species Limnoperna fortunei. The sequence goes on from OX104117.1 coordinate 67,057,815, forward strand.
AAAATTTTATTTTAATGCATATCCTAATGTTCAGATTTCAATGAAATACTGTGTGTTTTGGGCGACTTGTGTGCTGGCATCCCAACACAAAAATATTTAATTGTTTTTTCTTCTTTTTAGCAGAGAGTTTGTCCGACTCGTTTTGGGTAGAAGGAGTGGATGGATCCTTATAAAACTTATAAAATCATAGAATGCCATGTCTAGTTGTGCAGAATGGTTTTGAGATTTGTCAAAATGGCCGCCGTTGTAGAGAAAAGTAGCCGATCTCAGGAATGGTCAAGGTAATTTCAATGAAAATTGGTACACTGATACAGGGACTATCCTGCGCATTTTTGCGGAAAAATTTTGGAAGCGAACGACTTCAATTTGTATATTGGCAGCCGTTTAACCACACCCAAATCGTCAACTTTGTCCGATCGCAACGAAATTTAATGTGTTAGTAGATTTTAATGCACAAACTAAGACTGTCATGCGACAGACTATGTTTGTAGACGGGAAGGGACTTGTTGCGACTTGCTTGCAATCACAATCAGCACTAGTTTTTATTATTAAGTCCCCGACCACGAAATGTCGGAGACTTATTGTTTTCGCCCAGTTTCTTCTTCTTATTACTATTATGAAGTCGCTCTAAACAAATTTTTAGCGACTTAAGAAATAGATTATTGATAGTGGGCTTTATGCGAAATTGGACATGGTCAGACCTTATATCTGTCAATATTTAATACCGAGCGACGCTTTTAATGGTTACATTGTTTTTTTTTAAACAATAAGATATAGCTAAAACATTATGTTAAGCACATACAATTGACATAAACATATATGCTCGTCATTTTATTGAATATTACTACCTTTTAAACAAAAATATTAAGAAAGCTTAAAGAAATTGCAGTTACAATTTGAAATTTTCAGTTGAGCGTTCTATGACGTCGGAATTCTAATTGTGACGTCACAACTCTATGATATGTTCTCAAAGCGCCTGACAAGATGTCATGGAATTGTTAAAAAATAATCATGTTAAATTATACAAATCTCAGATTTCAGACTGAAAATAACTGCATTATTAACAATAACGATAATTATCGATAACCGATAACACAGTGGATTTTTAAGTAAGTTTTTAACATTACATAAAACACTCAGCTCACGCATGTGCGAACTAAATTTATGGAAATTTTGACACGGCTTTGTTTACATAGCTAAAGCAGGATGTCGCCACATTAGAATTGATGTTTTTGCAACGTTTTTTAATATGTCTCCCTAACGAAGTTTTCGGAGACATATTGATTTGTGTCCGGTTTCACATTACGTCTCCTAAACGGCGATGCAATGTCCAATCAAGATAAAATTTTGGAAACATGTTAGGGGTGACCAGAAGTTTTGCAATCCACATTTGGAATTTAAAAAAAAAACAGCTGTCGTTTCCATGGAAACATGAGTCATTACATAGAACATTGCATTATCTTGGTAAAAATGTATATTTCGGGGAGGTTTCAACATGCTCAAGATTATAGAGGCAAAAGGGGTTCGTTTGCGAGACATTTTGTGTTGCCATCCCAACACAGTTATTACTAGTTATGTGGGAGACATATTGTTTTTTCCGGTTTCTTATTCTTCTTTTTCTATCTATGGAAACGTCGGTACTTATAAAGGACATTTTATTATCATGGTAAAAATGTGTATTCGGGGTGGGGTTCAACATGTTTAAGGTTAAAGTGGGAATGGGGGTTCATTTGGGAGACATTCTGTGTTTGCATACCAACACAATCAGCACTAGTTATTATTATTCTTTCTTTTTTCTTTTTTTTTATCTTTTCGCTCAATCTTGTCGGCATAATTTCTCTGAAATGCAATGTTCAATAAATATGAAACTTTGGGAATATGTTAAGTGTGAACTAAAGTTTTACAATCCATTTTAGGAATTTTCAAAATGGCTGCCGGTTCCATGGAAACGGTGTCAGTAAATAAGACATTGCATTATCTTGGTAAAATTTTGTATTTGAGGGGTTTTCAACATGCTGAACTTTATAGTGGCAATGGGATTTGTTTGAGAGACATTCTGTGTTGGCATCTCAACACAATCAGCACCAGTTATGTCTCCTTCACGAAATTTTGGAAGACATATTGTTTTTGTCCGGTTTTATTATTAGTATTATTCTTTTTTTTTCTTTTCGCTTAATCTTTGCGGCACAGTTTCTCTGAGATGCAATATCCGATCATTAAGGAACTTCGGGAACATGTTAAAGGTGACCTGAAGTTGTGCAATCCATTTTTGGAATTTTCAAAAAGGTTGCCGTTCCATGGAAACGGGGGTCATTTTATAAGACATTCATAATCTTGGTAAACATTTGTATATGTGTTGGGGGGTTTCATTATGCTGAACATTAATTGCAATGCGGGTTCGTTTGGGAGACATTCTGTGTTGTCATCACAACACAATCATCACTAGTTATAATTCTTCCTTTCTTTCTTTTTCTCTTTCCGTTCAATTTTGTCCGCACATTTTTCTGAGATATCCAATCAATATGAAACTTTGGGAATATCTAAGGACGACCTGTCGCTTTGCAATCCATTTTTGGAATTTTTCAAAATGGCTGCCGTTTCTATGCATTATCTTGGTAAAAATGTGTATTTGGTGGTTTTGAAGGAGATTATAATGGCAATGGGAGTTTGTTTGAGATACATTTTGTGTTGGCATCTCAACACAGTTATTTCTAGTCATTATTCTTCTTATTAAGTAGCCCAAAACAAGTTTTGGGAGACTTATTGTTTTAAATTGTTTCTTCTCCTTATTATTATTTTTTTTTATTGATGACTACTTTGTCCGGAATTTTTCATCAACAAAGGTTCGTATGCTTGGCATAGCGAATGTTTGGGATTCCATATTTTTTTTCAAATTTTCACAATGGCCGCCTTGCGTGCACCAGCCCCTAAAAACAAAAAAAATTAAACATCATCCGATTTCGACGAAATTTAGAATACAGGCATCCTGTGTTGGCATCTCAACACAAAAACCTTTAATATATATATTTTGCAATCAATTTTTTTTCAAAATGGCCGCGTGGAAAATTAAATTACATTTCTCAGATCTCGGTGATGGCTTAACAGATTTTAATGAAAATTGGAACACAGCTTTTTTCTTATTTCAACGAAGTTTGATTTCTAGGCATATTTGTATGTACTAATTTGAATGAAATCCTATCCATGTGGATTTTAGGCGACTTTGATGTTGGTATTCCAACACAAAAATCTGTAATTTTTTTCTTCTTTCTTAGCATAGAGTTTGTCCGATTGAAGGATCTTCATGAAACCGTTCACAAGCATAGAATGCAATGTCGAGTTGTGCATAACGATTTTAGATTTTTTACAATGGCCGACGTCTTAAAAACAAATGCCGATCTCAGAACTCGGTTTGACCAGGGCAATTGTTATGAAAATTGGTACACTGATACAATTGACTATACGGAGCATTGTCGCAGAAAAACATGTGAAGCGGGCGACGCATTTTGTAATGGCTGGCGTTTTACAACACCCCCCCCCCCCCCCCACTTAACGTCAACTGTGTCATATTGCAACGTAATTTGATATGTGTGTCGATTTTAATGCACAAACTTAGAATGTCATGTGAGCGACTATGTGGGGAGACGGTAGGGGACTTTTGATTAATTGCTTGCAATCACAATCAGCACTAGTTATTATTAATATTATTTTCTTCTTTCTTAGCAGACTTTTCGAAAAAGGAGTTGCGGGATCCCAATGAAACTTTTCACAAACATAGAATGCCCTGTCTAGTTATGCAGATTTGTTTTAACATTTTTATAATCACGGCCTGTTTCAAAATGGCCGTCGTTGAAGAAAAAATGCCGATCTCAGATTTCAGGAATGGCTGCAGCGATTTCAATGAAAGTTGGTATACTGATACAGTCGACTTTCCTGAGCATTTTTGCCGAAAACATTTTTTGTAATGGTTGTCGCTTTACCACACTCCCCCCAAACGCCATTTTTGTCCTATTGCAACGAAATATGATATGTAGGTTGATTTTAATGCACAAACTAAGAACGTCGTGGCCTAATATGTGGGGAGACGGGAGGTACTTTTTGTGACCTGCTTGCAATCACAATCAGCAGTTCTTTTTTTTAATATTTTTTTCATTCCCAGCAAAAACTTTGTTCAGCATTTTTTGTAAACCGAGTCAATTAATAATCATAAAAATATGCACAAATCTCTTGTCGTGTTGTGCATTTTGTTTTAGATTTTTCAAAATGGCCGTTGTTGGAATCTTACTACGGAATTGCTGTTACAGTATGCAAATTAGCACGATTTTACCAAAATTAGGCCACAATTCTCCATTTACGGAAAAATGACCAACATAGAATTTCCCACGTGCAGTTTCAAAGACGTAAACACATTTCTTTAATAAAGATCGCTTCCCGTTATTTTCAGAATGTCTGAAGCTTTAATAACGTATAAGAGATGTATATGATATTTGAATTTTAATAAATAGATCGAATTTTTTTATTTTTATATTTTATATTTGCTACATAACGAGTAAAAGGACTAAATTCTGCCACGAATCTGACAATTCACAAAGCTAACATCGGGTTATAGTGGTAGTAAAATTTGGCCTAGAGACATTCGCAGTGGCATCCCAACACAGCTGTCACTATTTTCTAATTATTTCTTTCTTTGGAAGGGATAGGGAGCGAAAGGCTTGACACACGTTTTTTTTATTTCTGAAAGGGTTTAGTTTTGTTATTTCTTAATTATTGTGTACCAAAATTTATTCCACTATTGTGCATGCTATAAAGACAATAGACAATAGACAATAGACAATATTTATTTGCGCAAACACATTTACAATAAATGGTTAAGGCATGAAACAAGACTGTCACGTTTACAATAAACATATAGTTATATAAACAAGTTATAATCTATATGATATTCATGGTGTGACAGTGGTAATACAGTTTAAAAAAATGAATCATTCTGATCTTATGTGTTAGTAACTTTTAATAAATCTGGCTGTTAATTTGACAATTTCAGTTTTGCTATTAAGCAGAAAAGAGATTTCCTTGATATTAAATTTACAGTTAGAAAGGAATGGCAGTTTTAATTGAATTTTATTGTAGTATTCATTTCTTAGTGATGAATAGCGGGGGCACACAGAAAAGAAGTGATATTCATCCTCAATGTGGCCCCCGTCACATGACAGGCAAACACTATTAGTTCGTTCAATATTTTTATATCTACCCTTTTCAATGGCTAGTGTATGAGCACTTAATTTTAGTTTACTTATTATGGATCTTTCAGTTTTATCCTTACAAATATCAATATAGGGAGGTCTAGTTGATGGGACAAATACTTGGCGAAAGAAGGACAGTTTTTCATATGATGTAAGAGAACAGTTAAGATTTTGTTTAAATTGGTCTTTCAGCCGTTGTTCAATTTTGGGTAAATGAAATTTTATAACGTTAAAATCTTGATTGATGTTGCCAAAACCTAAAGTATTAAACAAGTGTTTGACTTGTGTAAGCCAGGTATTTTTGTGTTTAGTTTGTTCCAGTATTTCACAGACCAATGTATTAGGGGAACTTATGATATGATCCAAAAATTTTATAATACCAAGTTTAACTTTGATGTGTAGAGAAGTACGATTTGTTTCTGCTAAGCAAGCTATGTTAGTGGTTTTACAATGGACGCCTAACATTTCTTTTATGAATTTAATATGTAAATTTTCATATGGGTCTGAGTCGTTGTATGTTTTTTTACTGCCCCAGACCTCACTACCATATAGAATTATAGGTACAACTAGTGTATCAAATAATTTTTCTAATAAAATGCAAGGGTTGTTTAGTGTTAAAACTTTCTTAATTTTATACCAGGCTTTCCTGCCTTTATCCATCAAATTGGTTTGGACAGATTTAAATTACCATTAAACTTTATAGTGATTCCCAAGTAACAGTAGGATTTCACTGTTTCAAGGGTTTTATCTCCTATTTTAAATTGATCAAGGAAAGTTTTGCCATTTGATTTGAAAACTATTACTTTAGATTTTTGTGTGTTTATTTCAAGTTTCCATGATGTACAAAAAATGTGTAGTATGTCTAGTGCATTTTGTAGTCCTTCTTCGGTTTCAGAAAGCAATATTATGTCATCTGCTGCATAAAGTAATGAAGTTATCTTTAGATTACCAATGTGAATTGGATCAGTATTATTTTTTATTAGCTCATTAGTGATTTTATTTATATATAAATTAAAGAGTGTAGGGCTGAGGACATCTCCTTGCTTGACACCACAAATGGAGGGAAAATATTCACTGAGTCCACATGGAAATTTAATTCTACATTTTGTATTTTGGTACATTGAATAAATGATGTTAAAAATCTTTTCTGGAAATTTATTTTTTGCTAAGGTATAAAATAAACCTTCTCGCCAAACTGTATCAAAAGCCTTTCTCAAATCTATGAAGGCTGCAAAAACTTTCTTCTTTTTAGATTTATGGTTTTCAATAATTGACTTTAATGTAAAAATGTGATCTGATGTTCTGGCTTTAGGTTTGAATCCTATTTGGTTTTTATCTATAAGGTTATTTGAATCAATAAATTTATATAACCTCTCATGTATAATTTTATTAAATAGTTTACCTAAATTGGAGGTGAGTGATATTCCTCTATAATTAGATGGGTCAAGCTTATCCCCTTTTTTGTAAATGAGGGAAATATAGCTCTCATTCCAAATAGAAGGAAAAGAGCCTGAGTTAAAAACTTAATTGAATAGCTTACAAAGTGGATTAAGAAGAATTTGTATTCCATTCTTTATCATTTCATTTGAGATAAAATCTGCTCCGGCTGATTTACCATTTTTTAGTGTTTTTACAGCTTTAAGTATTTCTTCAGTGGATATTTGATCATTTAAAGTATGAACTTTATTGAGGTTAGTTTCTTTGAGTTTATTAAGGTTTAAAATGACTTGTTTATGGAAATTATTATTAACTGTTGAACCCAAGTTAATTTTTTTGAAGAAATTAATAAAGTCTTTCTCACAAAAATATTCTTCATTTTTTGTTTCTGTTGAATTATTTAGTTTATTTATCAGTTTCCAAAATGATTTTGGATCTTTATTCAGATTACTATTTATGCTGTCAAATATTTGTGCTTTGTAGTTCTTCTCCTCTTTTCTGCATTGTCTTCTATATTTAGAGCGGAAAGAGTAAAATGCTTTCCTGTATTCACCATTATCGGGGTTCTTATTAGTGAGTGAGCATAATTTGAACAGTGAAACGAAGTTCACGACAACATTCTGTAAAATAAGGTTTTGATGATTTTTTTATTATTCCCTTTAGGATTTTTTCTTATCAATTTAGCAGAATTTTTGGCTGTTTCATAAAGAATTTTATTTTAATGTTCTACTGAGGTTTCACTATCTTTGTGATCCATAGCAATATAAGTGTTTATCTTTTCTTTTACTTGGGAACTTTGAATGTTTTCTTTGAAATTCTCTATCGATTCTGTATTCCATATAAATTTCTCACGGAGAGGATAAAGATTAGTCTTTGGGGTTGGGGTGGAATAACTAGTAAAACAAGTGAACACTGAGCAACTTATTGGACAATGGTCAGATATAGGAGTGAAGTCATGTACTTTGAACATACCAATATTCTTAAATAAATCTGGGGATGCTATTGAGTAGTCTACAAGACTACAACCATTATATGAGATACATGTATAGTTGCCAAATGGATCACCAGGTTTTCTTCCATTTAGAATTCTTAAACTACATTCTTTACATAAATCAAGTAAAAGTTTACCACTTCTATTTAGACTTTTTTTATCAAGATTATTTCTATACATATGAATATCTTTTGTATATCTAAGATCATTCACTTCTGGTAAAGTAGATTCATCAGAAATAACAAAGTCATCTTTAGTATTAGTATATGCATTAAAGTCGCCTTGAAGTAGAATATCACCAAGTTGGCTATAACATTCTATATTTCTAAGTAATTTTGAGTATCTTTCATCAAGGTCTTCTACCTTGTTAAGAGAGTTTTCTGGTGAAAAATAAATGGAGCCTAGATAAATATTATTTTTAAGGTTAAAAAAAAGTTTTATCTAGTTTCACCCATGATATGTCATCATGGTCATGGGGTAATGCTGTAATACCACTGCGCAAGTTGTTTTTAATATAAATGGATACGCCTCCAGAACTGCGTCTTGCTTTTTTATGTTTTTTCCTACTATTATTAGAAATACAAGTAAAGCCTGAAATATTGTGATGTTTGTCACCACTGTCACACCATGTTTCAACAAAACTAACAATTTGCATATCAGACATAAATTTAACAAAAACATCACTGTTTATCTTTTCTTGAGATAAGCCTTGTATATTCCACATACCTATCTTCAAGTTGGTTTTCAAATTGCATGATTTGGGCATTTTTGCTAATTCGACCTGTACAGTTAAAAGGATTTGTGAATTGTTTTGACTTTGAAAATTATTTTAAGGAATAATAATAAGAGTTCTTGGTTAAATTCTTTCTAGTAAGAAATTAGATTAAATATGGTTACTTTATGTGCAAAGTAAAGTAATGCAATAATAATTATTTTCTCAACATTATCATATACATGTAATTATAAAAGTGGGTTACAAACCCGTTTTGAACCATGAGCAAAAGCTACTGTAGCAGTAAGTAATTCTAACATTAGATATTTATACTATTGACCATACAAATTAAGCCATCAATCTATAAATACATATAACATGTATAGCATAGAGATATGAGTAAAAATGACATAGTCTATATTACATCTGTTTTGAACTAGATGGTTATAATAACAATTCCTAAACATTTTGTGTGGTATATTGCAGATCATATTAGAAACTCTACAATGTTATCCATAAATTGTATGTAGTACATGAGATGAGTATTTGTACATTAAACATAGAGTCAATAATATAATGATTTATAGGATGAGGAAATTAAAGAAGAAAAAAAAAGGTACATGTATATAAAAAAAAACGGCAAAACTAAGTACTTTCTTAGTAACACTACATAATAATTATAGAAAAAAGAAATATTGAACACACTTTATGCTCATTTTATACATGGGCTAATACATGTGAGCACAGTAATGAAATTTACACATGAATGGGTTGTTTTGTGATATTAGGCGGCATGTTCTGGTTGAATGGTATCCTTGGTGGGAAGTACGGTCCCCACATCCAGGGTGGATAAAATGGATACGGAGGCATGGGAGGTCCAGATGGTTGGTACATCGGTGGTTGTTTAGGTAGATATGTGTTGATTAGATGTCCTGGAAATGGTGGTGTCGGGGGGAGCGACGGACTATCTACGTTGTTCCTGTTATTAGCACTTTTATGAAACGGTTTGTTCATTGGTGGTGTAATTCGTGCTGAATGTTTATTGTTTTGTACGTAAGGTTTAGAGATCTGACTTCCATTTCTAGATGGGATGTTAAGTTCAGTTTTAAGAAATCGGACAGCTGGAATACCTTTACTGTTGTTCAAATGTACGTCATCAAAGAACATATCATCAGCTGGATTGAAGGAGGGTAGTACATTGATGTTGAATATGTTTTTACTAGCTTCTATAATACTTTCATTTGCTGTCTTAATTACACTGGGTGGCTTGTCCTTTCTTTTGAGAATAGGTAATACATATATTTTCGAGGAAGGCCAAGTCTTGGACATAGCTTCAAAAAGTTCTTTGAATTCACAGGATTTAACTCCATTTTCCTGGATATCTCTGGCTCCTATGTGCAATAGAACTCTTTTAGGGTCTGGAATAGAGTGCCCTTTAGTATTTATGTATTGGAGGCAAGTTTTTGCACCTCCACGGATATACTGATGGATGGTAAGTTCATTATGTGTAAACTTTTGAGTATTAATTCTGTTCAGAATTGAGTCACTGAGAATTAGAGTGTCGATGAATGCCTCACCACATTTCGAAGGTTGGGTTTCAGTTTTGGTTTCATCTTTTGTAGAATGGACCGGGACAGTCTGTTTAAGATTTTCTTTGAGTTCTGTAATGGATTCGTCTTGTGATTCGCAATGTGTAGCAATTTCGTTTTGAACTTTGTCGATTTTTGCCTCTGTTATGTTTTGTCTATCTATACTACTTTTAATCTGTGTGTCAAGAACATTCGATTTGGTATGAAGAGAGTCCAACGAAGTATTGTGATGTTTGATTTTGTTATCCAACGGAGCTAATTGTTCTTTAATTTTCAGGTTGATATTCTTGAGTTGGTTTTCCATTAGATCAGCAATGTTACGTTTTTCACTGCCAAGATCTCGTTTCATTTCAGTTACGAGTTCCGTGAGGTTAACAATTGATTGATTCACAGTGGCTAACATATTGAATATGCTGTCTAGTTTAGTATCTAGAGTTTCTTTTCTGTTGATTGCCCTTTCTTTTGGAGTTAAACCATGTCTGCCATGATCTGTTCCTTTAGGAGTCGAAGTGAATTCTGAAAGTGGTTCTTTTGGTATGGTTGTTATTTCTAAATCAGACAGTATTGACTCTTCTAGGTTGTGATTTTCATTTGAGCTTTCGTTTTCCTTGACTTCTGTTTCAACTAAGTTTTTGAGTGTTTGTAAATACATTTTTTCGAAACTTCGACACCTTGAGCCTTGAATTGTTACTGATCCAGTTTTATACATGTTAAACTTTACAATATATTCTCTATTTGAGTCGTCTTCTTTAAATTTGACCTTAATTACCTCAAGGGAGTCAATTTGTTTGATAATTTCTGAGCGATCATTGAAATGGTTTAAGATAACGGATTTCCAGATGTTGCTGTGTTCAGTCTTAAAAGTAACATTGTTTGTGAGTCCATCACTTTGGACATGAACTATGTGAGGATTTAATCCTTCAGCTTCAATCGGATTGTCCATATCGGTTCCGGTAATACAGTCACTGTATTTTGTTGATGTTTTTGTAGTGCGAGATGAACCAGACATTTGTAATAGTTTTAACGACTGTGATCTTTTGATGGGACATTAAGTTCATAGATAAGATGTAGAGCGTCCTTTTGATGTATTGTATGCATGTTTTCTGTTAATTATTTTCTAGATTTTATCCTTTTAACTGTTTTGGTCTTGCTCAATTAAAAAATCATGGGCGCTGCCATCTTGTCACGTCACATATAGGTATGAAAAGTGTAAACAAAAATTCAAGTTCTGTCACGAAATGTTAAAAACTCTTGCTTTGCCGTAAGTATTGCTGAATGAGAAACGCAGATATATGTTCACAAAAAGACACCAAGAACTGTCAATATACGAATAAATGTTCAGTGATTATTCTCAGATGTTTATGTTCATCCAGTTGCTAAGAACGCTAGCCTGCAATACTATACGATTTCTTTAAATAGTACTGTTTTACATACAACCATAGGATTTCATCCAAGCTATTGATAGAACCGCGCTATACATTACATGTATACATGTATGTACATTCGAAAAATAGCAGTGAAATAAAATTTATTCAGTTGACCAATTAAACAGTTTTGGAGTTATCGGATTGAACCCATAAAAGTTGAAATACGACACCATGAAGTAAAATTTCTATCACTCGTTAAAGATCAACCGGTCTTTACAAAAAACTATGGAAGAACCTATTCTTCTTCCGTAAATGGACGATTTCTGGTACAGATGACCCAGTACTGTTCTATCCTATAACAGGATTTATGAGTTTTCAAACTCTAACAAGATTTATTGTTTGCTGATCTGGGATGCGTAGCTGAAATGCAGTAAAATGTCATGCAATTAGTCTAAATTCATCTGATTATCAGAAAAGCTTCGAATGTCAAAAATATTTTATTTTTTTATACGTATTATATACATAAACATTGTGTAATAAACAGTTTCAACGGCAAACCTTAATTTACAATAAGTAAAAATGATATTAATTCCATTTTTGTAATAAAACGAATAAATGTACAAATTTGTGGCATGTGTGTAATTTGCATTTTTTTATCTAATAAACTTAAAAGTCTGATCAAACGTAATAAAAGACATGGCTCTCTTTGCAATAATTCCCCTTTTTAAATCTCCTTCATTTTTGAGGGATGTGGGACCCAATTGAATCATTCATGCAAATATAATAAAAGGGGGGTTGCTCTATTTGCAAACCGCATAGGGAATAAACAACTAATTCTACCCGCATTGCGATTTCTGCCATTTGATTATCTTGTATATTAAACGTACCCGTATTATTAAACTGGGGTCCATCCCGAGTCGCAGCCAGGTATGCTTGTGAACTGTCTTGGTCTGGGGTCGGCTGGCGAGAAGCAGTCTGTTTTAAATGCGAAGGCCTGGTTAGGAAACTTGTCTGCACACTCATTAGCCCGTCTTTGAAAAAATGAAAAAAGCAACCTGGTCTGAATGAGATGGGGCATTGTAGCTCGTGTCCGTATCTTGTCTACCGACATTTTGACTATCAGGAGAAGCATGGCAGGAGGTTGGCATGGTCGAATTTTGCTTGGGCTGCCTTAAGCTTCCATCCGCTTTGACTTTAGATTTTTCAATGTGGCATGGCCTCTTTGGAGGATTCTCATTCTTTTTCCAGGTTTCATTTTTATATTGTCAAGCTGGATACTGCTGGGGGTTTTTTTGCAGTAAAAATTGTGTCGACTTAGTTTTCGAAAATCAGTGTGTGACGTAACAAGGTTTAATTTAATGTTATAATATATGCCCAATACACGTTTCTAATCACCAGTTTCTTGAAGCAACACTTTATGAACTGCAATATATTAGTATCAAAATGTTGAATGTGCACTACGCAATTCATAATTATCAGATTTAGTGTTTGCAAAATTATTTTGTAAAGAACAAATATAAATATATAATGTTACAAGCAATTCATAAAAAAGTTCTAAAAACTATGACCTGATCTAGTGTTTTAGAAAGAAAGAATCAGTGCAGATATATAATTTTACACAATAAGTGCTGAGAGAGACTTTCATTTGAATTAAATTTCATTTATAATACAATATTCGAGACCCATGCGAAGAACTAGCACTAGTTAAATAATAAAGGTAATTATTTGACACCAACTTATATAATGCCTGCAATAAAATTGTTTACCAAACACCTCTAAGAAGGTAATTTTTAACGGAGGGGAGCCAACTTAACAGTTAATGCACTGAAAATATACTGAAAGGGGGGCCCTTCTTATAAAATTTATTTAATTCAGCAATTGCAATGAGTTATATAAATGCCTTTC